>CM076583.1:877383425-877983425 GCA_034641835.2 Pinus albicaulis | reverse complement strand
AAGAAAGCTTGTACCTCTAACTTTAGTTCCTATCTATGTTGAAGCTCTTTTTCAGCAATGAGGGTTAGAATTTATTGGAGAGATACATCCATCTTCATCAGGGCAGCTTTGCTGGATTCTTACAGCAACAGACTACTTCACCAAATGGATAGAAGTGATACCAAAAGGCAAGCTAATGACTCTGTAATTATTTATTTCTTAGAGAATAATATATTGTCAAGATTTGACTGTCCCATGAAGATTATAATAGATAATTCTCAAGAATTTAAGTCCAAGAATATGATGAATTTATGCCATCAATATCACATCACTCTTGGACACTCTACAACATACTATCCGCAAGGTAATGGTCTTGTTGAATCATCAAACAAGAGCATTGTAAGAATCATAAAAAAGGTACTGAAGGAGAACAAGAAAGCTTGGCATTTAAAGCTGAAGTACGCCCTATGGGCTGATAGGATTTCTACAAAGAGATCAATTGGAACTTCGCCATATGAACTAGTCTATGGGGATGAAGCTTTTTTCCCAACATCACTTGGGGTACCGATTATGAATTTAATTCAAGGACTTGAAGAAGAACCAAATGCCATCAAAAGGAGGATAAACCAGCTGATAGCCTTGCAAGAAAAGAGAAATGAAGTCTATGACAGTCATCAGCATGTTCAAAACAGAATCAAGAATACATTTGATAGAAGGATCAAAGAGGACAATTTTCATATTCATGACAAAGTGTTGAAATGGGAGGCCAAAATTGAGGAAAAGGGCAAGCATGGTAAGTTCAAAAATTTATGGAAGTGTCCTTTTCAGATTGCTAGTTTTCATGGCAACAACACTTACATATTGCAGGAAATTGATGGAGGATCATATGTTGGAGGGCTTGTTAATGGCAGGTTCCTAAAGCATTATGTTTGTTCAAGTGTTATAAATCACTCGTGACATTGTATATATTCATCTTTGTCATTTTTTTCTAATAAATGACAAGCTAAAATAGAACTCTTAAGCCTGAGATGAAGGCCCAACAGTTTGAAGAAGATTCTTGTTAACAAAATTTATGTTTTTACCAAAAAATGGATAGCATTGGAGCTGCAAGTTCTTAGTGTACCACAAGGGCACACTATCCCAAGTGGAGCCACTGATGATATAGATGGCTAAATCTATCTTGCTTTTGTGTGTTTGTAGGTTGAAAGATGAAGTTTTGCTACCATTGGGCTATGGAGTCAACAAGTCAGTAGATTCAGTGGCAAGGTTTCTGAACATGGAAGATGAGGAAAATGGGGTTTTTAAACAAAGATAATTCACTCAAGAAACATAGTTCAATGCAGTAATTCCATTACTAAATAAAGTCAGAGCATAGGGTTATGAATTCTGAGTAATAGAAATGGAACCTACTGCTAATGGTTCAAAGGTAATCTACTCACAAAATGCAGAAAAACAAAGGCATCTCATTACTAAATGAAGTCAGAGCACATGGTTGTGAATTCAACATCTTCACTATCTTGCTTCTATATTCATTCACCTTGAGAATCTCACTGAAAGGGAATGATATTTTAATCTTTTAAATTTCATTCTTAAGGTTGAAAACAGAAACAAAATTTTCAGCATCTTTGACAAGAGGAGGAAGTTGAGTGTCTTTCTTACCAAGTGGAATATCTTTTTTACCTTCAGCCACCTTTGGGGTATCATTATTAGCTTCAGCATCCTTTGGAGCATCTTTCTTGGGCTTCGCTTTGTTTGCAATGATAGCAAATTTCTATTTCTGAGATTATCTTGATTTTGCATCTCGAAAATAGCATGTTGATACCCTTTAAAATAATCTGATGGTTCTTCTCCTTAATACGTTTTCGATGATTCTTACAATGCTCTTGTTTGATGATTCAACAAGACCATTACCTTGCAGATAGTATGTTGTAGAGTGTCCAAGAGTGATGTGATATTGATGGCAGAAATTTATCATCTTCTTGGACTTAAATGCTTGAGAATTATCTATTATAATCTTCATGGGATAACCAAATCTTGACCATAAATTATTCTCTAAGAAAGAAATAATTACAGAGTAATTAGCTTGCCTGGTTGGTATCGCTTCTATCCATTTGGTGAATTATTTTGTTGCTGTAAGAATCCAACGATGTTGCCCTGATGAAGATGGATGTATCTGTCCAATAAAGTCTAACCCCCATCACTGAAAAAGGAGCTTCAACATAGATAGGAAATAAAGGTAGAGGTACAAGCTTTCTTCTTCCTTCAAAAATTTGACACTCATGACATGCAGTGATCTTTTTGTAAATGTCTTTAAACATTTTTGGCCAAAAATATCCAACTCTTAGGATCTTGTTTGATGTAGCTTTCCAATAATGATGTCCTCCACAATTTCCTTTATGGAATTCTTCAATGATCTTTTCAGCTTCTTCTTCAAGTAGACAATTCAACAAAATTCCTCCTACGTCTTTCCAAAACATATTTCTATCATAAATAAAATACCGTGATGATTTCAGCTTAACAAACCTTGCTTTGGACTTTGATAGATCAACGGGAGCTTTTTTATGCTTTGTACTTTAATATGGTTTTCGCTTTATTATGCTCCCGGCAGACGCACCAAAATGTTATCAACAAAATGGGACCCTGAAAGGCTGCTGATCAGACCACTTCAGTGAAACTATTTCAAACCAACCTTTTAGCTGAGGCTTATCCTTCTTAGCCTGAGTGGGCTCTCTCAAGGGTTTATGATATTTTTTAATGATAATATAGATGGTTAACTCTATCTTGGTTTTCTGTGTTTTTAGGTTGAAAGATGAAGGCTTGATAACATTGGGCTATGGAGTCAATAAGTCAGTAGATTCAGTGACAAGGTTTCTGGACATGGAAGATGAGGAAAATGGGGTTTTAAAAAAAAGATAATTTACTCAAGAAAATAATTCAACATAGTAATTCCATTACTAAAGGAAGTCAGAGCATAGGGTTATGAATTCTGAGTAATAGCAATGGAATCTACTGCTAAATTTTCAAACGTAATTTACTCACAAAATGCAAAAAAACATAGTCATCTCATTACTAAAGGAAGTCAGAGCACATGGTTTTGAATTCTAAGTAATAGCAAATAAGATCTACTGCTAAACAAGATAATTCCATTACTAAAGGAAGTCAGAGAACATGATTTTGAATTCTGAGTAATAGCAATGAAATTTACTGCTAGGGTTTCAAAGGTAGTTTACTCACAAGATACGAAAAAAACACAGCCATCCCATTACTAAATGAAGTCAAAGCATAATATTATGAACTCTTAGTAATAGCAATAAGATCTACTGAAAATGATTCAAAGTAACATATAAATCAATAAAACATTAACCCCATGAGAACTCAGATCTGTTTAGGAAAACCTCTCTGCATTACTGATTATCTTTCATAGCATAAACCAGCAGGTGGGCCAAAAAGTCTTCAACCCTTCTCTAATTTGACCTCTTTCTTCATATATAGCTTTTACAATATTGGATTCTATGATCCATCATCAAGAGAATTCGAATTTCTATTATTGACACCTATTCTAACCATAAAATAGGCTTATTAATTACAAAATGACAACTTGACTGTCTTGAAGAGTCCTAATTCAAATAGGACTAAAACTCATAAATATACTTATAACATACTTATCTAGTATTCAATTCATCCTTTGCCACCTGCAACCTCATGAGGTCGAATTTGGTGATGCCTCCAGCCTTATTATGAATCTTGTTTTTCCATGACCTAACTGCCCTAAAAACCAGGAAACTTGTTTTATGCAATTATGCCTTTACCTTCATTGATGATCTTCAAACCCTTTTGCTGGAAATTTAGACTTATTGAGACAAAATAAATGTGTTATCACTTCCATAGAACCATGCCCTTCCACTTGTACAAAAATCAAGTCCTTGAAAGAGTGTAAAGAGAGCTGATGTGTCTGCACTACGAAAACAACAGACAGTTTTGTAGCACAGCAATGTTAATAATTTTTGGCACTTCTTCAACATTTTGTTTTGGGCGTAGCTGGGAGGAAGAAGTCACAAGAGTTTAATATGACTTTTCCACATGTTTTGAGCACAAATTAGTCAGCATATGTTGTGAAGAAACATAAATGAAGCAGTACACCTATTTTGCAGGAAGCATGTTCCTATTTTTCAAGGTAGATAAGAAGGGAATCATTAAAGTTCAACAGTAAGGAGATGGACATCATCAAGGTCAAAGTTTATGAGTAACTGTCAGATAGAAGATTTAATGATTAGATAAGGTTGTTAATTTATAATAAAGAGTTTTAATCCTAGTTGGGTTAGGACTCTAGAACAGACAATTTAACTGTCAGATGTAATTAAAGTTTGTTTTAGGAGTTGATAGGTGTTAAGCTAGCAAATTCGAATTCTCTCAAGTGTTTGGAGAGAATCTAAGAAATGTAATGATGACTCTATAAGAGACAAGAAGTAGAATTGCATTGGGTTGGAAATTTTGATAAGCAAGCATACTGTTGTTGTAGCAGTGAGTTGTGTTTTTATGTTAATACAGAGATATTGGTTTCATCATTCAGGATTCAGAAAGGGTTATGGTTGTGTGATATTCTCATAGTTTTCCTCTTTAAATTACTTGCAGTGGAATGAATGTATGTTACTTATAATTCACTGAAGGTGCTTTAACTTCCTTCATATGTTCATGAACTGTGTTATTTTCTGTCCTATTTTTCTTTTGATGCATCTAAACCTTGAAATTCCTTGACTTCCAATTGAAGTTGATACTCATGTTTTCTAAAAATACACTTGACTCCATAAGCCCAATAGATGCTTTTTTATTAGTAGTACAACCAATTATCCATTTTATCCATTTTACTCATAGAGTTAGCCATCTAATCCATATTTGAAAATAATAAACCTATTGAGAGAGCCCTCTCAAGTTGAGGAGGCTAAGCCTCAACTAAAATTCTGGCTTGAAATAGTTACTCAAGGTCTTCTTGATCAGTAGCCTATTAGGGTTTGAATTTTAGATAACAGGTTTAATACCTTTGGAGAGGTTGTTTGATAAAAATGGCGTTCCAATCAGCCCTAATAAGCTAACACCGGAAGCTCAAGTAGAATATGTTAACGTTGGGACGGAAGAAGATCCTAAGATAGTCAAATTATCTAAAGGAGTCCTAGAAGAACACAAAGAAAGGTATTTACAGTTGTTTTACTCCTATAAGGACGTTTTCTCTTGGTCTTACCAAGATTTGAAAACATTTGACATAATTATCATCCAGCATAAGATCCCACTGAGAGCAGATGCCAAGCCACATAAGCAGAAGCTAAGGCAGATTAACCCTTTTCTGCTTCCCACCATAGAGAAAGAAATCAAGAATTTGTTGAAGGTTAAGATCATTGTGCCTCTGAGGTATTCAGAATGGGTGTCTAACCTGGTACTGGTCCGAAATAAGAATGGAGAGATAAGATTATGTGTAGACTTTTAGAACTTAAATAGGGCTTCCCTTAAAGATAGCTATCCCCTCCCCAAGATGGATCACATATTGCAGAAAGTGGTTGGGTCCTCTCTCATGTCCATGGTGGATGGTTTCTCTGGATATAATCAGGTGGTAGTCCTTCTTAAAGACCAAAAGAAGACGACATTCACCACCCCATGGAGCACTTTCATGTATGCTCAAATGCCTTTCGGTTTGATAAATGTTGGAGCCACTTTCCAGAGGGTGATGGACATCGCATTTATAGGAGAACAAGACAATTTTGTGGTGGTATACCTAGATGATATCACTGTCTTTTTGAAAGATGATGCTGAACATATTGAGCACATGTGCCAGACTTTAGAAAAAATTCGCAGGTATGGTTTGTCCCTAAATCCTAAAAAATCTATGTTTGCTTTAGAAGAAGGAAAATTATTGGGCCATATTGTAACTAAATCAGGAGTAAATATTGATCCAAAAAGGGTGGAGGTAATCAATGACATATCCTTACCCCGAAACAAGAAGGAAGTTCAGGTTTTCCTTGGACGTGTAAATTTTATGAGAAGGTTCATCCCCCACTATGCAAAAATAGTTCGACATATCACCGAAATGCTTAAGAAAAGAAATGATGTGAAATGGATGAATGAGTCAAGATAAGGATTTAATAGAATCAAGAGTGCCTTTGTAGAAGCCCCAATACTAGCAGGACTAGATTACGGTAAGCCATTAATGATATTCTCATTTTCTTCCCCGCATACTGTAGCCGCAGTACTATTACAGACAAATGAGGAGGGGTATGAACAACCCATTGCTCTTTTTAGTTAGGTACTTCGAGATGCCGAACTAAAATATAACATTCTAGAGAAACATGCATATGCTTTGGTGAAATCCCTGAAGGAGTTCTAAATGTATGTCCTACAGTCAGCCATCACCACCTTTGTGCCTACAGATGCAGTTAAGGATATTCTGATTCAAGGGGATAGTGAGGGCAAAAGAGGAAAATGGATTGCTAAGATCCTAGAATATGAATTATACATTCACCCCACAAAGCTTATCAAGGGATAGGGTTTAGCCAAAAAAAAATCGGAGTCTAACTGTCAAGCTCTAGGAATTAATTTATCCATGGGAATTGGGGAGTTGCCTGAAGGCACAGAGGAACAGCCCGAGATAGAAACTGTTGTGCAGAAAACACACATGAAGTATCTGGTAAGTGTTTGGTATAAGGATATTGTAGAATATCTTTTAACTCTCAGGTGTCCTCCTAACTTCGATAAGGCTAAATATCTAACGTTGAGGTTGAAGTCACAGAAGTATATTGTTGTAAATGGCCGATTATATTGGAAGGATCCCTCAAGAATCCTACTCTTGTGTGTCACAGAATCTGAAGTGGATGAAGTTATGGCTGAATACCACAGAGGAATTTGTGGAGGCCACTACAGTTGGAGGTCTACAACTCACAAGATATTGAAAGCGGGTTTCTTCTGGCCAAATTTTTTTTGGGATGTACATGCTCGAGTCAGGGCCTGTGAAAAATGTCAGAGCTTCACTAAAAAACAAAAAATTGCGCCCTTACTTATGATCCCAGTACATATAGAATAACCTTTTCATCAATGGGGAATAGATTTCATCGGGGAAATTCACTCAGCATCCAATGGTCAACATAAATCGATCCTAACTGCCACTGACTACTTCACCAAGTGGGTAGAGGTTATACCAGCAAGGAATGCTACTGATGTAGTGGTGATCAAGCTCTTGGAAGAAAATATCATATCTAGATTTGGCTGTCCTACTAATATTGTGACAGATAATGGACAGGATTTCAAGTTTGTAAAATTCACCAATTTTTGTCAGCAATACCATATCACCCTGGGGCACTCCATAGCCTATTATCCTTAGGGGAATGGATTGGCTGAGTCTTCAAATAAGTAATTGGTAAGGGAATTAAAGAAAACTATAAATGAAAGTCAGAAAAATTGGGATTCCCAGCTTAAATTCACACTATGGGCGAATAGAATCACAAATAAACGATCGACAAGCAAGTCCCCATATGAATTAGTTTATGGTAGAGTGACATTCTTCCCAATTCAGCTTGCTTGTCCTGTGGCCAGGTTCCTTCAGGATAGCCAAGAAGAGCCCAATGATATTACCAGAAGGATACATCAGTTGATCGAGTTAGAAGAGACTCGGAGCCAAGTAAATGATCAGTTAGAAGAATACCAAGAGAAAATGAAAGATCTGTATGATCAACATGCCAAAAAAAGTAAATGCAAACAGTAGATTTAGTACTAAAGTGGGACATCAGGAGAGCTGACAAAGGTAAACATGGAAAGTTTGACCCACTGTGGTTTGTACCTTTCAAAATTGTCGAGGTCAAAGGCAATAACACCTTCACACTAGAGAATTTGGAAGGTGATGTGATCCACACACCTGTAAATGGGCAGTTCCTGAAGCCCTATTTCCAAAACTAATCCGGGTCCCGGAGGCCACTGTATTATAGTGTATACATATTTGTCATTTCTACTTTCTTAGTTAATGTTTGTTTCACCATATGAATGTTTGAAAATTTTGAAGAGACTATAGCTTTCAAATAATGGGCTACAAATGGTCTGTGAATTTCTCGACACATCTGAGGATGAACGTGCCATCCCCAGGTGGAGCGAATGTTGTTATGATAGCCCTCACCTTATAGGCTCAGCGGAAAAAACTTAAGGTAAATGAAGAAAAACCATTGGAAGTGTAAGTGGGCCAACTAGATATAAAGGAAGTATGCAAGCCCTCCCCTCTTAGAAAAAGTGTGGACAAAGGAGTCAATGCCACTTTACAGCTAAGCAAAGGCGAGGCCACGGGCCATACATGGGACAGTCCAAGTAACGTTGCCACGTGGAGGGATTTCAGTGGTACCAAGGATGTTATAAGGAGGGTGAATCTATACCCCTCGGAATTCATGACATCACAAGTTGGTGCAGCAAGTTTTAACCATTCCGTGGGGTGGTGGGGTGTAATATCCCAAAAAGGGGAATTTCTACAACAATAAGAATATCTTAAGATATTATAAAGTTGGAGCTACAAAAATACATGAAAAAATAATGGATTTTAAATGATAAATAGACTCATATGATGTGTTAAAAACACATATCTATTAATTAAAGCGACAGCAGGAAACTATACTTCATTTCATGATCCAAAAATAGGGGAAAAGTAGCATTTTGGGCCCTAAAAACATTGTTCCTAGAAAATTGTGTAATAATAGGGTAAAATGATAGTTGGATCCCTTATATTATGTTATAAGGGAGTCACACCCAAAAACGATTCAGAAACAAATCTCTTTTTCTTGCTTAAACAGGTCTCTCGGTCCTGGTATAACTAAAAAAGGCCCAAACCCCATGACATAGCTTATGCAGAATTTACTGAAGCATAAAAAACATGATTTTATGAGGTTTTATGAGGGAATATAATGGAAATAACAAATATTGAGTGTATTACATAAGATCATGGAGAAAAATGGAGAAAAAGCCTCTTTTACACATTATAGAAATGACTCGACAAGGGTTCTATGAGAGTACAAGTGAAAAATGTCAGATTTGCAGATCTGTATCTGAAAATGATGCAGTATAACTGAAGCTATGCCTTTATATAGCTGAAAAATATATAAAATTAAGTATATTCCTCCTTACAAGGTTTCCAAGAGAAGGGTTGGCCCTTTCCTTGAGAAACAAGCTCAAGATTGAGGGGATTGACCCTCACACTGCAACACTACAAGAAATGACGCATTTCCTACAATGGAATGCATTGTAGATGTTGGGATTACTTTGTCCAAGTGCCAAGATGTGCAATACTACTCCAGAATTATTCCTCACTTATCTCTCAAAGGGAAGAGAGCCTCCTCATCTGAAAAACAAGTGCTGGAAGTGGTGTTGTGAACCCTCACTGCAACACCCTGCAACAAAAATTTATATTGCTGCAGAAATAATGTTGTAGCTGAAGGAGGATGCTTGGTCTCAAGCCTAGATGTGAGGCTAATCAGTAAACTCCTTCAAGAGGCCTCTCAAGAAAGAATAAGGATTCCTAAATAGGAAATCCTTGTGCTAAGCAGCACAACAATCTCAACTAAACAGTTGCAGAAAGAAAAATAGTCTCCTAGACCAAAATCAAATCATAATAATATACTTGTTATGGATACCTTGCCCTCCTTTTAAACATGTGTGAGCTTCATTTCCTTGGGCCCCACTCATTATGGTTTCCTTCACCAAGGAATCTTCCTCCCACTTGCACTGTGATGTCTCTATGGATGATCTCGTCCTCTCATACTTGTGCTGTTGACTTGGTCAAACTTGAACTTGTCCACTTGCATTTGTCCCTGTTCACACATGAGAGTGTAAAATACAGCTGCTACCTTGATTCATTTTCATACCATGAGGGATTTTATTTATATTTTTGTTATGCATGGGCCTCCTTAGCCATTTATTCATCTCCTAAGTGAAATCAACAAAATCTAATATTTCAATTTGCTGCATGAAAATTTTGGAATATTACAATCCTCCCCTCCCAAGTGTTGCTTGTCCTCAAGCAACTGCAAGGATAGAACTGAAGAGTGTCCTCTCCCCCTACTATCGCATCCACATATGATGAACTCCTCCAAGGAATGAGATGTTGTTTCAACAATGAATCTCTATATTGCCTCTCCCAAGCATGCAAGTTAGTTAAATAGCTATCATCATGGAAAAGTAGAGTACTTAAGATGGAAATAAGGTGTTGTCTAGAGGTTCCCTTGAGATATGGGATTTGAAATGTATAGGGAAACATCATTCCCATGTGGATCCTCCATCCCCAAGCAGTCATCCATACAAAATGAGTCACCTCCCAACATCGCAACTCCTGAAAATGTTCCTCCACCTTGAGCTCCTGCAAAGTAGGTTGGCTGAAAATATGCACATGGTAGACACGATAGCCTACCCCACATTGTCTTCCTCTCCACTTAGGATAAGTGTAGAGTATATGCTAATCTTGGGCTTATATAATAGTGCCCTCCTGTGGAGCAATGCACTACATAGAAATGGTAAGAGTATGCAGATATTGTATTAGACAAACAATAAATGCAAAAACAAATTTCTCACCTCCTCCTTGTTTACCAAGTGCATCAAATGTGAAGTGATCCTGGGGAAACTCCATCAATAAGTCCAACCTCCAAGGTGACAACGTTGTTTTCCCATGCAAATAGGATCTTTCCAACTCATAACTCCATTCTTTGAGATGCACAATGTCAAAGGCATCTCCCATAATGCTGCTACACATAAGAATTTCCTCCCAAGGTGGAAGTACCTCTTGAACCTCTAAGGCCAAGGAGTAGCTTCTTTGCACCATGATAGTGCCACCTCCTACTCCTACAACATCATGCAAAGTGTGAGAGAAAATCCGCCCTTTCTCTCCCAAGAATAACCCAAGCAGCAAAAGTTTTTGTTGCCTCCTCATACCTCCATCATAAAAATCATGTAGTGAAAACATGGTGAAGAATGTCATATCAACACAATGCATCCATACTTTTTGCTTCTCCATGATGCAAGTATCCTGCCACATACCCTTAGAAAGAGGATGATGACCAAACTCTTTCAAGAGAAACCAGCGCAACCAAGCCTCATGTTGTCCAGTATCATATATTTGCAGGTAGCTTTCCAGCTTCTTGCTCATCATCCACACCCATCCATCCACATGTGTGTGCCTTCCATCATGTTCTTCCTTAGCACTCTCCCAAGGAAAACTATCATCCTCCCAAATCAGATTTATGCTCTTGCATTTCATGGGATGTTGAAATGCAACTCCTTGGAGATATTCTAGAGAATATCTCTCATCAATGTCCTTCTTGAATCCATAAGGATCCAAGTGTGATGAGGGGAAACCCTCCCCAAACTATTGAAGAACTTTGCACTCCATGATGTGTTGAAGTGCACCTCCCATGAGATCTCTCCATGAGACCTTCTTCCCACCCATGGCCTCCCAAAACCAATAAGGTTATGGATCTACTACAGGTAGAAGTTTATCTTTGAGCTGGGGAGTGCTCATTGAGAAAGGGTCATCTAGAAAGGAGAAATGGTTTCTCACTTCAAGATGTCTACCATCTATCATTCCATTCACCATTGATTCATGAATGAAGCTGCCATTTGAATGTTCCCATAAAGAATGGGTCCTCCTTTCTTCATCACTGCTCTTATATAGTGCAGTGCACATTAGTTGCTCTAAATCAGCAGTGTACAATAATGTAGATCCCTCCATAATATTTGTTGAAATGACAAGAGATAGAAACTTAAGAATACTTTGGTGAAATGTGGAAGCAAGAGTTCCTTCCTCAAATAGGATGGCTTCCTCCATTGCTGAACATGAAGGCTACTCCTCCAAGGTTGTGACAACGCTAGTACATGCTTCCTCAAGTGGTGGTGAGGGCTTCTCTTCCTCTAATTTTTCTTCACCAATTCTCTTGATCGCCCTTTGAGTGAAATCTGCAAAAGTAAATACTCTTGCAATTCCCATATGGCTGAACCACCAAGTGCTTGCTTCACCTTCAAGGTGCAGCGCTGCAATTTCTACAGCCTCTCTCTCTACTACTGGATGTTGTAGGAAGAATGATTCTAGCTTCATCACCCAAGCCTTTGCTACACATGTGAGTGATCCATCAAAAGTGGACAATAGAAATCAACTGCCTCTCATCATCCCATAGTTGTAGGGTCTCTCTCCTTCTTCCAGCTGAATGAATTGTGGTAAAGCTAGAGTCTCCTTGAAGGCTCTAGATTTAGCTTTGTATTCAGCAAGGTATTTACTTATAATTTTGGATTCCAACTTTCCTTCATGCATTTTTCCTTCTCCTCTCTGAGAATAGGAATTTCATGGCTCTTCCTCTTCTTGAAACTCCCTAGGAATCTCACTGCATATTTTCTTCTTTATCTCCTTAACCTCTTTGGAAAGGTTCTTCTTGGATCTGAAAAGTGATGAGATAAGTCTCATCCTCTTCATCATTCTGACCTCTGCTCTTCTGATAGTTGGAACTCATAGGATGAGCCAAATATCATGCTTTTATACCATTGTAATATCCCAAAAAGGGGAATTTATACAACAATAAGAATATCTTAAGATATTATAAAGTTGGAGATATATAAATAAATGAACACAATAATGGATGTTCAATGATTAATATACTCATATGATGTGTTAAAAACACATAGCCATCAATTAAAGAAACAAAATCAAACTATACTTCATTTCATGATCCAAAAATAGGGGAAAAGCAGCATTTTGGGCCATAAAAACGTTATTCCCAACAAATTGCGTAATAATAGGGGAAAATGATGGTTATTTCACTTATATTATGTTATAAGGGACTCACACCCAGAAAATATTTAGAAAAAAATCTCTTTTGCTTGCTTAAGCAGGTCTCCCAATCCCGGTATGGCTCAAAAAGGCCCAAACCGCATGACTTAGCTTATGCAAAATTTACTGAAGCATACACACCATGATTTTATGAGGGTTTATGATGAAATATAATGGAAATATAAAATATGGAGTGTATTACATTAGATCATGGAGAAAAATGGAGAACAAGCCTCTTTTACACATATAGAAATGACCTGTCAAGGGTTCTATGAGAGTACAAGTGAAAAATGTCAGATTTGCAGATCTGGATCTGAAAATGACGTAGTATAATTGAATCTATGTCTTTATATAGCTAAAGAATACAGAAAATGAAGGATAATCCTCCTTACAAGGTTTCCGGGAGAAGGGTTGGCCCTTTCCCTGAGAAACAAGCTAAAGATTGAGGGGATTGACCCTCACACTACAACACTACAAGAAATGACACAGTTCCTAAAATGGAATACACCGTAGATCTTGGGAGTAATTTGGAAAAGTTCCAAGATGTGAAATACTACTCCAGAATGCTTCCTCACTAATCTCTCAAAGGGAAGAGAGCCTACTCCTCTGAAAAACAATTGTTGGAAGTGGTGTTGTGAACCTCACTGCAACACCCTGCAACACAATGTTATACTGTTGCAGAAATAATGTTGTAGTTGAAGGAAGATTCTTGGCCTCAAGCCTGGATGTGAGGAAAATCAGTACACTCCTTCAAGAGGCCTCTCAAGAAAGGATAAGGATTCCTAAATAGGAAATCCTTGTGCTAAGTAGCACAACAATCTCAACTAAACAGTTGCAGAAAGAAAAGTAGTCTCCTAGACCAAAATAAAATCATAATAATATACTTGTTATGGATACCTTGCCCTCCTTTTAAACATGTGTGGGCCTCCTTTCCATGGGCCCCACTCATTAGGGTTTCCTTCACCAAGGAATCTTCCTCCCACTTGCACTGCGCTGTCTCTATGGATGATCTCCTCCTCTCATACCTGCGTTGTTGACTTGGTCAAACTTGACCTTGTCCACATGCATTTGTCCCTGTTCACACATGAGAGTGTAAAATCTAGTAGCTACCTTGATCCCTTTTCACACCATGAGGGATTTTATTCATATTTTTATTATGCATGGGCCTCCTTACCCATTTATTCATCTCCTAAGTGAAATCAGCAAAATCTAATATTCCAATTTGCTGCATGCAAATTTTGGAATATTACATGGGGCATCGCAAGAGGACTTCATAGGCCCCCACTGGAACCATTCATTGGGCTCCTCGAGACAAACAGATGGCCTGAGTAAAAGCAAAGGTAAGGTAATTCAGGAAAGTCAGTACACGACCAGTACCGGTATTAACCTAGCGCATGGCTCACACCTACCCGGCTCCTAGTAGTCAATAGCCTAATGCCACGTGCCTCATTGTCGACGTCCTTATGATTTTAGCCCTTCAAGTTGGTACCAAGGCCTCGTTTTCCGTAAATCTATGGCCTTTTTAACCCTGTCTTACACCCTTTCTTGGTAAAATACTTGTTTTTATGAAATCGCTGAGCAGTTAAGCTTGAACTCCAACACCAGGTTGCTTTCAACCTCCGTGTCACTTTCCCTCTTGGTTATTCCTCACTGGTTACAGGTATTTAGTCATTCTCACATCTTATAGTTTTCCTTCAGCTTTACTTTTCAAGATGGTCATTGGGAGAGCCAAGCCCAGAAAGTTTGAACCTGAAACCCCTCAAGCCCGGAAGGTAAGTGCAGTCCCTAGACTTGAACCTTTCATTGACCCACAGGCTTGTATCCACGATCCTCAGTACCCTTTCAGTGTCTCTCGTGTCAGACTCGACCTGTTAGAAATCCATGTGAAGGGCCAAGACCTGTTCAAAGTCGTTCAGTCTAGCCTGTATTACCAAATTTCTCTGCCAACCTTTCCAGTCACCGAGTTGATATGTTGGCTCAGAGATGCCTCTGATGAGCGCGGGGATGTATTTCTTTCAGCTCAGGGAAATAAGGTTTCCCGTGTATCTCCTGAGCTCATTAAAGAAGCTCTTATTTTCCCTCATATCCAGGAGCATGTTGAGTTTAGAGATTTATCCCTGTCCCATCCGTTTTCCAAAATTACCCTGGAAACAATAGAGTGAATTCCTCTCTTTCATTTCAGACTCCCGTCTCACGACTATCTCATCTTCGGATATGGTACCCTTGACCACATTGAGAGACAATCTCCATCTTGTTCTCACTTTCACCTCAAGGTTGCTAGGTCTCAGGGAAGTTGAGAGGGTCCCTCCTTTGGCTCATGTCCCAGCTGAGTGTTTTTTTGGACATCCCCACTTTCTTGGCTTCCGCCATTCAAACCCAGCTTCAAGAACTACCCTCTTCGAGGTCTTTTCGGTTCTGCTCACTAGTGTTCTATCTCTTTATGTTTGAGCATGCTGACAAGTTCAAAGCTTTAGGCCTCGAAAAACTTTCGAGAACGAACGACCAACCAAGAACTGTCTTTGAGTGAAACGTCTTAGTATGTCAGCATACTAACGGGACGGGTTCTTCAAGGTTTTTGAATGAGTTCATGACCATTGCCTACACCATACTTCATGATAGCCCTCTGCTTAGGATTATTCCTAGGCAGAAGGATTGGTTGCAGTTCGATGATGAGGAGAGCATAGGGGACTAGTACTTATTTGACAACTACACTGAGATCAGATTCTATGGTGTAGATGTATCCCCCTACCACCTATTGATGTTCCCTACTATGCTGATTTTCGCCCTTGAATACATACATCAAACCCTGAAAGCAGATCAATTCCACTTTGTCCCTGCGAAGAAAGGCTACATTCTCAAGCTCCCTATCACTATCAGTCCTTTCACCGTAAGCTCAAGACTCGTCCTCTCCATAGTAGAGACGGTGCTTCAGGGGATGGATCTAGTACAGGGGAGAGATTGGCCCTATGAAATAAAAGGAATCCTTTCCAATAGGAAAAGGAAGATTAGGTCCAATGCATATGTGCATGAGACTAGGCCCTTCATTGAATGGAGAGCTAACCTTGACACATGGCCTTTGGCTTCGTAGATGGAGGCCGAATCTTCAGCTGCGAAAGAAAGGGGCGACACTGCTTGAGTGGATACAGGAAGAAGAGGGCAGATCAATGAGGCCGATGTTTAGAGGAACTAGAAGGTATGTATATAGGGGAGGGAGCCCATCCCTCCAAGAAGCAAAAAACTAATGAGGTGGAGATTATTTGGGAAAATATTCCGCAAGAGGAACTAATTCTGTATTGGGAGCCTGACAAGGGCAAGGCTAATTTCATGGTAAATTACAATAGAACTTCCTCTTTAGAACCCTCTAGGATATCATAGGCATTTTTGGTAAATAGAGTCGAACTAAGGGAAGAAATTGGAAAAAGAAACTAGACAGTAAGGGAAAAACTCCGAGAAGAATTGGCCAGGTTTGTGGATAAATATCATACTGGGCTCACCTCAGAGATGGATATGGACAAATAACAGTTTGATAATAGCTATCACAGAGGCAGTACTAGACCCTACAGCTGATGGGGTTAGTTACCAAGCTTTGGAGGTTGCTGTGAATCTGGAAAAGGTCCCTTTAACTGAAAACATTGGCCTCCACCAATGCATCGGGGATATGTTAAGAGACAAAGTAGTAAAGCTTGCACTTGCACTAAGGAAGCTGGAAGACAAGTATAGAGAGGTGTTGGAGAACCAGACAAAAGAGAGGGCTAGTTCTAGAGGCATAAAAAAAAACCTGTAAAATCATAGAAGGATAGTGAGGGAAAAAGGAAACAACAAAGACAGAATCTGGAAGCAGATCATCCTGGATCTAGAGGCCAAAAACTTAGAGTTGAGGAAGAGACTACACATCCCCCATGGGAAATATATACAAATAGAGGAGTTAACCCAGGTGAAAAGAGAGAAATCATTTCTCTCTGATTTGTTGGCCCGGGAAAGGGATGAGAATGCAAAAACAACTGCAAAAATCATTACCCTCAGACAGAAAGTGGTTGAGTTGCAGGGGAAATGGGACACACACGTCTACGTGAACCCAACCTCCGATACGCCTGGTACCACTCCAACACAGTTGACCAAAGCTCTGTCGGACTTACAGGTCTCAAAAAATCAAGCCCACACAGCACAACAGAAAATACAAGAGTTGGAAGCTAAGTTGGAAGAAAACGACAAGGTGGTAGCGGCCCTGCAAGAAGAGGTGTAAGGAGCGAAAAGGGAGAAGCTGCAATAGGAAAAGGTCATCAAGGATCTGAACAATTGGATGAAAGGAAATGAAACCCTCCTAGAAGCTAGGTGCCTCATTTGGACCGAAATTATATCAGAGGTAAATAAAAGTTGGAAATATAATGTGTTAATGGATGATAAAAGGATTGTAGTATTGTTCAAAGGGAAGTTGCAAGAAGGTCAAGCAGAAGCCAAGGCAAAGGTGGCCATGGCCAAAAGGTATATCAATTACCTAAATGGATTAGACTTCGAGGAGTTAGCTATATAGGGGATCAAAGTCCGTTTCAAGGGAGTGATGGAGATCAGAAGGGTAATCGAGAAAGAGACCACACGTGCAAACGCATTGAATGGTTTGGAACAGATCGCCAAGGGAGTAGAGTAGTTTGATTAGGAATGTTATGAGTTGGTGAAAGCAATCCTCCCATCATGTTGGGAGTCTATAACGGCTGTGTTTTCAGGTCTAACTGATTATGAAGAGAAGTTGATAGTTGTTATGAATCAGACTGATCTCCCTTATGAGAAAACTACTTGCGTGAAAGTTAAAACAATAATTGTTGCCCTGGGTAAGCAGATTTCCCTTCTCTGTCAGATCAAGCAGTGCTTGATTGTCCACATCAATTACTTGGAATTGACTGATATAGAGGCCTTAGTGAATCTTTTTTCCACTATACCCCCTCCAGGAGTGACCATATGGCAGAAATGCAGCAAGTATGTCAATATACCAGTCACCACACCGTCTCTCCAGTCTCCACCTCCTCAGAGACACAAAGATGGCTCGTCCACATCATTGGTGCTTCCAAATCAACCGGCAGCAGCCATGCATTGTCACTCCAAAAAATGATACTCATGATCCGACCCAAGTGGGATTTTTTACTTGTTATTTCTTTTACTTCGTAATATCAGGTGAATTCTCCATTTTACCCTATCCATCTTACTTTTTGTTTAGTTGTTTTGTTTTTAGTTAGCGCCTTCGTTAAGGCCACTATGCATATGATGAGAGGTGTCTTTCCTCATCATCAATTTTGATTTTGATAGAGACTAACAACATAAAAGATATTTCTGTAAATTAATATTGGTCTAAAAATATCTTTTGCAACACTCAGTCAAGGGTTATAAAAGAAAGAACCTGAATCTGAAAGAGGGTTCCATATTTTCCAGAATAGAGATTGTTAGTCATAAATGCTCCATTTTGTAAAGTTTTAAGGCATTCTCATAGTATATGTTGAAGGATCCCGTTGGGAAATTAAAGTGGATTTTTCTGTTGTGAGATGGATTCCTTGTGAGATAAGTCACAGTTTGTAATTACTTTGTTATACTCTAATACAAATGTTTTTTTGGCATTTCAATCACTCTCTTTATATTACAAGCTATTGGAATTTGAGTGATGATTAACTAGATGTGAATTTATCTGTGAAAAGGTACTCATATCTATTAGTCTATGGTGCTTTAAATATGGCTCGGAGCTTGATATTATGTTCATATGTTATATCTCATTTAACACCTTTCTTATGATATTAGCTTGGGTAGATTCTTATGTGGAAATAGGCCTACTTGTCGTTAATATTCTCTTCATTTGCTGTCGTCGTTTCCACACTCCTTATTTTTTATAGTTGTGGACTAGATTTCATGTTTGGCCCTCCTCACAGCATTTTAAATCCAAATTCATCTTTGATATGTGCTTATAGACCATTATTGTCATACTATTGGGAATTATTGTTATTTTATCTATGTTCCTGATGTCTCGGTCCCATCTTATGAAGTTTTAAAACCATTTCTAAAAAATAGGTTTTATATTCTCGACCATAGAAATTTTCTCTGAATCCTCTTGGTTTAAGATGTCCTAGGCACTGGTCCTTCACAAATAAGGGTTGTCTCTAGGAGCTACAATAGGTGTGGTGAATATAGATAGGAGAAATTGCACTAAATATTGCAGCAATCGTAGCAGAGAAACAAACCATTGGAATCAAGATTTGTATGTTGTAGGTAAGAGGCCTAATCATACTCTTTGAATTCAGTGGATTAAAGTTTCAGATTAGGCACCCAGAGCCGAGGAACAAACCTTTTCTCCTCCTCACAGTCGGTTTGAACTTTCTGGGGTCTTTTTTATGATCTGGGTAGCACGTAGTGGGTAGAAAACTATGACATGTCCGAGGAAATGGTCTAAAAAGTGAGACGTGTCAGAGAAAGGGGTTTCAATGTTGTTTTTGGCTCAGAGCTAGGATTTTTCTGGCTATGAGGTAGTATTTCCTTTCTATATGTTTCCAAACATGATGGTTTTGTGTAGGTATGTCAGAGTCGAGGATCAACTGGAGAGAGACAGAGGCCTCAATACATTACGTTTTGAGATCTGAGAGGATCATGTAGTCTGTGCCGCATTTTCCAGGTTTGGGGTCCTTAAATTTTTTGAGAAGTCGTTGATGAGGGTAGGAGAGACCTGGATAGCCCGAATAGTTAGCTACTGGGACCCAAATCATGAGATATTCATAGTGTAGGGGCACCAGATCGAGCTGACATTCCAAGATATATATTTCCTGACCAGTCTCTCGCCAGTGGGGATGGTGGGAAACACACAGCCAGTGTTACCACAAGGGCAGAACATTATGGAATTTGTAGATTTCCACTATTGATTGGGTTCCCGTGTGAAATGCATGTGGATACTGATAAAAAAGATAGAGAGGCTAGAGACTTGTGTTGTGGCTGGAGTGGTGTTGCGGATCTTGGGAACCCTGATGCTCCACCACATCACCGGAGGGCAGATGATGTTGGTTAAGGGAATATTGAGTGGGAACTACTATGGTTGGGCCTAGATGATGTTGTTTCATTGAAATGATAGCTATCATTTTGCAAGCAGTAGGTGAACCATGACTTTTCATATGGCACAGTTCTTTTCTCACTCTTCTTTGAGAAGATCCCTACACTTCGTCCTCGTATATAGATCTAGGATGGGGGCCCACGAGAGCCCAGGATGCGCGTTGAGGGCAGTTGCTATGTAGAGGAGGAGGTGGGGTAGTCGGACGGGTGTTTAGACCTGAGTTTTTCACGCATTGGGATCAGGTGGCATTATACATAAATGATTATCCCTATAGTGGGATGAACAATCATGAGGACCCGGACTTTCCACTTCCGCTAGGTGGTCCAGACTATAAGTGAAAAGTTGCTTATCTTGTATGCTACATGTTAAAGTTTCAGAATATTTTATATGGTATTGACTCATTGAATTTTGGTATGCAGATATAGCACCGGTGAAACTGGACAGGTATATAGGATGACCTGCAGTGCCAAGGGTTGTAGAACCTAGTGGATCGAGGGGAACACAAAGTGAGGATGTAGTGGTCCTCCTGAAGGATGTCCACTATAGATGTGGGAAGCCGTTGACTAGTTTTTCTAAGTGCAACTGGCAGGATCTTGATGACCAGTACATAGAGCCATGTATTTCTCTACCCTCATAGTGGCAAGGAGTCATGCGGCACATGGCGATGGCCGGACAAGGGATGCATGATCTACGTGTTGCAAGATTCAAGCCATTGGCCCAAGGACCATCCATATAGTGATTAGATGTAGGGGCATGAGGTTTCCCTAGTTTTTGTTTTTTGGAACATGCTATGGGCATGCCATATGTATCGGAGTTGATGGTATCCAAAACATTGTATATTCAGACGACACATATTATGGATAAGCATCATTTTATGGTTTATGGTTATTGCCTTGTGTTAAATGCGTGTGATAAATGCCATCCTAGAATATTGTTTGCAATGTTATATACATAGTGATTTTAGGCTCTGGATACATGACTGAATGTAATTATTCCAAATTCACACATTAAGAGATTCACTCGTAAATATATTATAAAAAGGACCAGATTATGCACATGATAAACACTAGTCAATTGCATGACAATCATCAAATAATCTAAATGAACATGAAGGTGAAGGATGCAATGGTCAAGGGAATCAGCTAACAAACCTATCACTGCATCATATCTGGCCTGGTTATTGGTGGCACCACCTATGCATACGCCGTTAGAGAGGAAAAGCAAATGTAAGGGGATAAAAATGGCCACGCTACTGAGGCTAGATTCCGGGAGTAGTGACTTGCACAATTAGCATAGCCGATATATGGTGTGGATGGGAGATCCATATAAAAGGAGCGACAAGAAAACATATGAGATGATGATGAAGAATGTTGGAAACCTGAACGCAAGGCAGAAATAAAATAAGCACTACTAGGGGGAATGCTATGGGTAGAATCTCTACACCCCTCACATTGAATCATGGATCGTGTGGGGGAACTGTCTTGGGGACAGGTTGTGCTCAGGTTGTGAAAGTCACCATAGACACATATGGTGCCATTTTTATTATGGGCTGGAGAGATAAAGCCAGGGGTGGTAAAATATTCCATAATGTTTTCATCATAGTAGAAGAAGGGGTGACTGGTGGATGGATGACCACATGATGTGGCGAAGCTACCTAACTCATCATTATAGGAATCACATGCACATCATCATGGAGGGTGACAGGCAAACAAGTGGATGAAGAATCTACCGATGCTGAGCCCAAGGTGATCATTGAAGGGAGATCAAGCGAAACAGAAGGGGATGCCCCAGAGGGGTCTTCCACCATGGATCACATAGATGATAATAGGTATAGGATAGTGGCTGAAGGTTCCGTCATCTAAACATCAGGTTGGGGGTATGTCAATGGGAGCGGATGTGTCCTCTAGTTTTACCAAAGAATAATGCACAAGTGAGGGAGACGTGGTCTCGTTGTGCTCAGCTGCGTATTGGAGAACCACTTCCAAGGAGGTGCAAAAATTTTTGAGGCGGGGATGCAGTTGAGTATATTGGCCATAGAAATAACACAAAGAACAAGGTTGATTTGTGTGCAAAATGTTGAGTTTCTTGGTTGAATACAATAAATTGACATGGACTTCTTGGATATCAGACTCAGGAAATGCTTTATTGACCATGTTTTTGATACGAGAAAATTCGGGACAATTTGTGTGGCATGACTGAAAAAATCACACAAACCATATGGAGGTGTATGCTTTGGAGGCTTAGGAGGAGCAAGTTTTGTTTGGGTAGCCTTGTCCTTAGGAGAATTTTTGCGGGATTTTTCCCCCTCACCTGAGGCTTTTGCAATAGGAGTAGATTCCTATTGAGGTTGCTGAGGCACAGAAGCAAAGGGAGGGGTTATAGCGACCAGTTTGACTGGGTTCAAAGCAGTGTAAGGTTTAAGCTGACCAAGCGGGGTATTGGCTAGGGGGGGAATGTACTAGACTAGGATCCCTAGGGTCATGCTGGGAAGGGTCAAGTTATCCATAACAGGTACTGAAAATACTCCGAAAGGGGGAGCAAGAAACGATATTTGGACGGAGGGGTAATGGCTAGGCGGAATAGCCCCTAGGTGGTTAAGGCTAGGGGGAACCATTCCATGAGGAAAAAAAGAATTAGGGACACCAACTACATATGAAGGGACTTGAGGAGGAGGTCCATAAGGGAGAGTCGAAGTACTAGGAGAATGTTGCAAAGGGCGAGGCTACTGACTAGTCGAACCGGACTGCTTGAGGTCGAACTGAGATGATTGCATCATGCAAACATTCAATGATCTAGGGTTAGAGAGGAGAGGGGGGAGACTAGGGAATGAACCAAGAAAAGAGGAATATTTATAGAATCCAGGTGAGACATTGGTTGAAGGTTTGATTTTTTTTTATTGGCCACCAAAGAAATAATGGACTCTCGAGAGTTCTGAGAATTCAGTTCGTAATATGTCAGCTGATTTATAGTGACAATCTATCCGTTGTGAGGAAAGAAAATATTACAGTGAAATGCAAAAGGGACAACATATATTGCATAAGTATAGCTATGACCTAATATAATTTTTTAGTTCAAGGGGGCATTAATGACTTCAATGTAAACACAAAAAGTGTTTCCCACAAGAGTAATGGGATAGTTGCGGAACATGCCAAGGGGATGGGAAGAGTGGCCATCCCACACATGGAGGGTGATAGCGGAAGGCGCTAACTCTGGTGATCTGAATTTTTTCCAGACAGAAGCATACATCATGTAGGTGGATTCTCCCTCGTCAATAATACATCGGGAGACGTTGGCATTCCAGATCTTGACAGGTATTTGGAAGTTGACGGTTTTAAGTAGGGGTGGACGCTCTAACTTGTCAACATCAAATAAAATCAAACGATCATTTGAAGGATCCACAATTACCATAGCATTTAGTAGAGCTTTACGTTGTGAAGGGAATCACTAGAGGAATTCTAGTGCTGACATGGTGACAGAGGAATGCACCAAGTCATCTACTATACTGTGGGTGTGGGCGGCTTTACCGGAAGCAGTGTTTCGGTGTAACGGTCCTTTGGGGATCTTGGTATGTATATCTGCCTTAGGCTGAGGGCTCTGTAAAGGACCATTGGGTGGAAAAATTATCTCTATGGGACCTAAAGGCTGGGGCTCGGTTACGAACATAGCGGGAGGCTTGGCGTACTGGCATGACCAAGTATAAAGGTTGAGATCGGCTATTGGCCTAGCTATATTTCATCATAAGGATCTAGTCCTGATTGTCAGGAGGTTGGGCAGCCACATATCCTTGCTAGGGGATAGGATTGGTAAACACAACTGGTTGAGTAGGTGAAACATTAAGAGGAACTGAAGCATAGGCTTTCTATCCTTGACATGTTACTTGGGCTTCCCATAGTTGACGCATCTGAGGTAAAAGGGGAAAATCATGAGTATAGTGACCATGGCCACCATAACAATAACAAGGCTTATTTTGTGCAAAGAGGCCTCTTATGCTTGGGTTGATCATCCTGTTGCTGAGTTGTAGTGTTAGATATATTCCCTTGGGGATTGTTTCCCGGATTACCTAGAGCAGGTTGGTTCTAGTTTCCTTTCCTCTTATTTTTGGAAGTGGGAGGATTAGTCGCACTCTGCTGCATATACACCTAACCCTAAGGGGGGAGTGGCTACTACTACAGAGTTTGAGAAGGCATGGGGGCTGGAGGTGCTTGTGTTGGAGGAGTTGGACAACCGGGTTGTGGATACAAATAGTAAGGAGGTTGAGCAACATTAGGGTGAATAGTTTGGTCAAAAGAAAGCTTTGGCATCAGAGGTTGTGGTTGGGAAAAAGCGTGAGGCATGTGGTGTCCTGGATACATGCTGCTCGGAGGGGGAAAAGTGCTAGAGGAGCTGGCCGCTCCTTGAGGGAAACCATAACCCATAGGAGGATGAGTGTATGGATATGAAAGGGATCCAACGATACTGTCAGTAGTGTGAGATTCCCCCGGTGCATTGGCACCACCAGGTCTAGGGAGATCCGATAGGATGGTATAGACATAACCAAATTGTGTGTAGATGAAGTCATATTTCAACGTAACTTGGAGAGCTTCTTCCTCAGTCTGAGGAAAGTGGTACATGACATCTTTACCAATAGAGGTCAAAAGGGATCTAAGAAACTAGTCCATGTAAACATGGTCTTTGAAAACTGGAGCTTGACATAAGCTCTTCCTTCTGTGCCATTCTTGAAAATGGTTAGAGAGGAGAGTGGCAGAAGTTTGACAGAAAGCGGTAAAAAGTTCGATATTGGTTTCATAGCGAAGGGGAAGCTGGAAGTACGATGAAAATGCCTTTGCAAGAGTCGCAAAAGTGGCATGAGAGGCAACGACCTGTTCAACTTACCACTTGGAAGCTTCTTTAGTAAGTGTACGCTTGAATAAAAGAAGACGGACATAGTCATCAATGATAGAGTTGGACGAACACCACATGTGGAAAGAACCAACATGGTTGGTAGGAACTTGTCCAGCATTTCCTTAAAACTTAGGGATGTATGAAGGAAGCTTGGTTGGCATAGCAGGCCAACCTGGATCATGGTTTATAGGTTCATTAGTCAACTAGATTAACTCGAGAAGGCTTAGGTTTGCCATATAAGGAAGCAATGGAGCAACCAGAATCATTCCTGTTGTGGCTCCACTAGTAGCTGTTATACCATTAGAGTCGGGGCCACCACCAGTGGTAGGTCCTGCACCAGACATGATGAAGGTGAAAGGTGGAGGATAACCAAGGATAGCAATAGAAGGAGAACCCGATGAACTACAATAAAAGTCAGAATGGGCACTCACCGAAGGACTAAATCGGACCCTACGTGGTGGAGTAAGTCTTCCTAACAGAAACTGAGGATGAAGGCCTTGGAGTCTCCGAGATAAATGCCTTGGGGGCGTAATGATGGAAAAGATTCATGAAACCCAACAAGGAAGAGAGGTAAACAAGGGCATGAAGGTGCAGATTAATTAATTACAATGTCTTAGTCTTGGCCTAGCAATGTAAACTAGGCTCTCTTCGCTTTAGGTGTGCGTGTGTGTGATAAGTGTGTTAATTTTAACGAAGCCTAGACGTGTGTATAGAAAAAACAAAAAATATGTTTTATAAATATAAATAAAACTGAAAGCGATAGTAAAATAAACATCTAAAGATGCATAAATTTAAACCCAAAAACAAGGGCTTCCCAAAAACTAGTCTAAGGGTGGGTGAAATATAATCAAAATACACAATATGGCCAATATATCGTAGGTCAAGAGGGACATGGATCTAAAGGTTAGATATACTGAAAATAGGTGTAGAAAACATCAAGAAACAAGAGGGAAAAATGCTGAAAAATATGTGGCGAAAGGCTAAAAACTAAATGGAAATGTAGGGGACCCTAAAGGGATGACCAAAAAAATCTAAAAATAGGTGATTTGGATGGAAAAATAACTGATCTGGAAAGGATCTAAAAAAGCAGGTTCAGATTTGAAAAATGGACGAAAAACACTGAAATCTCAGAAGACCTGCTTCAGCTAAACTCCTCCTAAAATGATGGAGGCATACTAAAGCCATAAGAGGCTTGGTTCTTACTTTGAAGAGTAAAAATAAGAAATTACAGGTCCAATATTGGTGGATATGAAGGTCAGACAACCCTGAATAGTGCCCTCGGAAAACCGTGAAAATTACAGAAAAAATTCCGCAAAAGAGTGCAGGTCGTAGGTTCTGAACTGTTTTTTGCTAAGGTCACAGTTTTTGGGCAGATATTTGCAACCTGAGAGCTGAGGTCACAGGTTTTGGGCCAAAAATTGTCACTTGCACTTCTGGCTATCTCTGGGGTAGGTTACAGAAAAATGTGTCATCTCTTTCACAGTTGATACCTGTTACCTGCGCAAATGGCCCAGAAACACATAGAAGTTAGAATTTTTATCGTTTTAGGGTTAAAAAGGTTAAAAAAAACATCAAGGAATGAAAAATAAGAAGCTGAATAAAAACCGTAGTGGTTGAAGCAGCTGGTCATGTAGGGATTTGAAAAAGGACAACGATCATAATTAAAAACCCTTGTGGAGTCGCCAGTTGTTAGTGTGAATTATAATCACTAGCGTACGAAGAAAGGTCATTTTAGATGTGCATAACAAACAACCCTAAAATAAAATGTGGCTGTCAATTTCCTTATATATACAGTAGGTGATCAGAATAAATGCTACAAAAATCTAGATCTATGTAGCTAAAGACATTAAACATCAAAAATAAACAAGAGTTTCTCCATACATCCGATATACAAGACACGAATTTATAAAAAAAAAATTGTATTATGACACTTGGGAAGGGAACACAGAAATATGATACGAGTCCCCCTCAATGGGATGGGTTTTTTATATCCTCAATGCTTCATATCCAAGATCTCTCTCTCTTGATGGTGCAGAAAACCCAGACAAAATAGAACTCAAATGGAGCTCACAAGAAAAAGTAGAAAAAATATGACAGTGATGGAGGATGAAAGTCATACCAAAAGTATATATCAAAAGGTGATCAAAAAGAGGTAGTGAATGAATGGAAAACCCTTCTATTTATAACAAAATATTGAGTTATTCTAGATATTGGTGCATAATTAAACTATTATTAACCAAATATAGATCCAACTTACTTGGAATATTTTATTATTTTTGGTGGATGGAAAATGAATTTAGAATTGGTTAAATACCTTTATGTTAAAATAATAAATAAATAATGATTTATTCAATTATTTAGAAATGATCACTAGTAGAAAATGATGAAATTAGTGACTAGGTGACTAAAAAGGTTAGTCACCACAACAATTTCAAGTGAATTACTACTAAATTTGAACAATTTTAAGTGACCCAACTGAAAACGACTAACTTAAATGACTAATTTAGTCTAGGGATAAAATAAATTACTAGATAATAAGTGACCCAACTTAAAAAGACTAACTTAAACGACTAATTTAGTCCAGGGATAAAATAAACGACTAGATAATAAGTGACCCAAATAAAAACGACTAACTTAAATGACTAATTTAGTCCATGACTAAAATATATGACTAGATAATAAGTTACAAAATTAAAAATGATTAACTTAAATTAATACTGTAATCCAAGAATAAAAATGTGACGAACTAGAAAGTACAAGAAGTATATGATTTAGTCATTTATGCTAGTCATTTTAACTATGTCACTACGGAAATGGAACATTACAATTTCTATATTAAAGTGTTAAATTTCATTAAATTTTGACGACGTGGATGGATTCAGAGATAAAGGGGGTCTCTGAATCCATCTACAGTGTTAAAATTTAGAGACAAAGGGGTTGCTTCCCCACATTCATGGATGACATCCATAATAAACTTGTTACTGTGGACTAGCACACCTTACTCAAGAGATTTGATCTAGTCATTTTATAGTGTAAAACTAGCCAAATACCCATCAACACTAATAACAAATTGTTTAGCTAACCCTTATTTTCCATGTGAAAAATAATCAAGAGATATTTTTCCACATTCGTGAATACATGTTAAAAAGAATTATAACCAACTTAATCACAAATCAATTATAAATATATTTCTATATGTTCTTATGCTTTGATATAAAAGTTTATGTTTAAAAATAATTTCAATGAAACAAATTTTTAAAAATATAATCATAATATAATTTACTTGAAAGGAAGGTGAAAATATTCTATAAAATGTATACAAACATCATATATCTTAAAAATGGCTTAAAAGATGAATTAATCTAATTTTTTATTTTTATTTTATTTTAAAAAACATATTTGTTTTCCTATTTTTCAAGAAAAATAAAAAATTCTCTTCCAATTGACAACTTCATAAATATTTAAAAAATTAAATACTATTCAATATCTATACCCAAATCAAAGTGAAATTGGTGGAGGGAAAAATCAAAGTGATTGAGGGAAAAACAAAAAAATGAAAATATTAAAAAATGAAAAATAATTGGTATATTGCCATACATAATTTTCAAATTCCTTTTGCTCTCACCACCACACAATTCTATTATTGGAAACGAACACTACCAAGTCAGAAAGAAACCAAACAGAGAGAGAGGAGCACATTATACATGAGAGAGTGGAGCACATTATACGTGTCAATGTAAATATACAACATAAAAAATTCACGCGCTCCCTGGGCTTTGGAGCCATTTTTTATCTCTTTGGTTTTTGAACTAAAATGGAATTGAATTTGCTGAGGTTTTGATGGGTTTTGTCAAGATTTTTGTAGTAGAATGATGGATTTTCGGATCTATCCCTATGGCTTCACGAAGCTCTACTGCAACAGGGTTTAAAGGGTTTGGCCTGGCTTTTGTCAGAGGGTTTGAATCAAATTACTGAATAAACACCCACCTGCATCATTCTTTCTTCAATGGAGTATGTTAGAGATTTCCCAAGAGCATCATCAATCATCAGTCCATAGGGATTCAGTATGAACATCTACCTTAGGAGCCTATACAGTTTATTCAAGACATTGAAGTTGAATTTTGTTTTTTATTTCCAAATCACTAGTGAAATTTTCTAATAATTATTCCCTTTTAGAAAAATATTCATTAATATGTTGGTGTTTCTCAAATAGAATTCTGAGTCTGCTCCAAAGGTTTTATCTCTTGAGTACAAGAAAAAATCAGAACCCCAGGATGATGCACCACTGGTTTTTTCTTAGTCCCATTCGACCTCTGGTTTTCTTCTTGAAAACTACTATCAAGGATCCTGCTACACATATTAATTTCCTGGCAGACCCGAGACCTAAACAGAATGATTATTCTTGTTATCTAAACCCCTAGTACATAGAAAACACAGTTGCAATGAAGCCAACATATTTCATGTCTGCTACCCCACACAGATAATGGTAAGAAAATTCCTCTTAGCATTTACACTTCCTTCAGAGAGTATAACAACAAGTATACATAAATTAAAAATATAAAACAATAAATCTAATACATTGATTATGCTTTGCAGAAACCAAGATACAAACCTAGATTAGCAATCACAGTATCCTTGTGGTTTTCCTCTTGGCCAAGTGGTGTCAAAGCTTCTATCTTTGGAACTACCATGCCTATAAGACCACCCATCATTGTAGTCTTCCAAGTATGCACTTGACTACCATCTGTAATTCTAGCACACATACCAGCCCCAATATATACCTGCCTCAACTTATCACCATGTGGAATGCAAGGACCATGTCCATACAATCACCATGTCGAATGCAAGGACCATGTCCATACAATGGGGTAGTTGGCACATTATATACTCCAGCCACATGATTTGGTACAACATGAGTCTACTGATGAACATCTCCATCACTAGTTAAAGCAATGAAGTGTTCTGGTGGGAGTGAAAATATTAAAATATTATAAGAATCACGACACTCAAAATAAATGAGTATCCATCCTTTCCCTAGAAACAATCTGCACAAATCCACACTTGCATTTCTAAAATGTATTTTTTTTTCACACATGTACATGGACATGAATACACAGTAGAATGAGAAAGAGTGGATTCATTAATTCATTAGATGATGTGATGTCTCATTGAGTCATTACATAGTAGGAGAAGAGGAGCACATTACATATCTCCCAAATACCTAACTAATAGCAACCACAATTTTATACTATATTAAATTCCTAATAATTGCATCTTCGATTTGGAAGCTTTGGCAACTCAATTTCACAAATTTTCTAGGTGGTGACTAGTTAAAATTTGTATGGCAGCTATCAATGCTCTTTGTTATCCTCTGCTACAGGTTGGCTTCTCTTTTGGTGGCTTAATCACTTTGATTCAGAGGCTCTACCATGAAAATAAGCTATACCTTTTGACATCTCTGTAGGCAGCTATGCACTCACTCACGACATCTCCGACTTGATTCTTTGGTTATTCAACAGATAATATCTACCCATGTGATGATAGGCTTCACAAAAGGAAAACCTAGAAATTTCCTACACTTAGTGTCACTCCATGAGTCGAGAAATTGATTTGATATCATCAATTCTATGATTCTTTGGCCTGCCTTCTCCAACATTGTTGTGAATTTTTCCTTGTGCTATGAATTCCCACGATTCTCACGGTTTTATTACATACATATACACAGTCCCTTTGACTCACTCCAAGATGGCTTGTCTTTGTTATCTTTTTTCCAATTTGAGTTGTTATATCTGACCCTCAGTGCCTTCACTAGGCATAGCATTCCCTTGGCTCCTTCACCAATTTCATTGCTTCTCCCCAACAATTCTCTGATACCATGTTATTTTTACACACACATGTGTGGATATGAATGCTAATTTTAAATGGGAAAAGGTGGGTTCATTCCTTCATTAGATGCAATGTGTCACTATATAGTAGGAAAGGAGTACACTGTAGTTCCCAAATACCCAAGTAATAATCACTACATTAATTACTATCTTAAATGCCTCATTATTACATTCCTTTATTAGTGAGACTTTACTATATGTCTAAGTTATAATTCACCTAAGTTCTAAATATGACCATTATTTCTAACAAAATGATCCATTTATTTTGAAGGCAATTGAAAAAATTCTATGTTTGATATGGTTTTTGTGGACAAAGGACTTAGTGGGTCAAAATTTCCTATTAAGTCTAGTGATCTATTTCCTTGTCTTTTTGCTTGGAGTGCACTAAAAATGTTTCCTAATATCCTAGAAAAATAGTGTGGAGGCTTCAAATTGATGCTTTCTTACTAGTATTAAACGGATAAGTCATTATGATTCTAGTGTACCTTTGTTTTATATGTGTAAATCTGGGCGAATTGTTTTCTTGGATCAACTAGTTTATATTCTATGGCACATATATTGTTTGAATTTTATTTTTGGGCACCCGATAGCTTTATTTATTTCATTTTCTTATAATAAACCTTATGCTAAACATGTTATGGACGAAAAATGGAAAATTCCAATCGATAGACATATTTTTGTTACAAAGAACTAGGGAAATGGAAACTCGTGAATTGCTAGAACAATTGCCACCTTTGCAGCAATATCTTTATCATCTAATGGGGTGTCCAGTATTACATGGTAGCCACCATTGTTAAATGAACAGTAACTCTGATTTTGTAGGTTGGCTAGTTATTATATTTTCTGTAGAATTTTTGATTTATATGTGATTTCAATGTTTTTTTGGATTGAAAGCACTACATAATGTTGTGTATGGGTGAGATCATGTAATTATCTAATTATTTACAGCCGGAAAGGGAATCTATATCATGTGATAAAGTACTCACTCACAACGATTTGTAGAATCTTCACTCTATGGTGGTAAAAATTCATTTGCTGTCTTGCATGAAGAAATAGGTTTCAGTTGCTAAAGTTGATGTTTTACTTTATGATGGGGATTATTATTTGTATTTTTTACAATGTTGCAGGTTTCAAGGGAGAGCATTAAGCTTTATACTGAAATTAATGATGCCGCCATCAACCTTGTTGAGAATGTATAGAATGTTATGGTTTAGTATGTTCAATTAGCATCTTAATCACCCCTGATCTATAGCTACTGATGACTTCAACTGTTTACTTGTATTTATTTGAAGTTCAATGCCATGATGCTATTAAGGCTCTTCATATCTATAGGCGAGATGGTAAATAGGTATAGTTTGAAATATACCGTTCCAGAACTGTTTTAATTGATGTATTCAGTTTCAAACCCTATCAAAATAGTAGATATACCAGTAATTTTTTGTTTTTTAAGGATGATTGTGATCCATTATTACTTTTTTCAAAATACAAGTGCTTCAGACTGAAACAGTTGATGCTATGGTTCATGACCTAGATTTTCCTATTTTCATTTGGGTAGAGGCATGTGGTACAATTTTCGACATCCTAAATAGGTTTCCTCTCTAGGTATTGAAGGGAAAAACATCGAAGGAAGCTTTCATCAGTGAGAAATCCTAGGTATCACACTTTTTGTGTTGTTGTCCTGTATATATTCATATTTTTTAGGATAAATGAACTAAATTGAAACTCTTCAATTTGAAGGGTGTTTTTGTTGGATATAATGAGTCATGCAAGGCCTATGGAGTTTAAATTCTATCACAATAGAAAATAATAGTGGACTGAGATGTGAACCTTTTGATGATGCATGGTCAGTTGAGGTCCGAGGAGGCTTTTAGTAGAGGTTTAGGAGGGAGAAACCTTTTCTGTGCTAATGGTGATTAGCAAGGTTTTGGAGGTGGAAGTGATGCTTTAGTATTTTTTGGTTCAACAAGGCAGCCTAGGTGATACTAATCATAGTAGGATTCATAGGAGCATTTTTGATATCCAAAGCCATCCCTTGTAGAGAGTTATCTTTCTAAAAAAAATTTGAATTATTTTGCACCAATGCCTTCCATCATTTTTGTAGAGCCTTTTAGTTATGTGGAGGTAGTTGGTTAGCAGGTATGATAGAATGTTGTGGTGGATGTGGACAACTCTATACTGAAGAATGATGTCTGGTAGATTGTGCCAACACAAGTGGGGAAGTTTGTGATTTATTATAGGTGGATGTTTGAGGTGAAGCTTGCAACAAATAAAAAAAGTACAAAGGTTCTGTTCATAGTGAGATTATTATTTAGATAGGAGTTGACTATAAGGACACATTTACTCTAGTTTCTAGTGTACTTGCATCAGGTTTGTTAATGTCTTTAGCATCAATTCTTGGTTGGCATTGATATAAAATGGATGTAAGAGCATTGTTTCTTAATGGTCTAATCAAGGAGGCAATATAGATCAATCACAACTCTATAATGAAGAATATTGTTTGGGATATTGTGCCACCACTAGTGGACAATTTTGTGATTTATTCTAGGGGGATGTTTGAGGTGAAGCTTGCAGCATATACCATAAAAATGTACAGAGGTTCAGTTCACAATGACACTATTATCTACATAGGAGTTGACTATGAGGACACCTTTAGGATTGACTCTAGTTGCTAGTGTACTTGCATCAGGTTCATCATATCTTTAGCATCAATTTTTGGTTGGAATTTATATGAAATGGATGTAAAAACATTGTTTCTTAATGGTATAATCGAGGAGGCAATATACATCAATCAGTTGAGAGGCTTTCAGGTGCGTGGGTGAGAGATCCATGTATGCAAATTGAAGGAGGACTTTTATGGGATGAAGTTGGAATCACATACTCAGTACTCTAGGATTGAAGGGTAATTGGTAGGGTCAAGATTTACTATAGCTATTTCAGATACTGATCTTTATTATTTATTTGGTAAATTTTATTTTCTTGTTTTTGTGAGATCCCAGGGAAATTTTCACCCTAGGATTTCAAAAAATTATTTTTCGGATAATGACACCAAGATTCATCCAATACAAATGAATGAAGTCCTCAGTAAATAACAATACTATATAAACATTACATTAAACAATATGATAGTTCAACCATGCAACATAATTTCATAGTACCACTATATTCTCCAAATTTAATAGTTTAGTATAGTTTCAAACAGTTGAAGTATAATTTCGTATTGGACAAAGATGTATTCTAACCAAAAATACGTAGACTTGAATAAACCTTTGCAAATTATGATCAGGGCTAATGTTCGAATGGTTTCAGGGGTCAAGATGGAGGATAAAACTCTTCTTCTTCCTTGGACTTTCTTCACAAAATTCTCCTTAAGAATTCATTAAATATGCCCACCAAAAGCCTCTAAAATGGGCAGACAACCCCAAATTTATCCTCCAAGGTAGGAATAAGGGATCCCAATGCCATTTACCAAGTGGGAGAGGGGGACCTTCAATTCCCCCCACAACTGTAACAAATCCTCCAATAAACAAGGGAGTTCCACCTCCAAATGTCTTTCAAAGTGGGCACTAAACTCTTTTTCTCTTATATAGGCTCATGTACCTTCAACAAATGACCCTTAAAAGGGTGTATAGACCTTCAAAATATTTATTATATGGGTCACAAAACCGTTATGAAGTGGGCACGTGGCTCACAAAGCAAGGCAAAGGCACATGGCTCACAAATCAAGGCAAAGGAACGACCAAAGGGAAGACTATGCCTCCAAGATTCCTCTAAGTGTAGAGTGCTTCAAAGTGAACTCATATGGCTCCTTTAAAGGTGGGAAAACTCATCCTTTTTTTCCTCATAAGTTGGGTTGAGCACCCCATTTCTAGGATGTGTATGTTGTGCAAAGAAATGGGATCTTCAATAGGCAATCCCCCATAGGATGAGAAAATTTCTTCTAGCAATGGTCGCAAGACTTTACACGCACAGGTCAACCGATCAGGGTTCTTTTAGGCTTTTCAGGTTCTTTAGCTGCAGGATATTGACACAGAGGTATTTTCCACGAATCACCTTAAGTAAAGGTTGGTTCCAACAACAAAAGGTGATTTTGGCCCAAATTTAGGTTGCCCCCTGACCCCTTCTTTAATTTTCTTTTTAATTCCAGTGCACATACCTATATATATTATACACAAGAGAGAGAGCTTCCACTAATTAATTCTCTTGGGAAACTTTTTCTATGAAATTAGGCACTGTTCTCTATATTATTTTCCTCCCTTCATGTTCCAATTTAGTTCAAGACTTGTTTTATGATTGTAGGCAAAATTTCTATGGTGTCCTATTTACATTTGCATGCCCAGCTCAAGGTCTCTTTTGAGCTCCTACTTATGCAGCTGACAGGGTTAAAAAATATGCACCTATAGCCATCATGTTATATGTTTTCCCAAATTCATTGAACTCCAGTGATCATGTGTTTGGGAACTTGAGTTGCTTGATGTACTTGAGTGTCATTGAAATGCTATGGGACTACAATGATTGCATTCGAGACAGACTTCCATGTATAGGCTTACAAATTTACACTCATCTTGTATTTTTTAAGATGAATCATTAATTCTAACATTTTGAATACTGGTTTCCATAACAATACAAATCTCAGAAAGTTCTCTTATCCTTACTTCACTTCTCTCTACGTGAGGTCTACTGACATGTGACCAATTATTCTTTCAGAAAGGTTTGACCCATCCATTGTCCCTCCTCTAGTCCTTGTATTAATATGATATCACCCTCCTTGCATGTGAACTATATGGATTCTGTAGAGGATTCTTCCAGTAGATCAAACCCTATGATATCATATGATGTTATCTTTCTCATGCATTCAAATTCAGCTATCAAACTAGAGCCATTCTAATAATACATTTCCTCACACTTTGGGAAGTATGGTCCCATGCCAATATAGTTGATATGTTTTATAATGTATTACCAACACATATTAAATTGGGATAGCTTCCCTGGATATCCCATTTTATCTTAAAAAAAATATGGGTAACAGTCCCTCTAGGCTCTATTGAAACCATGTACAATAAATTCTGATATTTACCTTTAGATATGTGAGATGAATGATTATCTCACCGGTCTTCATTAAGATAACTAGTGTGGAAAAATTGAGTGCCTTCACCTCATTCGTGACTTTAAGCCTGGCCAGATGTTGCATAGAGTTTTTTAGGTGCCTTTCCTCTTTCAAAGTTGCTAATTGATATGTCTGAGAAAATACCTTTGTAAAAAAATATATATAAGGCCCAAGATCTTGCATGAAATATGATGCAACAATTTTATTGGATTCATTTCAACCAACATCAGGACATAATTAAATTGGATTTTAGCATGCATTTTTTTATTGAACATTTAAAACATAATTTTGATTTTGATATGAGCTTTCATAAAATTTGGTTCTACCAACTATAGTTTGCTTCATCAAGTTTTACAACAATTAATTCTATAGTGGTTGCATTCCAACAAGAAACACGTTCAAAATCTTAAATTTTTTGAAGCTATAGGTCCTACTAATTTCTTTTGACATATTTTACTTTTATTTGACTCACTATTGTATCTTAAATAAACAGGGTTTTCTTAGAAATGGAGAGCTTTGATTCCTTCTAGTACCCTAATCCTTTAAATGGATAAAATGAGTCCATGGATTCTAGGAAGGATGCCAAAAATATAAATTAATAGCCACATTTGAATCTTCCTTGTTTGATTGCAGTGGCTATTTCTTGCTCCATTTGTGTCCAGACTTATTTTTACCGAAAATCCCGAGTGGTGTGTCTATCCTACCTGCCATTCCATTATATCTGCTTCATGGAATTGAATGTGTCATTTTGGAATATTTCTCTCTTTGAGTGAATATGAGGCTGAGTCCTCCACCTCCCATATCCACTTGATTTTGTTGGTTGGTTGCCTGGTATGCAGTGAGCAGTTTTGGAGAATCAATTAGTTCCATATCCCCATAGTTCCTATCCTCTATTGTTGAGCATTCAAAGCTCATTTGCAGCAATGAATTCCCCTAAATTTTTATTAATTTTCTGATCCAATAGTTCTTCCCTCCCCAATGTATAACCCTAAATTTGCTAACAAGTCTGCCACTTTGAGCCCCGTTGTGGTGTGTAAGATGATAGTATAGCTCATCGAAAAGGGCTAATCTAGATTCTATTTGTCTAGGCATGGTGTTAATCTCCAATTCACTTCTAAACAGATAAGGAGAGATCAACTAGATATTGACTTAAGAGTGGTACCTAGCTACTCTATTATAGAGCTGCTTAATAGTATCACATAGATACTATATTATATAGATACTTAAGAGTATCACATAGCTACTCTATTCACTCTATTCTGGAGCTTAAACCTTTCAACTAATGACCTTTAATTTGAGTGGGAAGAGATCGTTTCATCTGAAACAATGATTTCCCCTAAATTTTTATTCAATTTCTTCATCCAAAGAGTTCTTCCCTCTCCGGTGTCCACCCCCAAATTTTCTAACAGGTATGTCACCTTGATCCCCGATGTGGTGTGTGTGAGAAATGAAAGCCAATCTACTCAAAAAGGGTGAACCTATTCTTGTATCATGCTTATAAGAGACCATGGGTAGGTATGAAAAATGGCTCCTCTGTTATTTTTTATTATAGAGTAGGTGGTCTCAAAAAATTTATAACAGAGTAAAAAAGAACTATAAGCTTGACAACTATACAAATAGGAATTGCCCTAACCTTGACATATTTACTCTTTTTTTATCATGTTTTTCTTTTGGGTGATAGAACCAAGATATATGATACAAGTATGATTGAGCAGCATTAGATGGAGATTGAATGAGAACTAATTGAATCCACAGTTTCATTTATACAAATGAAAGATGAAAATGTAGAAAGCAACAAGCCATACAGTGGTGCAGATGAAGTCATTTGGGTTTTCCAAAATGGCCAGGGTTCTTTTATGGGATTTGGAAAAAATGGTCCAAGCTCATTTTATCAAATTTCTTGATTTATGCTCGATTCATATTGTTTAAGTCTGTTGCAAAATTCAGAAGAAAATTATATTTATCATTTATGCACTTAAGTATTGTTGCCTTCTGTAGTTGAAACCATTACAATTTTTTTATAATATATCAAGTGACGTAGTATTTCATGTAAAAAATATTATATGAGATAGTATTACATATATAACAAGTTAATTTCATTCATTAATAGCTTCTCATTATAAAATTAATTTACCATCTTTGTCTCTGCTTCACTGATTTTTTGTGTGAATGTTGTTGAAAGCATCTGAGATATGTGTGGTAAAATTGTTTATGAGAAACAATTTTTTGTAAATATTATTCTAACATCTTCAACAAATCTAAAGAATTTGCATAAATCATAAATATTATATTATGTGGAATCATATTCAACATTTGAGTATCAAGTTATTGGGATTATTTATTGAATTTCATATTTTCCTTATTTTATGATTGCAAGAGAGAAAAAGGTTTTCCCCTTTAGACTCAATGCATTTCCTTAATTATTTTATATTCATTATTTAGAAAATCACATTTATTTTTGTTATCTTTTCATTTTCCCCTTATTTGAATTTTAATCTATTATTAATTATTTAATTTTGTAGGTTGGAAATTGTTCGAGTGAGTTTCATCTAGATGTTACAAAAGTATGAAGAGAGGGGTCATACATATATGAATAATTCATGCCCACTAGGGGAACAAATTTCAAGGTAATTGCAGAGAACATATTGACTACTGCTATGGTCAAAATCTAATTGGCATTGTAACAACTCTTTTATAATTTTTTTTTTATTATTATTTGTTTCTTTCATATTTTGTTTTCATTTCATGTTCAAGAATTCATTTTAAATATGGAATGAAGACCTACAATTGAAACATAATCTGATATGTTCATTTATAAACTATGATCAAACTAAAGCTTTGAACATGGTGTCTTTTTCCACTAATCTTTCACATGTAATATTTTTCTTTGCAATATATTATTATGTAGCATTTGAATTTGAATTTTTTGTAGTCTCACCTATTTTTGAATTCAGTATAACTTTGTATCTCATAATTTTTGTTGTCTTGGTTACCATATGTTTATACAGTTGGGCCTAACTATGCTCATGCAAAGGCCAAAAATTCTCCCATTGTTGATGGTGTTGTCATGAGGAGCCCCGATGGGAAGGAGGTATGATTTTTTCTGTTATACTATTTCTGTAATATGTAGGAAAAAGGATGATAATTTTCATCATTTTTCTTTTGCAAGTATGCATTATTTAGCAGTATGTTCACTAAAGAAATTATAGGGGAAAAACATGCTAGAAATATATTGTTTTATCGTTTTTGGTACTTCCACTGAATTCATTGTAGACATGTAAAATCCAGATTCAGAATAGCTACTTTAAGTAGAGCTTCATGTAGGTACAACAGGTGAAATTATAGGTGGAATGTTGAAATTTGGCAGCTTAGCGAGAAATTCCCTTCTTTGGGAAGCCTTCTTATCCCTTTGGAGACCCTACTAGCCCTTGGAAGAATTTAATTTTCTCAAGGAAAAATATTAATTTTAATATCAAACCAAAGATTCATCCAATACAAATGAAAGGAGTCTTCAATAAATAAAATTTATATCTCAGCATTACAGTAAACAATACGAGAGTTCAAGCATGCAACAGAATTTCATAGTACCACTATATTCTCCAGATTTAATAGTTTAGTATAGTTTCAAATAGTTGCAATATAATTTCATATTGGACAAAGCTGTATTCTAACCAGAAATACGTAGAACTGAATATTCTCTGCAAAATATGATCAGGGCTGATATCCAAAGGGTTTCAGGGGTTAAGACAGAGGATAAAACTCTTCTTCTTCCTTGGACTTCCTTCAGAAAATTCTCTTGAAGAATTCTTTAAATATGCCCACCAAAAGACTCTAAAGTGGGCAGAAAACCCCAAAATTCTCCTCCAAGGTACATATAAGGGCTCCCAATTCCATTGACCAAGTGGAAGAGGGGGACCTTCAAGTTCCCCCACAACTATAACAAATCCTCCACTAAAAAAAGGAAGTTCCACCTCCAAATATCTTTCAAAGTGGGAACTAAACCCTTTTTCTTTGATATAGGCTCATGTACCTCTAATAAATTACCCTTCAAAGGGTGTATAGACCTTCAAACTATTTATTATAAGGGTCACAAAATAGTTATGAAGTGGGCACATTGCTCACAAAGCAAGGCAAAGGAATGACCAAAGGGAAAACTACGCATCCAAGATTCCTCCAAGTGTAGAGTGCTTCAAAGTGAACTCATCTAGATCCTTTAAAGGTGTGAAAAATCATCCTCTATGTCCTCATAATCTAGGTTGAGCACCCTATTTCTTCCATGTGTCTGTTGTGCAGAGAAATGGGCTCTTCAATAGGAAATCCCCCATAGGATGAGAAAATTTATCCTAGCGATGGTCATAAGACTTTCCATGCATAGGTTAGGCCATCATAAATTTCATTTCACATGTGTACAAATCACTTTAAATAAAGGTTAGTTCCAACAACAAAAGATGATTTTGGCCCAAATTTAGGTTGGCCCCCACCCCCTTCTTTAATTTTATTTTTAATTCTAGTGTGCTTACCTATATATATTATACACATGAGAGAGATATTACACCAATTAATTTTCTTGGGAAACTTTAGCTATGAAATTAGGAACTGTTCTCTATATTTTTTTCCTCCCTTCAGGTTCCAATTTAGTTCAAAACTTGGTTTATGATTGCAGGCATAATTTCTGTTGTGTCCTATTTATATTTGCATGCCCAACTCAAGGTCTCTTCTGAGCCTCTACTGATGCAGCTAACAGGGTTCCAAAAGATGCACCTATAGCCATCATGTTAGTTGTCTGCCCAAATTATTTGAACTCTAGTGATCATGTGTTTCTGAGCTTGAGTTTCTTGATGTTGAGTGTCACTGAAATAGGATGGGACTGCAATGACTACATTCGAGACAAACCTCCGTGGATAGGCTTACAAATTTACACTCCTCTTCTCTTTGTCAAGATGAATCCTTAATTTTGACATTGTGAATACTGGTTTCCATAAAAATACAAACCTCAGAAAGGTCTCTTATCCTTGATTCACTGCTCTCTGCAGGAGTACTACTGACATGTGAACAATTATTCTATCAGACAAGTTTGGCCAATCCACTATCCCTCCTTTGGTCCTTTTATTACTGTGATATCACCCTCCTTGCATGTGCACTATATGGATTCTATAGAGGACTCTTATAGTAGATCAGAGCCTATGATACCATCTATTGTTACCTTTCTCATGCATTCAAATTCACCCATCAAACTAGAGCCATTCTAATAACACATTTTCTCACACTTCGGGAAGTATGGTCCCATGCGAGTATAGTTGATATGTTTCATAATGTACTACCAACATATATTGAATTGGGATATCTCCCCTGGTTATCCCGTTATTGTATTAAATAAAAATGTGGGTAACAATACCTCTAGGCTCTGTTGAAACCACGTATAATAGATTCTGATATAATAATTGATGGTTAGATCACCGTCTTTACTACTATTATGAATTCATTGTACTTGGATGCTAAAAGAGTTTTCACACAATCCTTTCCCTTAGCTTTACTTTATACAACCCCTAAAGGGACTTTTGGAGGTGACCGTGTTCTATCCATTCAAAGTTAGAAATGTGAAGAATAAACACTCTGAATCAACAAGCGATAATGCTAGACAAAGCTGCAGCAATAACTTTGTTAATTTTGTAAATGGAGAGAAGCAATATCTTGGAAATTTTCTCCATCCTGAGCATGGGACTTTTGTGGTTTCTGATTCCCCATATGAGTTATCAAGTTCACCTGACGCTGCAATAAACAAAGAGCTGAATTATTTTTCCAATTCTATCATTGGAAAAGAAAAAGCTAGTTTGCATGCTGGGGAGAGAAAAATCAATGGAATTCATGAGAGTAGGTTGGCATCTCAACTGGCTACACATGAAAATGGCACAATGGTTATTGATCAAAATCCACTCAAAGAGAAAAAGGGTGAAGTGTTGGTTGTATCTGAGCAGTCAACAACAAATACAGGCAAGGTGTTTGAATGGGAATTACAATAAGAAGCTACAACAATCCTCCCTAAAGTTGATATGGCTATTTTGGTGGAAAAAATAGCTTTTATGTCTGGTAAATTTTTTTTTGACTCCAAACAATCTTATATATATAGAAACAAAGGTAGTGTTAACCATGATAGTGCTAAAGTACTTGGGGAAGGTTCAACTGCTAATGTGAAGGAAATTGACACACAGGATAAGGGTCAAGTATCCACCACTAATAGTGATATTTGTGAAAATTCTACTCAACTTCAGGTGTCATCTTTTCCTCTTGAAAGGGAAGGCAAGCAGGATTTAGTAGCTAGATTGATAAAAAAGGAGAATAAAAGTTCTTCCAATGTTTCTGTGAAGGATAATTTTGCAAATATTGGTGATGCTGCCATGGTAGTAGTTGTCAACAAGAAGAAGAAAAAGACGGATTTTTCCAGTAAGGAAAATGTTGCAGCTCCCAGTGGGATTTATATAATTCTTATAAGGTTTAAGAGTAGGAGGAGGATGTGAACCTTCCAAAACGATTCAAAATAGTAACCAATGTTGTCAAGAGTAAGACTTCTTTAAAAGAGCCTGAGAAGAAAGTCCTGAAAGAAGTGGATGACTGGGAAGATACATTCGAGCTTTCAACTCCTATGAATCAAGTAGTTATTTTGGTTACTGAATGTTCAGGAGACAGAAAGTACTCCAGGAATTTTTTGTTAACAATCAAGGATCAGTGCAAAGATCTACCAAATCATTTTGAAATTTGCACAGACATTATTGAATTACTTGGAAATTCCCAAGCACTTGAAAGTAATGTAGGAGAGGTTGATTCATTAGAAATCATTGCAAGAGGACTTGACAGGCAGTTGAGTGGGAATTATTTACTTGAACGTCATGGAAGAAATATGGCCAGTTTGGATGATGATAGATGGGCCAAGCCAGTGGATGCTTTTCTTGAAGGCTATGACATGCAGATGGATGCGGATCTTAGTGGTTCCTCTGATGTGTTTCAAACTGGCCAAGGTTATAATAATGGCTTTGCAAGAAATACCTGTGCAATACAAATGAGTATGAATGCCATCCTTCCTGGAGGGCCTTATGTGCAAGCACCACTTCCACAAGTTGGTCTAGTGAGAAATAATTCTGATGTTGATAGGTGGTAGCCTGCTTTTGGTTCACATAAGGGTTTGATTCCTCCTCCACAACATTCTCTACCCACAATTAATATATTAGATAACTAATATGAAGTGGGTAGGGTTTCTGATGAGGATCAGTTGAAACAAAGACAAATTAAATCCATACTTAACAAATTAACGTCCCAAAACTTTGAGAAACTTTTTGGACATGTCAAACAAGTGCACATTGACTCTGCATCATGTCTTCATGGTATAATATCTCAAATATTTTACAAAGCCTTGATGGAGCTGTCTTTTTGTGAAATCTATGAAAAAATCAATTTTCATCATGCTGTAGGAATACCATAATTTTATGAAGATAATGAGAAGGTTGTTTTCAAGCAAGTTATTTTGAAAAAATGTTAAGAAGAATTCGAAAAAGATGAAAGAGAAGAGAAATAGGCTGAGAAAGCAGAAAAGCATGGTGAAAAAATCCTTTCAGCAGAAGAAAGACGAGAGAAGAAGGTTGCAGCATGACAAAAAATGCTAGGAAATATAAGGTTTATTGGTGAGATTTATAAAGAAATTATGCTGACTGAAATAATTATGCATGCATACATCAAGAAATTAATTGGTGAATTTTATCATCCAGAGCAGGAAAATGTTGAATATTTGTGCAAACTGATGAGCACTATTAGTCATATGATTAACCATTCAAAGGCCAAGGAACATATTGATGCTTACTTTGATATGATGACAAAAAATTCCAATAACCAAGGGCTTCCCTCTAGGTTGAGGTTCAGGTTTTTGATTGATCCAAGGAGGAATGGATGGAAACAAAGGAAGAAAGTTGAGGGCCCCAAGAAAATAGAGGAATTGCATTGGGATACTGTGCAAGAACTACATGTACAAGGAGGTCACTCTCGAGATACCAATATGGGACATTCAAGTCGGAGACTTGTGACACCACTTGATCAGGGTGTGAGAGGACCTATGATGCCACCTTACATGGCAGGTGCACAAATGGGTTCACTTCAACATATGGGTGGGATTAAAGGGAAAAAAACCAATATGGGACCATGTGACCATGCACTTACCAGTCAAGATGCTCAGATTGTGTATAGGGCTCAATTTGAAAATCAGTCTATGCAAAGCCCTTCAACACACAGAGCTTCTGATGATGGCCACTTGACTCTTGGTCCTAAGGGATGTTTTGGAAAGGGAATAAGAGGGAGGGTTAAACCTCTTCCACATGCTAAGAGTGCTCTAGAATAAATTCCACCATTCACATCCTGAGTAATATACGAATAGGTGCAGGTCTGATCTCAATTTGCAGTTCTGACCGGATTTCATTTGGTATTAGAGAAGAAATTTTGACAAGGACTTATGTTGTAGAAAAGCCTTATTTGAAAAATCGTGTGTCCAGGAAAGAAATTTTTTCGATAATGACATAAGAGAGTTTAAGAAGTCATATTCATTTGGTGACAGAGGTGGGAAGACTACAAATGCTGAATTTCAACTGTAAGAACATTCTTCTCAAAGAACTTTGAGTTCACAACTCATTGAGGTTCAAATTAGGAAAAGTGCTGAAATGGAAATCAAATAATATTACAAGTTCATTCCTTTACAAAGCTTCCATGCATTTTCATTATGTCTTTTAGATATGTCGACAAGTTTCCCTGACTTTTTCTTAATTTTTCATGACATACCATCTAGTGTGAGAGATTTGAAGGAGGAAAATATTTGTGTATATGACCTTAAAGCACCAATATTCCATTCAAATATGGTTTCACTTTGGATATTAGATTCTTTTTTCAAGAAATATGCTGAAATTGATCTTCTGGAGAATCTAATTAAACATGTATGCATGTTTGATCCTTTCTTGCTAAATCAAGGACAGCTTAGTGAAGGGTAATTTGAAATTTTGTGTTTTTTCTTATTCAAGTTTGGATTTATTTAAGGACTGATATAGTCTATGGTCATGTTGTAGCCACTACAACACCACCCAAAATTTTGGATATATTTAAAATTTCAGGTTCCCCATCTGCTCGCTTAGGATTTGAAGTCTTTCACCCAACCTGAAATCAACTACATCCCAGCAACCTATCCCCAACCCCTCATGAGTTGTCTCGCCTTCATGACCGGATGTCGTTGTTGTAATCACGCCATATGTGGGAAGGATCATCTAGCGTACATTCGAACATTCTTACCGCAGTCACGACATGTGTAATGAGATTTCCATGCATACGTTTGAATGGAAACCTTTTGTGTATTGACGAATAAAAGCCCTCCCGTTGTAGGTCATTAAGCATGTTGTTTGAATAATTCTCTTAAGCTTGTTAGTTTATATGTTTTTTCTGGGACCATCATTATCGAAGAATAACTGTGATGTTGTAATGTTCCACACAGGTCGACCCCACGAGTGAAAAACCCCTCATCTTGTCATGACATCGAGGGAAATAAAATTGAGCTCAATAACAAGGCCAAAGTTGCGGAACCGGGGAGGAGGAGGAGAAAACGACCAGTACTATTAAAAGGAGGATAGTGTGATACATGGTGATCGGAGAGAACCCTCTATGTCACTAATGCAAAAGGTTTTCTTCACTAGTGCGCACCAGATGCTTAAAAGCGCTCCATTGGAAATGTCCAGATCCTGCATCATACCATCTCAATGTCGATGGGCGCACGCAAAGAAATGTATTTCGCCACTTCGATGAGTCTAGTATAGCCCGGTGAACAAAGCGGACTCAGAAGTTTTCTCTAGACAATGACCATCTCATTCGAGGTGTTCCCATGCCAGGTAGCAGTGCGAAAGCACACATGTTGGTGTGGCAAGCCCAAGGCAGAGTTTTCAAATATGTGCGCGCATCTTTCAGAAGCAACATTTATGAATCCTAAGTTACATGGTGTGAAATTATTTATGCTGCAAGGAGTACAACGTGAAGCAAGGAAATGGCATTAAAACCCTAGTCTCCTTGCTCTTTCATATCCATAAATTTTGTCTATGCGGGACCATAAGGGATGGAGAACTTCAAATTGAACCTAAAAGGTGATGTTTAAACGCATGCACCTTTTGGTAGCCACGCGCATTGATGCATATGCAAATAGTCTCTAGAACTACAAGGCAGAAAGGCTCAATATTAAAAGGGCCATCAATGTGGCTTGAGTAGCATTTTTCAACTCTCGATCTTTCAAAACAAGAAGCCTTCATATTATGAGGTAAACCAAATGATTGAATTAAGACCAAGTTGGAAAACATGTGGTTTCAAAACCACCAGAGATCGTGGAACGAAAAACTATGGGGAAACTTTATAAGTGGGCACGCATCCATATATCCAATACAAGGCGCCAACATATGTCTTTTAAGGCCATATTAGAAAACAGATTAGAACCATATGAAAACCCATTGAAATTGAGCACGAATATTGTTATGGAGTTTTCAAATTTATGTTTAAAGCACGAAGTGGATTGTTGTAACAAGCCCATAATAACGTGATGACTTTAGTGTGTTGGAAATGTGGCACCCTCATGCTTGGACATGTTACATAAAGTCGAACATTCAATGGCACGTTCCAATCTATGCTACAACATTTGAGGCAGATATGTAAGGTGGTAAACTTTACGTTTTAAAATGGTGGAATGAAACCAACGTTTACGTTGCATGAAGCCAAAGACTTATATATGGACGGAAATTCTTCCATGCCGAAGCTTATGTTTTGGGTGAATATCTAACGGTCAGGTTTTATTGTTTAAAACGTGGAGCAACGCAAAGGTTCGATGACAGGGTTCCAACTTACGTACGCAGCAGTCAAGATTGTGTTCGAGCGTTTGGAGCATATGATTTCAAAACCATATGAGACCGCCGAGCAAAAGCATACATGTCGAAGTTTTAAAACTATGTGAAAATGCGTTGCATGGAGCCAAACTGCAGAGCGACGTGGACACGTGTATGGTCAACAGAGATGGTGCGTTGTCACCAATCTCTTACGGATACACCACGGATCTATTGAGCAGGCATGTCAATGTGGGGTTTCAAACTGCGGTGAACGTCGGAACGGATATAATATAATAGTCAAAGTTTGTATTTAAAAATATGGAGCGGATATATGGTAGAACAAAACCTGCAGTGGCATTCTGTGATAACTATGGCGCAACAGGTGACAATCAACAACCGGGTTTTTAGCGGTGCGAGAACGTTGTGTTTAGTGGCGTTACCATGACATGTGATTCATCAACAGTTGCCCAAACTTGTGAATAGAAGGATTAAAAAATGATATCGTTGTTTCTTACTCTGCGTTGGATTTCTATTATGGGAAGTGCAAGCACATCACGCATGAAGCAGTCCCCGCCACGTGTGAAAGTTGTGTTCGACCCAGCTCATAACCACACCATCGTTTTTCACCTTCAGCAGAAAAGTTTCCAGTGCCAAGTGTTACGTTCAGCGCCTCCCCAGAATGCAATTATAATATTTAGTAACCGCCTTCTTCTCCATGCATGAACCGTGTCACTAACCAGCGTTTTAGTGGGGACAAGCAGTAATTGTCATCATCCAGCGTGGAGTTAGCTGGGACAGCATGAAAAAATGGCAACATCATCCCGTCCTGAATGCATGCACACGAATTCAGCCGCTCTGTCATCCCTGCAGGATACAGATCTGCAAGGAAAAGCAAACGCTCATTTGAACGAGCACAACGTTGATATTTAAATCTCTGATTCCTCATTATGACAGTTTTGTCTCCTCCGGCCTTTTCCCTATGGCTTTGTCTTTTACCAAACATTGTCTCACACAGGGTTTTTCCATGGTAGTTTTGCCACGTATAATCAGCGCACATTCTGTCATTCTACCAGGAATACGCTCCACATCGGGAGGGGCCTCTTCACTGCGTCCTCTCCTATAGAAATCCCAAGAATTCTCGAATTTCAAAGCAGATGGTGGCCTTCAGGATATATCAGTTTAGGATGTGTTAAAATTTATCGGCATCTGTAAAAGCCTCAGCAGCTTCCGTAGCGTATGAATTAAAACATCCACCATTTGAATAGTGAGCCTATCAAAGAAGCCTTGTAGCACTTACGGCCTTGGACTCCACATACAAGGTTGCAATCTGAGTGCACTACGATGATGATCCGACAGTCTAAAATGAAGAAAACTGTTGCAATAATGGATAACGTGCTGCAACCAGGAGGGGAAGAATCTCATGGAAATGCCTCATCAACCCTGCCCATGGTCTTTCAAAACTTGCCTCTTCCTCCAACTCCGACCAGATCATATGATAGAGGGACATGTCCATACATGAAGGCCACGCCTACCATTGAAGAAATATTGTGCTGTTACACCACCTAAAAACAAAATGCAACGCATATGCAAATTTTTTGTGGTATGACTGGCATAGGACTGTAAGTGAGGTCGCAGTCCTCCTCAGTCAAGATATCTGAGATTCTCCGATTGAAGATGGCAAGTATTGCTCCTCTAATGAATGAAAAAAAAATGAGCATGAATACCTGCGGCGAACGCTGAGAACGTGAATGAAGAAGCTCGTGCCTATCAAGCAATTTACTCCGAGACTTAAAGAGAACCTTGTGCGTGGGGAAGATGATGATCCTGTCAAAGAAAGGGGACAGAGAAAGCCTACACATGCCATTATCTCTGATGACAAATTCTTGACCACACAGGGGTCTAAATTCATTGTTTCTTCTTTCGCAAATTAATTAAAATGCCCTTAGCATTATTATTATTCAATCTGTTACCTATGTCATTTTATTGCAGGAAGAACCTTTGGGTTTTCACAAAGAGCAAAGGTTTTCCCCAGCGAACAGCGGGGCCATTTCAAAACAAGTACATCCTCATGAATCTCCAAAGAAAGCACTCTAAGTTCGAGAGCACTTGGCCACGTCCACCAAAAGAAGGCTACAAGTCGCAGATCTGCAGGGGTCGCAGGTCGCAAGGCCGCATATCTTTGGTTTTTCCACCTTTTGCGACCTTGTGACCCAGCGACCTAGTCGCAAGGTCGCATATCTTCAGTTTTTCCACATTTTACGACCCCACGACCCAGTGACCCAGTCGCAAGGTCGCAAGGTCGCATATCTTCGGTTTTTCCACCTTGTGCGACCCCGCGACCCAGACCCAGCGACCTAGTCACAAGGTCGCAAGGTCGCATATGCATCTGTTTTCTCGTTCCGCGACCCCACGGCCCAGCAACCTAGTCGCAAGGTCGCATGTGCATCTGTTTTCACTATCCGCGACCCTGCGACCCAGCGACCTAGTCGCAAGGTCGCAAGGTCGCACCTTGGACATTTTCTTATAACCTGCGACCCCACGACCCAGTCAGGTCGCAGGTCGCAACAACAGTCAGGTCGCAGGTCGCAACAACAGCTCAGGTCGCAGGTCATAGAAAAGACTGGGTCGCAAGGCAGCCCAACGTTCAGGAAGATGAAAGGTCAAGGAAGCCCAAAGGGCAGGTTTTGTATGATAAATACTCCTTTGGGAGATTGTAAAGGGAGTGAGGGTTTGGGACTCGAGTTGAATATATTGTATTACCAAAGGATTACACATTGAAACATGAATACAAGCATTTTGAGGAAACCCCTTTGTTGGATCTGATGTGTTTGGCTGTGCGAACACTATGTGTATTTCTTATACAGTTTCAAATATCCTATGATTAATGAAGCTGCACTCTTAATCGCATCATTTATGCATCATGACTATCTGTGCTTGTGTTAATGATGTTCAGTTTTTCATTACTCTCTTAATGGATGTTAATGACTTTGTTTATTAGCATTTCGTTTTATCTTTCAGGAATTAAAGGGGCATCTCGCCATAAAGAACTATTTCTTTTCTGGTCAGAATACCTCACAAGCATAACCCCAAAGATGTGTTGCTAACGACACCTCCTTCGGCGTGTATGCTTTATTAATTTTCTCGCTACGCATAGTGTTATATATGTGTTTAATGCATCAATCATATGTCTTGTCTTAGTTGATTAGGTGTGTATCCACTATTTTATAGAGTTTAAGCGAGACCCAAAGCAAAGGAGAAATCAGTGGTAGCCGGACCCACACCCCGGACGGGATCCCTATTCCAAACGGTTCAAGGTCTAATTGGGACCTTTTATCGGGGAGATCCCCTGCTCTTGGTCGGGCAGATTTTCCCGTCAACAGAATTGGCGCTAGAAGGAGGGCCTGAACCTCCGACCATATGGTTAACAAAAAGGGGGGCCAGATGACAAGCTGAGCCCTTAGAGCCTGCAGTTAATCTCATATCTGTAATGGCTCGTTCCCAAATCATTCTCCCGATATGTTTGTAGGAGTTTTATGAGCCTGTATACTACATCTCCGATGAACTTATGTATCACTTGTCCCAGTTAAAATTTGATGGTGAAAATGGGGTGTCCATAACCAAACACTGTTCAGATTTTTGTGACTTTGGTGAGTGCTATGAAATTGACGATGAGGGTTTGATTTGTTTGCTTTTCTTCCTCACCCTCGAAGGTCGCGCTAAGAAATGGTGCCACACATTGCTGGAAGCTTCCATCCATTCGTTTGAACAACTCGCCCATAAATTACAACAAGCTTTTCACAGGTATGATCATCATAACGTTGTAATAAAGTTACATGACATCATAATGGAACCTCAGGAATATTTAGGTGAGTTCTTTATCAGATTCGTTCATTATTTTTTTGAGTTCCCTGAGAGGGATGTTGATTGGAAATGTTTAGGTGAACAGTTCAAGTATGTGATTTCCCTTGAGAAATTTCAGTTAGATCCTAGTGTTCCCTATACCGGTTGTTCGGACTTTGTCCCTAATGATTCCTTTTCCATCTCCTCGAGTCCAGACCACATTCAGCCCTCCAAGGAGAGTGTTGCTATTTTTGATATTCTCGCCCCTCCCCCTGAGTTTTTTGGGAGTGGAGTTGTGACTTTAGAAGTCCTAAGCAAGGATAGGCACTGGCAAGAGGATAACGCCTATTGCACTACCTTTGAATCTTTCATGCACCATGTCGAATCCGAATTTGAAGACCACAGTGGCTCATTCTCTCTCTCGGTTCATGAAACCTACCTCGAGCCCACACGGTGTCTCTCTGGACACAAACCTAAATCTGGTTCACACACTGATTATGAATCGACTCCTACCTCGGATGAAGTTGATTCCCTTACAAGGCCTGCCAGATCATCGTTTTCTCTGAATGACATGGATGCACATGTTGAAAAGCCTCATATGGTTAACGCCCCTACGACTCAATCTATTCATTCATTATTCCCCGGTTGGTTTCCCGATCCTGCCACACCAGTAATTTATTCGAGACATTCAAAATTTCCTTATACTGGTACTGGAGACAATTATAAGCACACAGATGGTGTTTCACAATCACAGTTCAAAATCGATGAATATTTTAGATCTGATCTTTCTCACTCAGAATCTTTAGACAGCCATAGGAGTGATTTTCTGTCTGGGCAACCTCAAGATGTCCTCTTTATTGATCCATCCCAGTCGGTAAATCTCGGGGAGCCCAACATGCCAGGTACCAAACTTGATCAAATCAATGGTTACATTGATTCCTTCTTATCTGAAAACATACTCAATCATACTGCTGAGGACTATCACCCGCATCTCTTTGTCGGCCTTATGGAGACACCGGATTTTGATGATTCGTTTTGGGAAGATTTAAGTACCCATCAGAAATTCGAAGCGCCTCAGCTTCTGCCAACTGTTTCTGAGATCACGATCCCCAAGTACCATACTCCTCCCAACATAACCGCGGTAAATCCACCCTACCCTGGTGAATCTAAATAATTTTATATATCAATCTATCAATCTGTCAGCGCGCAAACATTTGACCAAATTGATACAAATCTCACTAACATTTTGCAACTCACCACCATGCATGATCACATCCATTCGCCTATTGATCTCGCCCAACCTTCAAAGTTGGAAATCCCCTTGCTTGAAGGTCCAGAGTTTGTGCAAGGCAGTGAGGAATTTCAGGATCCACTAAACGCGAAGTCGGATCCTTATACCCTTGACCAAACCCAGGAGCAATCCTGAACTAGGGTTTCTACGCTTGGATGCGCATGCATCTATAATCCGCCTGGCACTTGCTTATTGTTTCCATTCAATAAAACTGATGGTCCTCAACACCATGATGAGATTGCTGGTCAACTCGACCAACCTTGTCCAGTGGATGTAGCTACAAATAGGCCATGGCCTGCCCAGCGCCCATCAGACCCGGGACTGTGCCTGAATGATTGTGTGTCGTGTATAAATGGTGAGTTTCAAGAACATATTGCTGTGTATCAAGATGAGAGTGGGTTTCAGCTTGTGCAATCTGTTCTGGCATGTTCTTTGGTAAGTATTTATGATCATCTTGCCATTGCACCTGCTCCTCAGGTAAGTTTTGTTGCTGCTGCACTTTTTTGGATATTAGCTTTGGTCCTGACCATTATTGTTCTTGCAGGTCAGGAACTAATGCGGTGGCTACACTGGAAAGCTGATTTTACATAACCCGACCGCATCATTGGTTAAAATAGGGTTTAGGTGTAGGCTAGCTAGGACCAGTTAATAAAATTTTGTCAGTTCAAAGTTTTTAATTAGGTTTACTTGCTAAATTTTTACTTCATGATTTAAAAGTGTGTTTACTATTCTTGTTTATGATTAATAGCCTAGGCATCATCATGTATAATTGTTTTTCACTCATTTATTTTCAGTTTTCTTGTTGCTGCATAAATAATTACTGCTTGTATTGCACCTCTTTCCCACCTACAACTGGTTAATCATTCTCCCACATGGCCTTGCATTGCATCTTGAGCCTCACCTATTAAATTGCGTCATATGCTCTGTCCCTCACATCATTTTTTTCATATCGCCTGCCACTTCATGAGCCCTCATTGCAACCCTATCACCTTGCAGTCTTGTTTTGCCCCGATTGCTGAAACAGTGACCCCATTGTTTTGTGTGAGGTTGCAGTGGCTATCTCAAGAGGCAGCTTTCTCTTAGGACCAGTCATCAAAGTCGCATTCTCAACAAGATGCCTATGAGTCTAAACTTATTATCTGAGAGATACGAGCCGGTTGTCTGTGGGAGGCTTGATGAGTTGAAATGGCCCATACCCGTAAGCCTAAGCCTTGTGCCCAGCATAGTCTTGGACGTTTTAATGATCTGTTTTTCACACTTCGCCTATTGTGGTGAATGGGATGTGAAGGTTTGGCACGAGGGAAAACCCAAATCGAGATATCTTTCAGTTTCTGCAAAATAAGAAACAACCTCTCTTGCTCGTAAAATAAGTCGGGATCCCTCATCCTCCCATGAAAAATAAGTGCCTCGAGCACATGAAAATAAGTGCTGCAAGCAAATGAAACAAATAAGGGTAAAGGATTGAGAAAGGCTTCCTGCGCAGAGAGGTAATGCAACGACTCCGCCGGGGTACTGACCAGGCTCGCTGGCAGCGGAGCAATGTTTGTGATTTCTTGAAGTGACTCCGCCAGGGTACTATCCAGGCCTGCTGGCAGCGGAGCAACACCAGAAAATTACTTTAAAAAATCCTGAAAATAATAAACCCACTGCCTTGCTCTTCACATCATCAACAAGCTACGGGCGTCTGTGCGCTTTCTCTGTGATGTGTTTCTGATTAGCGAGACTTAGTTGAGGCACAAGGATTAGGCTTACCTGTAAAGGGCTAGAGTAATTCAAAGGGTACCCGCAGAACTTGTTCAATATTCCCTGCATCACTATCGTGGCTCAGAATTTTATTGTGATACTGACAGAGATGCTGGATTCTACCAGTGGTTCGCCATTTGTTGTAGCCACTACAACACCACCCAAAATTTTGGGTATATTTAAAATTTCGGGTTCCCCCTCTACTCGCTTAGGTGTTGAAATCTTTCACCCGACCTGTAATCAACTACATCCCAGCAACCTATCCCCAACCCCTCATGAGTTGTCTCACCTTCATGATCGGATGTCGTTGTTGCAATCACGCCATATGTGGGAAGGATCATCTAGCGTATGCTCGAACATTCTTACCGCAGTCGCGCCATGTGTAATGAGATTGCCATGCATACGTTTGAATGGAAACCTTTTGTGTATTGACGAATAAAAGCCCTCCCATTGTAGGTCATTAAGCATGTTGTTTGAATACTTCTCTTAAGCTTGTTAGTTTATATGTTTTGTCTAGGGCCATCATTATCGAATAATAACTGTGATGTTGTAATGTTCCACACAGGTCGACCCCACAAGTGACAAACCCCTCATCTTGTCATGACATCGAGGGAAATAAAATTGAGCTCAATAACAAGGCCAAAGTTGCGGAACCGGGGAGGAGGAGGAGAAAACGACCAGTACTGTTAAAAGGAGGATAGTGTGATACATGGTGATCGGAGAGAACCTTCTATGTCACTGATGCAAAAGGCTTTCTTCACTAGTGTGCACCAGATGCTTAAAAGCGCTCCATTGGAAATGTAAAGATCCTGCATCATACCATCTCAATGTCGATGGGCGCACGCAAAGAAACGTATTTCGCCACTTCGATGAGCCTAGTATAGCCCGGTGAACAAAGCAGACTCAGAAGTTTTCTCTAGAAAATTACCATCTCATTCGAGGCGTTCCCGTGCCAGGTAGTAGTGCGAAAGCACACATGTTGGTGTGGCAAGCCCAAGGCAGAGTTTTCAAATATGTGCGCGCATCTTTCAGAAGCAACATTTATGAATCCTAAGTTACATGGTGTGAAATTATTTATGCTGCAAGGAGTACAAAGTGAAGCAAGGAAATGGCATTAAAACCCTAGTCTCCTTGCTCTTTCATATCCATAAAGTTTGTCTATGCGAGACCATAAGGGATGGAGAGCTTCAAATTGAACCTAAAAGGTGATGTTTAAACGCATGCACCTTTTGGTAGCCAGGCGCATTGATGCATATGAAAATAGTCTCTAGAACTACAAGGCAGAAAGGCTCAATGTTAAAAGGGCCATCAATGTGGCTTGAGTAGCATTTTTCGACTCTCGATCTTTCAAAACAAGAAGTATTCATATTATGAGGTAAAGAAAATGATAGAATTAAGACCAAGTTCGAAAACATGTGGTTTCAAAACCACCAGATATCGTGGAACCAAAAACTATGGGGAAACTTTATAAGTGGGCGCGCATCCATATATCCAATACAAGGCACCAAAATATGTCTTTTAAGGCCATATTAGAAAACAGATTAGAACCATATGAAAACCCATTGCAATTGAGCACGAATATTTTTATGGAGTTTTCAATGTTATGTTTAAAGCATGAAGCGAATTGTTGTAACAAGCCCATAATAACGTGATGACTTTAGTGCGTTGGAAACGTGGTTCCCTCATGCTTGGACACGTTACATAAAGTCGAACATTCAATGGCACGTTCCAATCTATGCTACAGAATTTGAGGTAGATATGTAAGGTGGTCAAATTTACGTTTTAAAATGGTGGAATGAAACCAACGTTTACGTTGCATGAAGCCAAAGACTTATATATGGATGGAAATTCTTCCATGCCGAAGCCTATGTGTTGGGTGAATATCTAACGGTCAGGTTTTATTGTTTAAAACGTGGAGCGGCGCAAAGGTTCGATGAAAGGGTTCCAACTTATGTACGCAGCAGTCAAGATTGTGTTCGAGTGTTTGGAGCATATGATTTCAAAACCATATGAGACCGCCGAGCAAAAGCATACATGCCGAAGTTTTAAAACTATGTGAAAACGCGTTGCATGGAGCCAAACGTTGTATGGAGCCAAACTACAGAGCGACGCGGACACGTGTATGGTCAACAGAGATGGTGCGTTGTCACCAATCTCTTACGGATACACCACAGATCTATTAAGCAGGCATGTCAACGTGGGGTTTCAAACTGCGGTGAGCGTCGGAACGGATATAATATAATAGTCAAAGTTTGTATTTAAAAATATGGAGTGGATATATGGTAGAACGAAACCTGCAGTGGCATGCTGTGATAACTATGGCGCGACAGGTGACAATCCACAACCGGGTTTTTAGCGGTGCAAGAACGTTGTGTTTAGTGGCGTTACCATGACATGCGATTCATCAACAGTTGCCCAAACTTGTGAATAGAAGGATTAAACAATGATATCGTTGTTTCTTGCTCTGCATTGGATTTCTATTATGGGATGCGCAAGCACAACATGCATGAAGCAGTCCCCGCCATGTGTGAAAGTTGTGTTCGACCCAGCTCATAACCACACCATCGTTTTTCACCTTCAACAGGAAAGTTTCCAGTGCCGAGCGTTACGTTTAGCGCCTCCCCAGAATGTAATTATGATATTTAGTAACCACCTTCTTCTCCATGCATGAACCGTGTCACTGACCAGCGTTTTAGTGGGGACAGGCAGTAATTGTCATCATCCAGCGTGGAGTTAGCTGGGACAGCGTGAAAAAATGGCAACATCATCCCATCCTGAATGCATGCACACGAATTCAGCCCCTCTATCATCACTACAGGATACAAATTCGCAAGGAAAAGCAAACGCTCATTTGAACGAGCACAATGTTGATATTTAAATCTCTGATTCCTCATTATGACAGTTTGGTCTCCTCCGGCCTTTTCCCCATGGCTTTGTCTTTTACCAGACATCGTCTCACACAAGGTTTTTCCATGGTAGTTTCGCCACGTATAATCAGTGCACATTCTGTCATTCTGCCAGGAATATGCTCCACATCGGGAGGGGCCTCTTCACTGCGTCCTCTCCTACATAAATCCCAAGCATTCTTGAATGTCAAAGCAGATGGTGGCCTTCAGGATATATCAGTTTAGGATGTGTTAAAATTTATCGGCATCTGTAAAAGGCTCAGCAGCTGCCGTAGCGCATGAATTAAAACATCCACCATTCGAACAATGAGCCTATCAAAGAAGCCCTGTAGTGCTCACGACCTTGGACTCCACAGACAAGGTCGCAATCTGAGTGCACTACGATGATGATCCGACTGTCTAAAATGAAGAAAAATGTTGCCATAATGGATAACGTGCTGCAACCAGGAGGGGAAGAATCTCATGGAAATGCCTCATCAACCCTGCCCATGGTCTGTCAAAACTCGCCTCTTCCTCCAACTGCGACCAGATCATATGATAGAGGGACATGTCCATACATGAAGGCCATGCCTACCATTGAAGAAATACTTTGCTGTTACACCACCTCAAAACAAAATGCAACGCAGATGCAAAGTTTTTGTGGTATGACTGGCGTAGGACTGTAAGTGAGGTCGCAGTCCTCCTCAGTCAAGATATCTGAGATTCTCCGATTGAAGATGGAAAGTATTTCTCCTCTAATAAATGAAAAAACGATGAACATGAATACCTGTGGTGAACACTGAGAACGTGAATGAAGAAGCTCGTGCTTATCAAGCAATTTAATGTGAGACTTAAAGAGAACCTTGTGCTGGGGAAGATGATGATCCTGTCAAAGAAAGGGGACAGAGAAAGCCTACACATGCCATTATCTCTGATGACAAAGTCTTGACCACACAGGGGTCTAAATTCATTGTTTCTTCTTTCGCAAATTAATTAAAATGCCCTTAGCATTATTATTATTCAATCTGTGACCTATGTCATTTTATTGCAGGAAGAACCTTTGGGTTTGCACAAAGAGCAAAGGTTTTCCCCAGCGAACAGTGGGGCCGTTTCAAAACAAGTACATCCTCATGAATCTCCGAAGAAAGCACTCTAAGTTCGAGAGCACCTGGCCACGTCCACCGAAAGAAGGCTACAAGTCGCAGATCTACAGGGGTCGCAGGTCGCACTTCTGCAGGTCGCAAGGCCGCATATCTTTGGTTTTTCCACCTTTTGCGACCCTGTGACCCAGCGACCTAGTCGCAAGGTCGCAAGGTCGCATATCTTTAGTTTTTCCACATTTTACGACCCCACGACCTAGCGACCCATTCGCAAGGTCGCAAGGTCGCATATCTTCGGTTTTTCCGCCTTGTGCGACCCCGTGACCCAGCGACCTAGTCGCAAGGTCGCAAGGTCGCATATGCATCTATTTTCTCGATCCGCGATCCCGTGACCCAGCGACCTAGTCGCAAGGTCGCAAGGTCGCATGTGCATCTGTTTTCACGATCCGTGACCCCGCGACCCAGCGACCTAGTCGCAAGGTCGCAAGGTCGCACCTTGGACATTTTCTTACAACCTGTGACCCCGCGACCCAGTCAGGTCGCAGGTCGCAACAACAGTCAGGTCGCAGGTCGCAACAACAGTCAGGTCGCAAGTCACAGAAAAGACTGGGTCGCAAGGCAGCCCAATGGTCAGAAAGATGAAAGGTCAAGGAAGCGCAAAGGGCAGGTTTTGTATGATAAATACTCCTTCGGGAGATTGTAAAGGGAGTGAGGGTTTGGGACTCGAGTTGAATATATTGTATTACCAGAGGATTACACATTGAAACATGAATACAAGCATTTTGAGGAAACCCCTTTGTTGGATCTGATGTGTTTGGTTGTGCGAACACTATGTGTATTTCTTATACAGTTTCAAATATCCTATGATTAATGAAGCTGCACTCTTAATTGCATCATTTATGCATCACGGCTATCTGTGCTTGTGTTAATGATGTTCAGTTTTTCAATTCTCTCTTAATGGATGTTAATGACTTTGTTTATTAGCATTTCGTTTTATCTTTCAGGAAGTAAAGGGGCATCTCTCCATAAAGAACTATTTCTTTTGTGGTTAGAATACCTCACAAGCATAACCCCAAAGATGTGTCGCTAACGACACCTCCTTTGGCGTGTATGCTTTATTAATTTTCTCGCTACGCATAGTGTTATATACGTGTTTAATGCATCAATCATATGTCTTGTATCAGTTGATTAGGTGTGTATCCAATGTTTTATAGAGTTTAAGCGAGACCCAAAGCAAAGGAGAAATCAGTGGTAGTCGGACCCACACCCCGTATGAGATCCCTATTCCAAACGGTTCAAGGTCTAATTGGGACCTTTTATCGGGGATATCCCCTGTTGTTGGCCGGGCAGATTTTCCCGTCAACAGGTCATTTGCGATTATGAATTATAACTATATATAATTTTGAATTTTCTAGGTTGGAGACTGTACTATTTTCATTGGAGGATGCTATTGTTGATGCACCCAAGGCTCTTGAGTTCCTTGGTCATGTAGGGTCCAAATACACTAAGTTGATTCCATGTCATTAGAACAAATTTGCATTCTTCATGGGAAAAAAATCCATTATGGAACAAGAGTTGCCCAAAAAGGAATTTATAACATGAAACCAAAAAATTACAAGCAATATTAGTTTGTCTTTCCAAGGCATATGATAGAGAAAACTAGCTTTATTTAGGCTACTCATCCATATAGGGTTCAATGTGCAATTGGTTAACTAGATAATGAATTTTCTTTCCTCAAAATATGTGCAATTCTAATTAATGGCTCAGCCTATTCTTTTATCATGTCTACAAGAGACCATGGGTAGGTATGACTAATGGCTCCTCTGTCGTTTTTTACTATAGAGTAGGTGGTCTCAACAGAGTTATAATAGAGTCAAAAAGAACTATAAGCTTGACAACTATAAGAATAGGATTTTCTCAAAACTTGACATATTTACTCTTTTTTTATTATTATTTTCTTTTGGGTGATATGACCAAAGGTAGATGCAACTATGCTGAAGGACCCCACCCTTGAAGAACTAAAATCCCTACCTTAAAAACTACCAACAACTGAGGAGCTACAAGAATCAAGACCATCTTTTATTTGAGCCTAAATAGCCTTATTATCTCTGAGTATTTCCCTAATCACAATTACCAATAGAATATCCTCATAGATTATTTCTTTCATTCTGTTTATTATTAAAATCCACAAAATGTATCCCTACATTTGAATCTTGGGAAGAAAACATATAATTTCTATCATTTAAATTATCTATATCTCTTGGAGCCGAAAAATACATTTGATTTGGATAAGATTTATTTATAACCTCAAAAGAAACCCTATTATAAGCTGAAGGACTATTATGTCCTCTTAAGTCTTGAAAAAGCATGATCGAATGAAATTGGGTGAAGACTAGATCCAGGTTTATCATGTCAGAACCTAGGTTCATTGAGATGGTGACCTTGGTTTGAAGATATCCACCATACAAACTAGGACCACTCATAGTTATCGTTGCCATCTCTATTTCATCATCAATATTAACATACTGAGGACCTATAACCTGTGGAGGCCCATGGTAGTTATTGCAATTTAATTTATTATAATACATGCCATTTCTTATCATGAGATTTACCACATCCGAAAATTACATCATTCACATCATTTTGAAGAAGTCTACAAATTAGGTCAACATAATTTTTTTCACATTTAGGACTTCCCTCACATTTTTTGGTTCTTGAAGCTTGAGCACTTTCATAACAAAAATAGGCAAAGTCAAAAAACAAAAATGGTCCACTCTCTTTGCATTTTCTAATATTATAATGAATTTTTATTAGAGACGCTGTTTGATTATTTGTTTTGGTTAGAAAATGGTTTTCTCTTGGTTTTATGCAACTTTCAATTTATCTTATGTAGCATGTCGAGGAATGGGAAAGAATAATGTGTGACATTTATCTTACAGAAATTGATGTTGAATGAAAGGATACATAGTTTAACCAAACGATAATTCACTTTGGTAAAGGCAGAGGAACATCTTAAAAAAATTCTTAAGAATACACCATATACAAAGTTTGACCATAAGTAATATATGCATTTTTCTTTTGTAGATATGTTATTTTTTCTACCCATGATATCACAACAAGAAAAATATTGATATTGTAAAAATTGTTTGAGGACCTCATTTAGGTCGATTTTTATGATGTCCAATTTGATTGATACTTTCTCATATGTCAGGAAGGCGTTAAATATGAATTAATATGTTCATGAAACAAATCAGGTCCAAATTTTATAGATATAAAAGATAAAAACAAATGTCAATGTCTCTGTTGTGGGTAGGTTACAGGAAATGTCATTGGAATAAGTACTGGAAGATGATGCATATCACGTCTTGGATATGGTTCATTCACTGTTAGAGATAACTTAGAAACCTAAGCCATCGACTTTGGAAATGTTTCTAGTGGGAATTCCTATGGTTTTTACTGTTGTGATTATTTCACCTCATGGTTATTTTGGGCAAGAAAATGTCTTAGGAATACCAGACACGACATCAGAGGACATGTACAAAAAAAAAATTATAATTGAAATTTGCATTCCATGATATCCTCTCTTTATTGTTTGATTGTATTTTGGACGTTTATTTTGATTTTGTTTTGTATTTTAACTATGAAATTGAAAATACTTAGTACAATTTCCATTTAAACAACAACCAAAGCTTGAAGATGAAATTAGTATTACACTATATTGATCAGAGTCCTTATAGCTATTTTATGTTAAAATATTTTCATGACTATCAGAAAAAGTTAATTTCATGTTGTTATTTGAGTACATGTTTATATAATTGAATAATTTCATGCTTTAGAAAATGAAATTTTGTTGTGAATAAAACAAGAAGGATTAAACATCACATCTTAGATTATTTGTTGTCACAAGTTATCTACAGTTTGAGCTTTTTACCATATAATTTAGCTGACATTCAGATTGTTCTTAAGCTTTCCTTAAAAGTTGAATACTAAGTTACTAAGGTGTTCTTTTCTATATATGGTGATATTTTATTTGCTTTATTTATACAGGTTATCTAGCCACATTATAGTGGAAATTATCACCCCAATGAAGAAAATTTGTTCGAGTTTCTTACTTTTATGGGGAAAAATGGATTTGACATTGTTGATGTCGAGGTATATGCCGTATAAAATATTTATAATCTAATTTAATTTCTATCTAGTGCTCATTTTCTTTCATGTTTTACACTGCATTTTGTCTTCTTTTGTTTTTAAGAAATGAACTTAATATTGATGGTAAGAAGTATGAATTGAAAAAAGAGGGGAGCAATAACATTGGAGCGACAAATGAAAAAAGAGAGAGAGGAGAACTGGTTTAGTGATACTCTTAGAGCCAATATCCTACATAAAACACACATATACAGACAAATGTTCAAGTATTTAGAGTTGGTGAATTCACCTGCAATACCTTAAAAACACAATGATAATGTTTTGAAGTGATGAAACAACATTTCACGTGTAAATTGTAGTCCAACCAATATTAAGTTGGAAAATCATATTGTAATACTTCAACATTTCATATAATATAATTTATGTCGTTGAAATTATTTATAGTTGCACTTGATATTGTTTAGTATTGTAATTAAAATATGTGACTTTGTGTTTTCCTATTAGATGAACATGCACATTGTATGACATTTTTTAAATCAAACAAATTAATTTATGTTGATTAATAATGAACACAAAATCAATTTAAAACTATTAAATTAGTAGTTTATATTGACTAATGATGAACACAAATAAAATTAATATACGACTAAATTATTCATTTATAATCATTATTAATGAAAGTAAATGAAATGAATATAAACTACTAAACTAGTCGTTTATATAATGAATAAATGGCTACTGCAAATGATAAATGTGTGACTACAAATGACGACAAAATTTTTCATATATACGACTATTAGTAGGTAATTTACAGTATCTTATAACAAAACTAAAATTTATTCATATTTCTTTGGTCATTAATTGGTTTCAAACGATGACTAAAATTTTCATATATATGACTACTAGTAGCTAATTTACAGTATCTTATAACACGACAAACATTTTGTTCATATTTCTTTGGTCATTAATTGGTTTTCTTGGGTGATCATATAATAATATATTTTGTTGTATATTTGGTCATTAATTGTGACAATTAATGACCAAATCAATGATTAAATTAATGACCAAATCAATGACTAAATTAATGATCAAATCAATGACTAAATCAATGACTAAATGAATGACTAAATCAGTGACCAAATTAATGACCAAATATACAACTAGACAACACAATTGACATAACCAATTAATGACTAAGCTAAAAATGACCAAAATTTTCTCGCGTTATAAGATACTGTAAATTAGCTACTATTGGTCACTGACCAAAAAATAGTCGTTTATATGCAAATTTTAGTCATTTTTTTAGTAACTAATTAGTCATTTTGTACTAGTGGATTTAGTCAAATTCAACAAGGAATATTATTAAATAATTATTCCAAGAGAATGATAAGATAAATTATGATTTAGCTAATTAATTCTCATGTTTTTGGTTAAATATGACAAGGAATATTAATTAAAAAGTGGTTTAGCTAATTATCTCTAGAGGAAAATCAAACAAATAAGGATTTATTTAATTATTCTTCATGGGGTTTCCTGTTTAGATTAGAAATAATTTAATAAACGATGGGTTATTAAACTATTTCTCATAGTGAAAGCAATTTTACTATGGTAAAATCGATCTTACATGGTTTACTTTAGTCCATCTAATAGTAACAGGTTAGATGACCAAAAATTGGTGTAACAGTTGGACCATTTATTTGTGAGTGTTCTTGGTTTGTGTGTTAATGATCCAATCAATTGTGACCCATTCAATGGATTATGGGTTGAGATTTTTTGGTATGAGTTTCTCAGCAATGTCTAATATGTCTAGTAATGATGGAAAGTATGGTTGAAGGTGATGCACATTCAATACAAGGTGCAAGTGAACGAATTAAGGAACATTGAGCTTGAAATAATTTTCTCTCAAAGCATGGTGATGGTGTAAGGTGTAAGGACTATATTAGGGTGGTCGAAGCTTCATATGGGATTCAACAAGGGGTTCTTTCTACAGATGTAACCAAACTTTGTTTCCCACGTAAAACTTATGTGGCACTCAATGTTTATCATGTTGTTATTTGTACTTGGAATTGGATTTATCCAAGAAGTCGTGAAACTACTTGAAAATGTGTTGAATGTGCTCAATAAACCTCATGGATTTATTAGCTTTAGACTAAACATAGGAATATTATTCTTGTGTTCTTGCAAAAGGTAGTGAAACATTGAGGGGACATAACAGTTTAAATCTCAACTCCACTTGTAAGGGGTCGTGTCCAATTGAGCTATGGAGAGATTTTTTATCGATGTTTTACACATATGGAACAATCTCATTCCATGTTTCCATATTCTTAAAGTTGGACATATGTAGTATGTTCCTATTGTTAGTATGAATCTTAATTCCAAGATTACGAAAGAAGACCACTTTAGCTGTGCATAACAAACAACCCTAATAGCAAAGATGGCTGCCAATATCCTCAGATCTGTAGTTAAGTGATCAAGATAAATGCTGCAAAAATCTAGATCTATGCATCAAAATATATTAAATAGTAGAAAAACAAGATTTACTCCATGCATCCAATAGACAAGACAAAAATATGTTCAATAAATTTTGTATTAATGGCACCTGGGAGGAAAACACAGAAGGGTGTTACCATTTCTCCTTAATGGGATGGGTTCTTGTAAGTCCTCAGCACTTTAGATCTAAAATTCCTCTCCCTTGATGGTGTAGAAAACCTAGACAAAAATGGTAGCAAAATATGACTATGATGGTGGATCAAAGTCAGACCAAAAGTATAGATTCAAAGTGATCTTTAGGAACCAAAAGGTAGTGAATGAATGGAAAAACCCTTCTATTTATATCAGAATATTGAGTTAGTCTAGATATTGGTGCATAATTAAAATATTATTAACCAAATCAAGATCCAACTTTTATGGAATATTTTATTATATTTGTTGGAGGGAAAAGGAATTTGACTTGGGTCAAATCCCTTAATTTGTAAATAATAAATAAATAAATGATTTATTTATCATTTTAAGGATGTGGTTGAGTAATAATCAAATAAATAATGATTTATTTAATTATTTATGGGTGATTTAGTCATATTCAACAAAGAATATTATTTAAATAAGGTTTAAATAATTATTCTTAGGAAATAATAGGATAAATAATGATTTATCTAATTAATTTCCTTGTTTTGGTTTAAATATAGCCATGAATATTAATTAAACTGTTGTTTAACTAATTATTCCTTGAGGAAAATCAAACAAATGTAGATTTATTTAATATTTCCTCATGGGGTTTCCTGTTTAGTTCATAAACAACTCAATAAAGTTGGTTTACTAAGTTATTTTTCATATTGAAAGAAATTTTTCTTAGGGTAAAATTGGTCTTAAATGGTGTACTTAGGTCCATCTAATAGTAACAGGTTAGATGACCAAAAAATGGTGTAACAGATTTCCCCCCAACGTGTGAGCGTTATGAGCTAATCGTATGACCGAAGTACATTGTAAGAACTCAATCACTAGACACTGAAGGGGAAATCAAAGAGAGAGAAATATAAGGTAGACCAAAGCGCTAAAGGACTAGACCCTGAGGATGTGAGACTTATAGGTGTGACAAGTCTCTTTTATGAGTGATTACATGTGCTATAGGCGGCGGGGGAGGCATACCTATGCTCGCCGAGACAAAGTACAAAGAATAATGCGTCCAGTAAACAAGGGACTGAAAAATATAGTACATGCTGGCATAAACATGAGCCAGGTAAAATATGATAATGAATCCCACATACATATTGTGCCTGGGATAACAGCCAGGACTTTTACAATAATACCTGAGTACATGAGATACAAATACAACCCAAATGCCCTTGTAAATAGGAAAGGGCTCTGAAAATTTGACTGATACATGCAAACAAAAAGGCACTGCAAGCTGCTAAGGTTGACATCATCAAATATATGAAGCTGCATCAAAGGTTGTAATGAATAGGTCATCCGGGCATGTGGGGGCCTACCTGTAGGGCCACCTCCTCATGAGGGCTGAGACATCTCACATACACCTGGGAATCATTGATATCATTTTCTGCATCACTGAACCATCAAGTATACAGATCTCGATCATTCTCAAAGGAGCTGGAGCTGAGAAACAATCGAGTCAAAGGGAAATAAGGAGTCCCTTTGCCTGATCTGAGGCACCGAACAAGAGTGGAAGTTGGAACTAAGGTACACCCCCCTCTAGACCTGTCTTCTAGAATGAATGATTTGATGTCGATAGAAGGTTGTCCGCCATAGGTGAGGCAATAATGGATCCTCAACTAAGGCATGAGAGAAAATAGTAGAGCGACTGACACTGGTGATGATGATAAAATGGGGGGTACTGAGTAGCGGATGGACGACTTCACTTGTTAGAGCATAAAGGGCATGGATGACCTGGCAACGAATGACATAATATCATGAGGGATAGGGGATAGTGGGACTGAAGGCCATAGTGTGTGACACGAGAGAGGAACCAAGCAATGAAGGATGGAGGACTATAGCGGGATACAAAGGGACTCGGGATAGACTCTATGAATGCAATAATGACTCAACTCGGATGCTCTAAACAAGGGCGACTCAATGGTGCTACCACACAAAAAAGGTCCAATGGGGACTGTAAAAACATGAGTACATGATGGTTACTCATGACGAAAATCGACACGAGCATGGACAAGTATGAAGGAAAAGTGGTGCCCCCAAGTACAAGTGTTGCAAGTGAAGAAATTAAAATTTGGGGAGTAGTGAAGTGACGCTTCGTGGAAAAAATGTGTCATGTTGAAGTATCAAATCACAAAAAACTAACAGATATCCATTTGAGGGCTCAGTGCGAGCTTTCCAATGATGCAGATGGTTTTCCAAACTGAGCTATGGTTTGGCCGCAATAGGCGAAAGAAAAATCAGGGGTTTCTCTTTTAATAAGGCATTTTCCCTCCAAATTCAATCATTTGCATGTGGAGCTGTGGTGAATGGAGAGAGGAGAGAAGGCTCTAAATCTTGCAGCGATCGTAGCAGAAAAACTGACCATTGGAATCAAGATCCATCAGTTGCAGGTAAGAGGCCTAACCGGCTTGGCCTCGAATGGGCGAACTGTCGCTAGAGAGGTGTGGAAGTCCTCGAGGCATGGACAGAGGTAAGTATAGTGGCCATGGAAATCACACAAAGCACATGGGTGATTTGTGCACAAATACTTCTATTTCAGGACTGAATCAGGTATAGTGATATCAGACTCCGAAAATTCTTCATTAACCATGGGCTTGAGGTGAGGCAATTCTGGAAAAGTATGGGTGGCATGACCGACAACATCACACAAAGCACAGTGAATAGTATGATTTGGCGGTTGAGGAGGGGTAGGGTTTGTCGGGGCAGCCCTGTCTTTAGTTTCCTTCTTTCTAGCTTATCCCTTCTTACCCGAAGCTGTCGCAACAGGAGAGGATCCCTCTTGAGGTGGTTGAGGCACTATAGCAGCAGGAGAAGTCATGTGGACCGATTGAACCGGGGTCAAAGCAAGATAAGGTTTGGGTTGACTAGGCAAGGTAGCGGTTGGGGAATCAAGGTACCAAACAGGAATCCCAAGGGTCAGGTTAGGAAGAGAGAGGGTAGCCATAACAAGTACCGTGTACACTCTGGGAGGGGGAGCTAGGAATGGTATCTGACCAGAGGGGTAATGGCCAGGAGGGACAGATCCAAGATGGTTAAAGCCTGTAGGAACAGTTCCAAGGGGATAAAGAGGCTCATTAATACCAGTTGTAGGTAAAGGAACAAGAGGAGGAGATCCAGAAGGCTGAATCGAAGGGCAAGGAGTAGGATGCAGAGGGCGAGGATGCTGCTGACTAGCCGAAGTAGGCTGCTTGAGACTAGCCCGAGATGATCGCATCATGCAAGCATTCGATGAGTTGGGATCAGAGACAGGAGGGGGAAGACCAGGGAATGTACCAACAACAGAGGAGTCTTTGTAGACTCCAGGTGAGACACTAGTCAAAGGATAGACAGTTTGCTTATTGGCCACCGAAGAGATGATGGAATCAGGGGAGGTCTGAGACTTCGGTTCGTAATATGTCAACTGGTCAATGGTGACTATCTTTCCATTATGTAGAAGGAAATCTTGTGGTGGACCACAAATGGGACAACAGACATCGTATAGGTGTAGCTACGACCCAATAGAATGTTGTAATCTAAGGGGGCATCAATGACTTCTACGTCAACGCAAATAGTCTTGCCCCCAAGAGTAATAGGATAATTGTGGAACGGGCCAATGGGATGGGAGGTGTGGCCATCCCACACTCGGAGAGTGATCATGGAAGGAGCCAACTCAAGTGATCTGAGTTGCTTAGCGGACATCACACAAGTGGATTCCCCCTCATCAATGATACACCGAGAAACATGAGCGTTCCAGATTTTGACTAGGATTTGGAAGGCGATGGAAGCAGGAAGAGGAGGGTGTTCTGACCGGTCAACATCAAATATGATCAAGCAAGCACTGGTAGGGTCTACAGCGCCCATGGCAGATAGTAGAGCTTTTCGTTTTGAAGGGCATGACTGGAGAAGTTCCAGCGTTGAGATGGCGGTAGGAGATTGTGCCAAATCATCTACTATACTATAGGAATGGGCAGCTTTTCCAGAGGCAAAATTTCGGCATAATGGTCCCTTAGGGATATTGGTATGAACCTCTGCCTTAGGCTAAGGGATCTGGAAAGGACCATTAGGTGTCAAAAGAGGCTCTATAGAACCTGAAGAAGGTGGCTCGGGGACAGACGTAGCAGGAGGCTTGTTGTACTAATGGGACCGAGTCTGAAGATTGAGGTCAACGATTATAGGTTGGTCAAATTTCATCATGAGAATCCAGTAATCGGAGGTACCAGATGGAGGAGGTTGAGTGGCTACCTGACGTTCAGGTGGTTGGGTAGCCACAAATCCTTGTTGAGGGAAAGGATTAGTAAACACGGCTAACTGACTAGGTGTGGGATTGGGAGGGATGGAAGGGGAGGCTTGATGTCCTCGCAATGCTACTTGAGACTCCCACATCTGATTCATCTGTTGTAGAAGAGGACAATCATGTGTGTAATGACCATAAACACCACAACAAGAACAAGGCTGGTTCGTTGGAACAGGCCTGTCCTGCTTGGGCTGAGTGCCCTGTTGCTGGTTAGTAGTGTTAGGTGCATTTTTTGAGGATTAGGTCCAAGGTTACCAGGAGAAGATTTATTTTGAGTGCCTTTCCTTTTCTCTTTGGAGGGAGGAGGATTAGTCATGCCCCGCTGTGCATACACCTTCCCTTGAGGGGGTGGTGGCTGCCATTGCGGGGGTTGAGAAGGCAAGGGAGGTGGAGGTGCTAATGTTGGAGGATTTGGAGCACCAGGCTGTGGATCCAGATAATAAGGAGGTTGGGTAACATTATGGTAAATAGGATGTTGGGCAAAAAGAGGAGGCATGTCGTATCCTGGATACGTGCTACCGGGAGGGGTAAAAGTGCAAGATGTGCTGCCCCCCCCCCAAGGAAAACCATAGCCCATGGGAGGTTGAGTGTATGGATTAAAGAGAGCTCCAACAATACTTTCGATGGCATGAGGTGCCCCCGGTGCATTAGCACCACCGGGTCTGGGAAGATCAGGTAGAACGGTATAAACATAACCCGACTGAGCATAGATCAGGTCATATTTTAACGCCATTTGGAGAGCGGCTTCTTCGGTTTAAGGAAAATGCAATGTGACATATTTCTAGATAGGAAGCAAGAGAAATCTAAGGAACCATTCCATGTAGACACAGTATTTGAAGGTAGGGGCTTGTCATAGGCTCTTTCTTCTCTGCCATTCCTGGACATGATCGGAGAGGCGGGTCACAGATGATTGGCAAAAAGAAGTCAAAAGTTCGATACCAGTGTCATAACGAAGGGGAAGCTGGAATTAAGAAAAAATTCTGGGCAAGAGTCACAAAGGCGATATGAAAGGAATGGGCCTGATCAACATACCACTTAGAAGCTTCACCAATAAGCATATGTTCGAACAACCAAAGATGGACAGAGTCATTGGTAATGGAGTTAGACGAACACTACATGTGGAAAGATCGAACATGATTTGTAGGATCTTCGCGAGCAAGACCTTCGAACTTTTGGATGTCGGAAGGGAGCTTGGATGGCATTGCAGACCAACCAACATCATGATGTATAGGGTCATTTATCAATTGGTAAAAATTAGGAAGGCTAAGGCCTGCCATGTAGGGGAGCAAGGGAATAGCTGGTGTAGTGTCCATTGCAGTCTCGGTAGTGGTATTCCCAGCATTAGGTCCGAGATTACCACCAGCATTAGGTCCTGCACTAGACATGGTGAAGGTGACAGGGGGAGAACCGGGAGCAGAACGAGAAGGAGAACCCAATGAACCAAAAGAAGAGTCAGAGTGCAGACTCAGTGGAGGACTAACTCGAATCCTACGTGAAGGAGTAAGTCTTCCTACCGGAAACTGAGGATGAAGGCCAAGAATTCTCTGGGATAAATGCCTTGGTGGTGCAATGATGACAACACAAACATGACACAAAGGAAAAGGAGACCAACAAGGGCAAGGAGGTGCAGGATCAACTAATTACAATGTTGAAACAAGGGCAAGGAGGTGCAGGATCGATTGATTTCAATGTTTTAGAGTCTTTTATTGGCGGTGTTAACCAAGCCCTTTTTCGCTTAGGGTGTGTGTGCAAAGTGTGTAAATTTTAATTTTTAAACCTAGACGTTTGTAGAGAAAAATAAAAGGTGTGTTGTGTAACTATATAAACCTACAGATAACAGTATATGAAACTGAAATAACAGTAAATAAATAGTTAATAATGCAATAATCTAAACCCAAGAGGGCGGACCTCTCAACAAGTAGTCTGTAGACATAGCCAATAGATCTACGGTCAGGAGGGACAGGGATCTAAAGGTCAAAATTTGCTAGAAATTCGTGCAGAAAACAGCAACAAATCAGAGGAAAAATTGTTGTAAATGAGGTGGCGAAAGGCTATCTCCTAGAAGGAAATGAAGTGAACCCTAGCGAAAAACCAAAACAAAGCTAAATGAGGGGATTTGGATGGATAAAAATCCAATCTGAAGTGGATTTGAAGGTGAGGTATCAGATCTAAAAAATGGTTGAACACTTTGAAAATTTCAGACAACCTACAACAGAAAAACCTCTTCCACAAAAGTGGAGGGTACTGAAGCCCTAGGGGTCTAGTTTCCCACTTAGTTGAGAAAAACCGAACAATTACAGGTCCAAAATGGGTGGAAATGGAGGTTGGACAACCCTGAGCAAAGGCTCAGACAAACCCAGAAAACTTTCAGAAAAATTCCTGAAAAAAGTCTAGGTTGTAGTTTTTGACCCTTTTTTCTGTAGAGGTCACAGTTTTTGGGCTGATTCCCACTTCCTGGAGCTCCAGGTCACAGGTTTTGGGCCAAAAAGTGTGACTTGAACTTCTGGCACTTTTGGCAGTAGATTTCATAAAAAAATGTCATCTCAGCTGCGGCTGATGTCTGTCACTTGCGCAATAGGTCCGAAAACACACAAAAGTTAGAATTTTTATTTTTTTAGGGTTTTATAGATTAAAAACAACATCAAAGAAAGAAAAAACAAGAGTCTGAAGAGAAATTATAGGGTTTTAAGTAGCTAGATATGCAAGGATCAGAAAAGCAACAGCGGTCGTAATCGTAAACCCGTGTGGGGTCGCCAATTGTTAGTATGAATCTTAATTCCAAGAGTGCGAAAAAATACCACTTTAGTTGTGCATAAAAAACAACCCTAATAGAAAATATGGCTGCCAATATCCTCAGATCTGCAGTTAGGTTATCAAGGTAAATTCTGCAAAAATCTAGATCTATGCATCAAAAGATATTAAGCAGTAGAAAAACAAGATTTACTCCATGCATCCAGTAGACAAGACAAGAATATGTTGAATGAATTTTGTATTAATGGCACCTAGGAGGAAAACACAGAAGGGTGCTACCAATTCTCCTTAATGGGATGGGTTCTTGTAAGTCCTCAACACTTCAGATCTAAATTCCTCTCTCTTGATGGTGTATAAAACCTAGACAAAAATGGTAGCAAAATATGACTATGATGGTGGATCAAAGTCAGACCAAAAGTATAGATTCAGAGTGATATTTAGGCAACAAAAGGTAGTGAATGAATGGAAAATCTCTTCTATTTAAAACAAAATATTGAGTTAGTCTAGATATTGGTGCATAATTAAAATATTATTAACCAAATCAAGATCCAACTTTTATGGAATATTTTATTATATTTGTTCGAGGGAAAAAGAATTTGACTTGGGTCAAATCCCTTTATTTTTAAATAATAAATAAATCAATGATTTATTTATCATTTTAAGGATGTGGTTGAGTAATAATCAAATAAATAATGATTTATTTAATTATTTATGGGTGACTTAATCATATTCAACAAATAATATTATTTAAATAAGGTTTAAATAATTATTCTTAGGAAATAATAAGATAAATAATCATTTATCTAATTAATTTCCCTATTTTGGGTTAAATATAACCAGGAATATTAATTAAAATATTGTTTAACTAATTATTCCTTGAGGAAAATCAAACAAATGTAGATTTATTTAATATTTCCTCATGGGGTTTCCTGTTTAGACCATAAACAACTTAATAAAAGTGGTTTACTAAGTTATTTTTCATAGTGAAAGCAATTTTACTTAGGGTAAAATTGGTCTTACATGATGTACTTAGGTCCATATAATAGTAACAGGTTAGATGAGCAAAAAATGGTGTAACACCTATCATCCTATTGACAACCACTGTTTGGTGACTAGTATTGGGGAGGAATGTAATCAACTTACTGAGTTCGGTTTCTAATAATCACCAGAGGCTCGACAAAAATTCACCTAGGAACCTACTATCCTGATTTGATATAATTATCTATGGGACCCTAAAATGTACCCATCTTCGTTGAAAGAGTATTTTGGCAGTGGCTTGTGTTATGACACTCTTCTTGTAGGCAGCCAATATGGCCATCCAAGAAAATATATCGATGACAATAAATACACAGTCATTACCATGTTTGGTGGAAGGATGGACATATATATAGTCCATGGATATGGATTCCTAGGAATGGTTAGGATTATGAAGAGGAGTATACATGATTTTATTCTTTATGGTTGGCTTGGTAATGGCACAAGTAGTGAAATATCTGATATATTTTTTGACCTCTTGTTATAGACTTGGCTAGTAGAAATTATTTTAAACTACTATCACTATATTCTCTACAAAAAAATTTCCTTTGTCCTAAGTATATTTTTCCTCCAATATTATCTTGGCACGCATGCTTGAAGGAACACAAAGGTGTCGTAGGTTGCATAATAATGTGTCGTGGATGTGGAAGTCCAGAAATTTCTTTGACTCCATCAACATCTAGTTCGTGGTGGTGAATTTTAAATAATTTTTATAAAGTTTTAGCTGTTGGGGTTCCCATGTTTTGGCAGATTTGGCAATACCAAAAGATGAGACAACATCAAACCGCTTTGGGGCCCTAGGATCTAGCCCTCCTGGACTCGGAGAGGGATCTCTCTAAATAGAGCAAATAATGATGTATCTTTGAAACTCAAAATAATATGTTAGGCTAGTTATGAAACACAAAGGGGGTTTTAAATGATTTGGTGGAAGGGTTGCTGGGTTGAGTCATGAGCTCACAGACTGGGAAAGCAATGGGAGGAAGGCACAAAGCAGCAGGATGTTTCAGCAAAGAGGATAGGCCAAGACCGTGCCATCCATTGGGCTATGGAGTCATGAGAGGAAAATTACTTGCATCCGCTAGTCAAGGCTTCCAAAGGGCAAGTCATCTACACTAAAGGATCTTTTAGGCAGATGATGGAATGGAACATTAAGGAGAGAAAGTGAAAGAAGGAAAGCAACCATATTTCTGTCTATAGATCAGGTCAGAGGTCATTTAACTCCAGACCTGCTTGGACATACTCAAAGGCAGCTCTCAAGGAGACAATGGGGCTGCTTATAGATCAGACCAGAGGTCATTTAACTCCAGGTCTGCTTTAGCAACTCCAAGGGAAAAATAGAGATAAGACTACAAAGAAACATCTAAGAATCAAACCCCCAAGTTCATACATCAGCCAGCAGGCAATAACATCCGCTGCACTGGTTAAACCCCACGAATTTACTCTTAGATACACATGAAGCAGAAAACATAAATGTAGGGAGAGAAGACAGCATAGGGCACCTAACAAGGGTGAATCCTATACCATTATTCTGATGCCTACCAGAAGAACATGAAACAATATGTAAATGAAATAAACAGAGTGAGAAAACATCACCAATAGTAATAGACCAGGATCCTGTGAAATGTGCTTTGATTAATAGATGCAAAACCAGTCATGTACAATAAGCTCAATGGCTGTTACAGTCCAGACTTCTCCTCCCAGCCTATTACATACAACTACTCTGCTACTCCCTCCCAAAACTGTTCTAGCAGTCAAAATGAATCCCTCTAACAGCAGATGCCCAGCAAGGCAACAACAACCTTTACATTATGTTCTTGGGAACTCTTATAGGAGAAGAGAAGAAACGAGGAGTATAATATACAATAAATGAATCCATTAAGACAGAGTCGGCGGAAGTGTCCACGCCCATACTGCTTAATGGCTCTGCGGCTCTGTATGTACTCTGTAATCTGTCTGGGGAGTCTCTGTCAGGTCGACTTTGACCTCTGATATGTTCCTTGGAGTCCTTTCTGGTGTCTGGAGCTTTGCGCTACCTTCTGAAATGAATGACATGGATTAAAGATCTGCAAGGCTCTCCATACCTCATAACTGCTGCCTGACTGTCTGAAATGAGCTTCAGTCAGCGTATTTAACTGCTTATGGGCTCGAGGAGGCATGGAGAATTCTGTAGGAAGGTGTACATCTGGAGAAGAGTACTCTGCTGTTAGGTGGCGCAGTTATGACTTGCTAGTGCGCTCTTAGTCTTCAAACTGTGCTTGAATCCTTTGACTGTAGGATTAAAACATTAATCTTCAATTACAGGCTCGAATCCTCCTCAAATCCTGTTTCTGCTGCTTCGCTGGCCGGCTAAAATGGCCTCTCTGTGATGTCTGCGCACTTTGAAATAAACCTGCTTAAAACCCAGGCAGTGGTGGCGGAGGAAGTGCTGCGGAGGCCGGAGGAGTGGTGGCGGAGCGGTGGAGGAACAGTGAAAATGGCGGAGGAGACGGTTAATCAGCGTAAAATCCCAACCATGAACTTTGGGCGAATTACAAAGGAAATAAAAGGAAAACAATGGAGCGGAGGGGCAGACGTGGGACCCAGCAAGCGGAGGGTGATTAGATATTGACCGTCGGATCTGTACTGGATAGACGGCTTAGATGCAATCGAGAAAGAAACGGGAGGGGCGATGGGCAATGATGCGATTGGCGCTGAGCCGTTGGATCTACGAGTGGAACGGACGGTTACGATGAAATCGGGCAATCGCAATCGGAGGTCGGAACGAGTGGCAATCGCAATGTGCCTTTCGAACGTTCCAATTACGATTGGGAGCGGGGTGCAATTGAATGACAACCGCTAATCTCGGGTCCAGATCGACGGCGGGGATGTAATCGGAGAAGACCTGCGATCGGGAGATCGGGAGGGGAGACTTGCGATTGCGATGGAGCGATCGGCGCTGGACCGTTGATCTGCGGGAGGACGGACAGTCAGGATAAGGTCGGAGGATTGCAATCGGAGGTAGGAGGGAAGGACTTGTGATTGATCGGAGGGCACACTTGAAGCATTGCGATCGCGATTTGGGCGGGGGCTGCGATTAGCAGACAGCCGTTGATCTCCGCGGAAGATCAACGGTGCGGAACGCACCGCAGGACTTAACGTTTTAAACAATCGCATCGTGGATTTTTTACGTTACAAAGGGAATGCACCCACCGATCTTCCGATTGCGATTGGCCCCGGGACTTAAGCGCTTGGTCCTGGGTGACGGGCATGTGGGGAAGTGGTTCGAAAGGAGCCCGCGGAAAAGGGGCTAGGCCTACAGCATGGTCGGAAAGTGGGTTTTTTGGCCCTTTAATGGACTTTGAGGGGTTAAAAGGGAAATGATGGAAGGGGAAAGGGGAAAAAGGGCTAAGCAAAGGTTAGGGGGAGACTTTAAAGGGGATTTTGGGGGAATTCGAGGAGTAAATGGGGAAATAGAAGGGGAGAAAAGGGGGAATAAAAAGAGGTCAAATGAGGGAAAATAAGAAGGGAAAATGGGGCTTTTGGGCATTTCTTCACATAGCAGAGAGGCTTTAAAAGGGGAACCAGCAGAGGGGATACTATCAAAGGATAACAGACACATGGAGGCTTCAAGGAGACTGAGTTTTCAGGGGAAATGCAATCCTTGAAGACTCAAAAATGATTTAGCCCCCTATTTGCTTGTCAAAAATTTCATAGGGGGGCTAACAGTGGCTCCACATGTTGATGGCTTCTTCTTGAAGGAGTCAAGAATTCAGAAATTGATCTCTTGGTGTAGGCCAGATGCCTGCTGCTACAATCCATCTTCCTCTTTCCTTTGATCAGCTGCCACAAACTATGAAGACATCATATCAGCGGTAAAATTCTTCCAAACAACTACCTACCCACACTATAGTCCTAAAAATTTTCTTCTGGGGTGCATTTGGACTTGCAGACCCTTTTACATCATTAATTTTTACAAACAGGAAAAGAAAACCTATTCTAATCCTACCCTTATTACTCCATGAGACCAGATTAAACTGTTGGCCTCATATGTTTCTCTACCTACACTACTACCTGCTAGGATTAGACTGTCTAGCAGGTTTTTTCTCTACATTCTAAGACAAAAAATGAAATAACTAATCTACTTGCTCATGTGCTGAGCTTTATTGAGCTTTCCTACCTACCCTACTCTAACTGGAGATCTCTGATGTTCTAGGTGATATGATAAAGCCAATACAGCCAGTCAAGTAGTGGTGAAAAAGGATATGAGCACTGGCTGTCTGTCAGAGATAACCACAGGGTGCTCTGCTTGTGGTTCTTCAAAACTGTGGTCACCATCAGTAGTGACCATTCCTGATGAATCTGGCCCGTGCTAAGGATCAAGGCTGAGCAGCCTGCAGAAGACAGGCTTCATGGTCGCCATATAGGATCAACGTGCACACGCATGCATGCCATCTTCCATCCGGCCCACAGACCGGCAGGGGTTCATCCTGCTCCCATTCTTCTCCTCTTCCACCGCGCCCTTCAAGGTGGCTCTGGGAGAGCTAGATCTTCTTCTTCTTTCACTTCAACAACAGCCACCCTTTTATTTTTAGGGCGGAGGGTTTCTGCACTGTGTCTCTCGAACTCGAGACACTTTTGGTAGCTAGTAGCTCGTAGCCTACCATATCTATCAATCATCAGTTCCAAAAGGATTTTCTTGATCACGGGTCCGCCTCTTGAGCTGAGAGGAATAACCCCAGGGAGGTCCTCCACCTTATATACTTCCAAGTCACTAGCAAGTGTATCACGACATGCTGCTATGAAGTCTCGGAACATTTCCGCAAACCGTTCAGGGTCTTGCATTAGTGATGTGGCTTGGTCTTCATCACGGCCGATGTTGCACTGTGACATGGTCTCCCAGTCGAGTATTATGTAAAACCACAGATAATCAGTGGCCTGCTGATCACCAGTGGAGTCTTTTTATCATTCAAGAATTGTGGAGTCGCCAGGTGGATGATTTACAACTTACTGTCCACCACAGTGGTTTACCAAATCAAGGTTGATTGGTCTTCCCCAACGTAGTCGCCATTATGTTGGGGTTCCCATGTTTTGGCAGATTTGGCAATACCAAAAGATGAGACAACATCAAACCGCTTTGGGGCCCTAGGATCTAGCCCTCCTGGACCCGGAGAGGGATCTCTCCAAATAGAGCAAAGAATGATGTATCTTTGAAACTCAAAATAAGATGTTAGGCTAGTTATGAAACACAAAGGGGGGTTTTAAATGATTTGGTGGAAGGGTTGCTGGGTTGAGTCATGAGCTCACAGACTGGGAAAGCAATGGGAGGAAGGCACAAAGCAGCAGGATGTTTCAGCAAAGAGGATAGGCCAAGACCGTGCCATCCATTGGGCTATGGAGTCATGAGAGGAAAATTACTTGCATCCGCTAGTCAAGGCTTCCAAAGGGCAAGTCATCTACACTAAAGGATCTTTTAGGTAGATGATGGAATGGAACATTAAGGAGAGAAAGTGAAAGAAGGAAAGCAACCAGATTTCTGTCTATAGATCAGGTCAGAGGTCATTTAACTCTAGACCTGCTTGGACATACTCAAAGGCAGCTCTCAAGGAGACAATGGGGCTGCTTATAGATCAGACCAGAGGTCATTTAACTCCAGGTCTGCTTTAGCAACTCCAAGGGAAAAACAGAGATAAGACTACAAAGAAACATCTAAGAAGCAAACCCCCAAGTTCATACATCAGCCAGCAGGCAATAACATCCGCTGCACTGGTTAAACCCCACGAATTTACTCTTAGATACACATGAAGCAGAAAACATAAAGGTAGGGAGAGCAGACAGCATAGGGCACCTAACAAGGGTGAATCCTATACCATTATTCTGATGCCTACCAGAAGAACATGAAACAATATGTAAATGAAATAAACAGAGTGAGAAAACATCACCAATAGTAATAGACCAGGATCCTGTGAAATGTGCTTTGATTAATAGATGCAAAACCAGTCATGTACAATAAGCTCAATGGCTGTTACAGTCCAGACTTCTCCTCCCAGCCTATTACATACAACTACTCTGCTACTCCCTCCCAAAATTGTTCTAGCAGTCAAAATGAATCCCTCTAACAGCAGATGCCCAGCAAGGCAACAACAACCTTTACATTATGTTCTTGGGAACTCTTATAGGAGAAGAGAAGCAACGAGGAGTAGAATATACAATAAATGAATCCATTAAGACAGAGTCGGCGGAAGTGTCCACGCCCATATTTCTTAATGGCTCTGCGGCTCTGTATGTACTCTGTAATCTGTCTGGGGAGTCTCTGTCAGGTCGACTTTGACCTCTGATATGTTCCTTGGAGTCCTTTCTGGTGTCTAGAGCTTTGCGCTGCCTTCTGAAATGAATGACATGGATTAAAGATCTGCAAGGCTCTCCATACCTCATAACTGCTGCCTGACTGTCTGAAATGAGCTTCAGTCAGCGTATTTAATTGCTTATGGGCTCGAGGAGGCATGGAGAATTCTGTAGGAAGGTGTACATCTGGAGAAGAGTACTCTGCTGTTAGGTGGAACAGTTATGACTTGCTGGTGCGCTCTTAGTCTTCAAACTGTGCTTGAATCCTTTGACTGTAGGATTAAAACATTAATCTTCAATTACAGGCTCGAATCCTCCTCAAATCCTATTTCTGCTGCTTCGTTGGCCGGCTAAAATGGCCTCTCTGTGATGTCTGCGCACTTTGAAATAAACCTGCTTAAAACCCAGGCAGTGGTGGCGGAGGAAGTGCTGCGGAGGCCGGAGGAGTGGTGGCGGAGTGGTGGAGGAACAGTGAAAATGGCGGAGGAGACAGTTAATCAGCGTAAAAGCCCAACCATGAACTTTGGGCGAATTACAAAGGAAATGGAAGGAAAACAATGGAGCGGAGGGGCAGACGTGGGACCCAGCAAGTGGAGGGTGATTAGATCTTGACCGTCGGATCTGTACTGGATAGATGGCTTAGATGTAATCGAGAAAGAAATGGGAGGGGCGATGGGCAATGATGCGATTGGCGCTGAGCCGTTGGATCTACGAGTGGAACGGACGGTTACGATGAAATCAGGCAATCGCAATCGGAGGTCGGAACGGGTGGCAATCGCAATGTGCCTTTCGAACGTTTCGATTGCGATTGGGAGTGGGGTGCGATTGAATGACAACCGCTGATCTCGGGTCCAGATCGACGGCGGGGATGTAATCAGAGAAGACCTGCGATCGGGAGATCGGGAGGGGAGACTTGCGATTGCGATGAAGCGATCGGCGCTGGACCGTTGATCTGCGGGAGGACGGACGGTCAGGATAAGGTCGGAGGATTGCAATCGGAGGTAGGAGGGAAGGACTTGCGATTGATCGGAGGGCACACTTGAAGCATTGCGATTGCGATTTGGGCGGGGGCTGCGATTAGCAGACAGCCGTTGATCTCCGCGGAAGATCAACGGTGCGGAACGCACCGCAGGACTTAACGTTTTAAACAATCGCATCGGGGATTTTTTGCGTTACAAAGGGAATGCACCCGCCGATCTTCCGATTGCGATTGGCCCCGGGACTTAAGCGCTTGGTCCTGGGTGACGGGCATGTGGGGAAGTGGTTCGAAAGGAGCCCACGGAAAAGGGGCTAGGCCTACAGCATGGTCGGAAAGTGGGTTTTTTGGCCCTTTAATGGACTTTGAGGGGTTAAAAGGGAAACGATGGAAGGGGAAAGGGGAAAAAAGGCTAAGCAAAGGTTAGGGGGAGACTTTAAAGGGGATTTTGGGGGAATTTGAGGAGTAAATGGGGAAATAGAAGGGGAGAAAAGGGGGAATAAAAAGAGGTCAAATGAGGGAAAATAAGAAGGGAAAATGGGGCTTTTGGGCATTTCTTCACATAGCAGAGAGGCTTTAAAAGGGGAACCAGCAGAGGGGATACTATCAAAGGATAACAAACACATGGAGGCTTCAAGGAGACTGAGTTTTCAGGGGAAATGCAATCCTTGAAGACTCAAAAATTATTTAGCCCCCTATTTTCTTGTCAAAAATTTCATAGGGGGGCTAACATTAGCCATATAAAAGCCTCATGAAAAAAAGTGTCAAGCATAGTATTCAATTCCAAAAGAAGTGGCCAAACAAGGAAATCTACAACATTGTTGTTATTAACTTTATCGTACTTAATTTTCAAATGAAACTATTGTAGATATGTGTATGATTTTTGATGGAGGTTATTTTGCAACTTCCCTTACGTCTAAAAAAAAATGGAGAGGTTAGTTATCTATGTGGATGGTCATCTCCTTCCCCATAATGTAATGTCTCCATAGTTGGAAAGACTGCATGATGTAATCTATCTTCTCTATCACAGTTTATGTATTTTAGATTTTTATTAGAGAGTGTCTCACTATCATAGTTTAGTAGATTCCTTTGTTGGGTGATAATTTCACTAATAACATAGTCAAAGGCATCTATCCCAATTTTGAAATGGTTGTTTAGGGTCTAGTAATGTCAGAACTAGTGCAGAGCAAAGGTAGTGCTTCAACCCAACCAACTCCTTATGTTGTGACTCAGACCAGAAAAAATTTTCTCTCTCTCTCTGCCCTTGTAAACTTGACTGAAAGTCACGTGATATGTAAGAAGCCCAACACGAACCTTCGATACAAATTAACAAGGCCCATAAAGTTTTTAAACTCTATTAGAGTGGTTTATGATCACCACAACTGAATGACATGGATCTTAGATAGATCCACATGAATCTCTTTCCCATAAATGATGTAACCTAGATATTGGACCTGGTTCATGCTAAAGGTAAATTTCTCCAAGTTGGAACATAGCTTGCGTTTCTACAGGGTTTGAAGGATCTATCGAATATGTTGAAAAAGTTGTAGGGGAATTTAAAACCCAAAAGGCATCACCAACCATTCAAAAAGTTTCTCCTTGGATTTAGAGGCAACGTTTCCATAAATATGTGGGTTCTATTGGAACCTAGTCATAGCTAAACTTCAAATAAATATTGTTGAATTACTTGTCCCCCTTGAGCTAGTAAAGAAGCTTGTCAATCTATAGGATTTGACACTTGTTCCTAATAGTGATTTTAGTTAGTGCCCAATAGTTAATGTAGAGTCTCCAAGTCCCATCCTTCTTATATAGGAGTAAAATTGGGCTCCCACAAGGTGAGAAATTTGGTCATCTATTCCCCTTTGGTAGAAACTCCTAGTTCTGTCACTTGAATCATTTATTTTCTAGAATAGAGTGATGGTATATCGGCCTAATGGGTAGAGTTGCCTCGAGATTCACATCGATCAAATTCTTGATCTGGAAGTGCAGATTTACCCCTATGGACGATGATAATGTCCATGTATTTTTCCATAACAACCCTCGTAAAAATCCATGTAAAAAACATATAAGACCACAGTTGACGGGACACATATTCCAAGATGAATGGTGGCAAAAAAATCCTAGAGGGTGTTCACTTCGATTATTATGGCTAAAGGAAAATGGAAAAGGAAATGGAAAAGGCTTTGGAAAGGTATGAGGCACTAATTGGAATTTTATTGATGAAAATAATGGAAATTAGGAGAAAATCAAGGTGAAAGGACACAAGTTGCATGTGAGGAGGAAAATGAAGGAAAATAATGGAAAACGAAGAAAAATAAAATCCGCATTAATAAAAAGTCTTATGAGGATCATTTGGTAAGCTTTTGTTAGTGAATTTTTGAGCTCTCTCAGTATTTCGTCTCTCTCTCATACTCTTCAATATATAGTGTTGCTTGGAGCACTCTTGGAGAGAGTGGATACTTGGTGATTTGGATCAATAAGGCAAAGGAAGAGAAGGAAAGTGTAGATCACATCAAGATCAACATATACAATAGGTTCTAAGTGCAGGTACCGAGTTGCATGTATGTTTTCCTCACAAGTATTCGCATGCATGGTGTATGCATGTGGAGTTTCCTAGCCTTGCGATTTACTGGATAACCATGGTGTTGTGGGTATATTACTACCTGGAAGCCTTAGATGGAAAAATGCTCTAGAAGATCGGTGGAAAAATGTGGGTTGAGTTTCTAGTCCTTGAAGCCTTGGCTATAAAAACGCTTTGAAAGCCTTAGGTGGGTTGAGTTACTAGTCCTGGAAGCCCTGTTTCGATAAACACTCTAGAAGCACTATAACAGTTGGGGTTGAGTTACTAATACTAGAAGCCTTGGTTGGAAAAAAATAATTTAGATACCTGGAACAACTTGGATAGAGATCAATATGTGATGGTTAGTGATGTCCGACTGTGAGGTGGAATCACTAGTTTGAGGTTGAGACAGTTTGGTATCTCGAGGCATGATTTGGTGTTGATTGATGTGTTTGATAAAGTCCAACATTCATGCTTGGAATATCGCATGGGGAATATTGGATGAAGTGATACTTGGCTCAGCCAATCTATGGATGGGTGTAATGTGGAAGTCCCATCTCTGGTTGGTTTTTACATTCACTAATGAAGAGATTGTTCCTTTGGTATCCGGTATGAAAAATTATTGGTTTATGTATGGATTTATTTGATGTTATATCCATTGTATTTTTGTTGTTATTATGTTGTTTATAAGCATGTATTTGATCGATGATGATGTATGGATCTATATATGTTTTTACCGCTAAACAAGTGCACCTTGTATCTATGGTGAAATATAATATATTGTAGCTTATGATGTAGGGGAGAAATTATTCCTAGCCATTATCATATTTGTAAGATACCCCCATTCTTAAATTTGTTGTTTATCACTATAGATGAAATGCTTGTGACATGTTTGAATAAATTCCGGTAATGGCTAAGAGAGTACAGATAATTTCTTGATGATGTAATTTCTTATGTACTTGTTTTTAAAAGTTATTTAACCTCTCTTAAAGTTTCATGAAGTTCTGGGAAGTGACCCGGGCTCTAGGGCAAAAAATGTGGCATGAATCATGAAGCTGTAGGCACACAATTGACCTTTTGGTGTCATGGCCATGACCTTGGCAAGGCATGCCCACCGCTATAGGTTTCTAGCCACTCTCTTTCCCTTACATGCCTACATCTAAGGTCTAAATGGGTAAAAAATAAGCCCCTCTTGAGGTTTTAGGGGTTTGGCAGGTTGGATTACCTCCTGGAGGTGTTGTTGATGCAGCGTAAGGTTTGCTTGTCAGGATTCCGTTGGCTCCACTTCCTCAAGGTCATATAGGATTTTGAATATCATATTTGTATCCTGTCATCACATGTTTACCCCGGTTGTCCAGTTACTTCGGTAGATGTGGGAAGAGGGTGTTAAAGAGTGGTATTCGAGTATGGCTGCACTCTCCTTGGGTGATGTTTTTTTTTTAATTTCTTTGTGTGATATGTTATACCACATAGTGGTATAAGTGTGTGGTTGCGTTATCCTTGGGTAGTGTCTGATTTTTGTTCTCTTTGGATGATGTGTAGTTCCCATTCTCTTTGGTTGATATTTGATACCACAGAATTGTATCAGAGAATGCTTCAACCCTCTGACTTGATGGGACGTGTGTTGGTCATGCATTTATGTTAGTTTCATGCGTGTGTAGTATGTTTGTGGTCTATATATTCTTGTTGCATCTGTATTGTGTTGTTCATGTTGGTTTCGCCATGGAAGTGTTGATGCTATTGTTGTCAACATGTTGTCATGTGTGTATGACTTCTTGTGTTTCGCATGTTGGTGTATTGTTCGTGCATGCTTGCTTACATATTCTACATGCATTGCTTGCTTAAGGTTAGGGTTAGATAATGGTCGTGCTTGTGTGTTTTCTGTGTATGCTTTATTATGTGGTGCTATATATCGGAAATACATTTGTCGTTCATGATAGGTTATACATTTCAAGTGGGTACATATGGTCAAGTTTTCAATGGTTTGATGAAGGTGGTTATGTGTAACGTCATTGTATGAAATTAGGTCATGATGATGATATTGCTATGTTAGGATTCTAATGTGTTGAATAAGATATAGCAGGAGCTGCAAGCCATCAAAATCAAGCTACAACATTGGACCTCGAGGCAATAGCTTGTTTTCATACAATTTTATATGTTGGGCATGTAGGTATGTAGGTTAAGGATTGTTATATGCATTATGGTTATGGGTATTCCTTTCATTATGTTTATGTGATGGTTACAAAAATTATAGATTCTAGCTTATTAGTGCAGTTATATGTACATATGTCAGATAATCATCAAATATAGCAACCTGTGGTGGTGTGGATTACTATTGTTGTTTATGTTAGATAACTTATATGTTGTTGATGAGCATGTTATGGGTTAACTTGTTGTTTTTGTATGATAGTGAGATTGATTATTAGGTTACATGTTGTTGATGAGAATGGTATATAACATGCTTTTGTTACATGCTAGTGAATTTATTGCTAGGTTTATTACATTCAGGCATGTGTCGACCTAATTATGGTAGTGTGATGCATTGATATAGACTAACTGTGTATATGTGATTGTTGTGTGTTAATGAAAATTTTTTATGAGCTTATGATGTGAGCATGTTATTTAAATACTATTATGGATATCCTAACCTTATTTATGATTGGGTTGATATGTTGTGAAGCTATATTGTGCTAATCTAGATTCATTATGTAGACAAGATAGCCTCCCTTGAGATACACTAAGGTATGAGCTTCCTTAAGTCATCTAATTTGTACTTGAATTTTTTATTATGTCATCTATTTGGTGTTTGAGTGATTTTGTGTTTATTACATCATCTAGTTTATTCATCTAACATGGCATGTTTATAGTTTGTTTAAACTTTTTATTAATCGCATGATATGATCATGTGTTTTTAATATTGCATGAAGGAATGATATTGTTTTAAGACAGTTATGCTAACACATATGTGCTAATATAGTTGGTATATACTTGAGTGTAAGTAGGTGATATTTGTAGCATTATTTATTATGACCGATGAATGGGAGTTGATTATTTATTATGACATGTTTGTTAGTTTTGGAAAAGTTGATTTCAAAGTTGTATACATGTTGTCTTGATGTTGATACATATGGCTAACAGTTGTGTGTAGTTCACACAACAAGGTAAGTTAACTAGCTTGTTTTTATGTTTATTTTTGCACTGACAGTTATTTGTCATGGTAGTATGATGCATGGGATTGCATGGCAAAATAGATTTCCATGAAATCTTGAATAAGTATCAGGTTGAGATTTATTTGGAAGTGTTGGGAATCCATGGGGGATTGAGTCATGGTGTTTGTTGTTAGTCTTGTGTTTTTGGTCTCTTATGATTTGTTTGCACTTGATTTGAAACTTTGTTTATGTTTGGTGCAAGTCCTTGACACTTTTTTTATTGTGTCATATTAATATGGGTTTTTAAGGTTTTCCTCTTGTTCATTTCTTGTCTTTCCTTTTATTTTTTTGGTCTTGGGAATTGAATTTGGAAAGGGGAAATTTAATGGAGCTCGAGAGAGCTTTGTGATACCCAACAAGTAATTTAAGACCTATATCAAGTGCGATGCATGAGTAAGGGACAATGTAAGGTAAGAGTTTGTAAAACCGGCTGGATTGGTTGATTCCATAGGTGTAAATGGACGATGGCAGGGAACTCATGAGAAAGGTAACCAAAAAAAGTAAATAAAGTGGATATGAGGTGTTATATGCATTGGCTATGTTGGTAATTTTTGCTCGCATCATTGTGAATGTTGTAGATGAATAAAGGAAGTTATCTTAACCTAGACCTTATGATACCTCGTAATTATGATGTGACCATGATTTCTTTATGTTGATTTTTATGTATGCATATATGTATGTATGGTGTGTCTAATGGGGTTTTCATGGATCATGGTTATTTAATGCTAATATTTATATGTATATACTTGTGTGTGTGTGTGTGTGTCTATGTATATATGTCACTATATGACAAGGTTTTCAAGGATCATTCTTTGGGAGCAATGATTACTTATGCAGGTGAATGACATGAATAAGTTCCTCGCTACATGGAATCAAGTGGAAAAGTAGCCTTGACTGTTCTATGAGGTCAGTATCATTTGGATATGATTTAATGTTATATGCTTGTGCTATGCCTATGTTTATGTTATGGACAGGAAATGCTGAGGGGTACATCAGTGAAGTTAAAGTAGTGTGATCTGCAACATGCTAGGATAAGCATAGATAATGGAAATACACTAGAAGCAAGGATGATTGTGGGGCTAGTGTGTGGTTTATGGATCTGAAATCCTATTTTTATGTGCATGTTGCACATTTTGTATATTTAGTGATTGTACCTATGGTGATGTGCACATGTAATATATGTAGTGTTGTGTACATATGATATTGTATGTTTTTTTTTATATGTGGTGTTGTGTGTATATTGCATATTTGGTGATAGGTATATATGGTGCCATGTACATGTTTGATATGTGGTGTTGTGTACATATCGTACTATTTTCATGTTGGATATGCGATTTTGTGTTCATATGGTGTTGTGTGAATGTCAGATGTGTGGTGTTGTGAACATACAGTGTTCTGTATATGTTGAATATGTAGTTCTATGTACATATGCTTTTGTGTGTGTGACGTACGTATGGTGCTATGTACAAGTGGTGTTGTGTACATGTGATTTTGAGTACATGTTGTACATGTGGTGTTGTGTGCAGGTGGGGCTGTGTACCTGTTGTGGATGTGGCATTGTGTACTTCGTGCATGTGTTTTTATGTACATGTGGTATTGTCTACACATTGTACAGGTGGCATGGTGTACATTTTACATTGTGTACACATTGTGTAGGTGGTGCTCTGTACATGTGATGTTTTGCACATGATGTGTAGGCAGTGTTTTGTAGAGATGCTACTGTGTACGTGTTTTGCATATGGTACTGTTATACATGTTCCATTGTTTCTATGTCATATTTTGTTGTGGGCATGATGTACGATGTATGTGCATGGTGTAGTCGTTTCATTTTGACATGTGTATTCATTGTGTTGAATGATGTGTATGTATATGTATATGTTGTATGCCGATGTAGGTGTATGTGTTCTGTTTTATCATACACTAGGTTAATGTGTTGTATTGTACACTAGATGTATGTGTATGTACATGTATTTTGTCATACACTGGGTATAGGTGTATGTGTTGTGTTCTGTTGTATACCAAGTTTGGGTGTAATTATTTTGTGGTGTTGTACGCCTTGTGTATATGTATGTGTTGTACAATGTGTGTATGTGTACGTGATTGAAGAGCAAAAAAGGAATTGGGTGCTTTTCAGGTGAGGAAACCGATCTGGTGTGTGTACAAAATACAAAAGGCAGAAGTAAGGACCGATGAAGGATAAGTATCGATATTTTATTTTAGTTTTATTATGCATGTGATTACTGATTCTGGTTTATGATGATTAGATGTGATTTATGATTATGGCTTAGGATGGGTACATGTGATTTATGATTTTGACCTATGATGGATATGTTTTGTGCTAATTGGATATCATATATTTATATATGATGATTTGATGAAACAACCAATTTGACTTGTTGTGATAGGAGGTAAACATGATTTCAAGTGTACCTAATTAATGAGCTACCATTGAGGTATGATTTGAAGTTATTTCAATTTATTTTGATGGAAATTATGTGCTTCCTACAGGAAGCATGGAAATTCCTGGTTGGGTGATTGGAACTGACTGTAATAATTAGAAACGACAACAAATGGAATCAGAACATGTAACAGTATGTTGGTAAAGCACTTCAGGACAAGGGCCATTGTGGGACACTAGTACAAAACTGTGTCCATTGATTTCCATGAGCATGCTATGACTGGTATGATGGTTTTAACGCATGTATATGAGTTGAGTGTTTGACTTTATGATGCAAGGAGCCTTGCCAAGGGATGGACTTCCCGGAATGGGGGTGCCATCTAAAATTGGAAGGTGTGTGACTGCACGAAAGGGGGTGATTGGATTTCCCGAGGGACTGTGTAGCAGAGAAGGGAAGTCCAAGGATGGACGTTGTTTTGTCATAAACATTTCCATATGGAATCAGATGCACATTGTGAGTGTGACCTAAAATAATGAATAGGTAATTGTTCATTGAGGGTACAATAGCTCAGGATTGTAGCGTTGGACTGTGGAAGTAGCTTTAACTTTGGGATTGGATTCTAAATTTCCTAGGAAGGAGGTGAATCTTGGTATTACATTGAGGATGGAGGTGTGAGCCTCTCGATTCCCTTACTTGATTGATATGGGCACTGTATACTTTTATTTTTTTGTTGAGAAAATGTGTATATGTGTATATTATTGTAAATATTTTATCAATATGGTTTATAAAGCTCTACAAATAGTATAGTTATTTTCTGGTTGAAGCAAATGTGCATGGGTATATGTTGTTGTTATTGTAAATACTATAATGATCTATGTTATAAATCCCTAGTAAATGGTATGATTGTCATGTTTTAGTAGGATTTCATTGTAAATACTCCACCGAGATTTTTTTATACAGCTCCATAGGAAGTATGTTTTGTTTTCAACGATTTTCTAGTTTATAGGTGTGATGGAACACAAAGAATGGTGTTCCCCTAATCGGGAGGGTTTTGTAGTAACCCTCGTAAAAATCAATATAAAAATTATATAAGAACATGATTGATGTGACACATATTCCAATTTGAATAGTGGTCAAAAAATCGTATTGGGTGTTTACTTTGGTTATTATGGCTAAAGGAAATGGAAAAGGCTTGGGAAAGGCTTGAGGCATTAATTTAAATTTTTTTACGAAAATAATGGAAATTAGGAGAAAAGGAAGGTGAAATGTCACATGTTATATGTGAGTAGGAAAATTATGGAAAATAATGGAAAATGAGGAAAATAAAGGTCTCATTAATAAAAATCCTTCTGAGGATTAGCTGGTAAGCTTTGGTCAGTGCATTTTTGGAGCTCTCTAATTATTCTCTCTCTCTCTCTCTCTCATACTCTTAGATAATTATATTTTTTTTGGAGCACTTTTGGAGAGTGTGGATACTTGGTGATTTGGAGCAAGAAGGCAAAATAAGAGCATGGGAGTGCATAGGACATCAGGATCATCATCTATAGGATGTTCTAAGTGCGGGTACTAAGTTGCATGTATGTTTTCGTCATGAATTATGTGATGCCCGATGTATGCACGTGGATTTTCCTAGCCTTTCCATTTCTTGGATAGCCATGGTGGTGTAGGCTTATTTCCATTGATTTTTTTCTGGTTGGTTCTCATGATTCCTTTAGTTATGGGTTGAGTTATTAGTTCCTAGAATCCTTGGTTGGACAAATGCTCTAGAAGCCTGACATACAACTCTAGGTTGCATTTCTAGTCCTGGAAGCCTTGGTTTGAAAAAATCCCTAGAAGGCCTATGTGGGTGGAGTTACTTGTCCTTGAATACCTAATTGCAAAAAAAATCTAGACGCCCTGTAACATTTGGGGTTGAGTTACTATTTGTGGAAGCGCATGTTGGAAAAACACTCTGGAGCCCTAGAACAATTTGGATAGAGATAAATCTGTGACAGTTAGTGACGTCCAACCATGAGGTGGAATCCCAGGTTTTTTGTTTAGACGGTTTGGTCTATGGATCCCTGGCTTTGTGTTGATTGATGTGTTTGATAAAGTCCCACATTCACTATGGCATGGGCTGATTGGATGAAGTGAGCCTTGGAGCAACAAATCTATGGTTGGGTGGAACGTGGAAGTCCCATCTCTGATTTTTTTCTACACTAAGTAATGAAGAGCACATCCTCTAGTATTTAGTATGAAAATGTATGAAAATGTAGGAATCAAATCATACAAAGGACGTTCACCAAACTGATAAAACTGAAAATGATCCTCTTTGGAGTATGTATTTTGATGGGTCATGCACTAAAACTAATGTTGGTGCAGGGGTCTGGATTACTAACACTGAAAACAATCATACATAATGTATTTCATGTAAATTAAACTTTCAGTGTTCCAACAACATAGCAGAATACGAATCCCTTCTCTTAGGCTTGCATCTCTTGAAGAAATTAGGAGCCAGAAGAATTAATGTGTACGAGGATTCTGAGTTAATCATTAGGCAAGTCAATGGGGAGTATAATGCAAATCATTCCAGACTTAGAGCCTATCAGAATGATGTCGTGGACCTTTTGAAAACATTTGAGGAGGCCAACCTGAGTTTTGTCCCAAGGAAAAGAAACATTGCAGCCCATAATTTATCTTTTGCGGCTATGACATGTCTAACACCATATGAAACTGGAGACAACACAATTCCGATGAAATTTAGACCAGCAGTGCCTGATAACAAAAAATAGTGGCAAGTGTTTGACAATGACAAACAAATAGAAGACTTCATGCAATTCAGAAATGAATTCGAGCTGCATAGTTCAGACTCAGATTATGATACGGACTGCAGCGAAGAAAAATTTCTTGGTGAAGAAGAACCGTCTCCTGAGCCTGCCAATATTAACCTTCAAACTAGCAAACTCAGAAACAAAAGAGAATTGAGTGCAGGATCAGGAACAGAAGAAATAGAAACTCTGCATTCTAAAGATGAAGGTTTTCCAAGTGGTCTTGCACCTTTGGAAGAGTTGTTTGATTTTAATGATGTGGCAAATAAACCAAAACTAGAACCTGTAGATACTGAAGTGGAGTAATGCAACATAGGCAGTGAGGAAAAACCGAAGATGGTTAACCTGTCTAAAACCTTACCAGCTCACATTAAACTCAAATATATAGAGTTGTTCAAAGAATTTTTTGATGTTTTTGCATGGAGTTATGAAGATCTTAAGTCGTATGACACTAAAATAATACAACACAAAATCCCTCTTAAAGAAAACCAAAAACCATTCAAACAGAAAATACGCAGAATAAACCCTGTTCAGTTGCCTTTGGTTAAGAAGGAAATCATGAAAATGTTTGATGCTGGTATTATTGTCCCTATTAGATATTCTGAGTGGGTATCTAATCTGGTGTCTGTTAGGAAGAAAACTGGAGAAATCAGGCTTTGTATAGACTTTAGAGATTTAAACAAAGCTTCATTAAAGGACAAGTACCCTTTACCAAAAATGGATCATATTTTACAAAGGGTGGTAGGGTCTAGAATAATTTCTTTGCTGGATGGCTATTCAGGGTATAATCAAATCTTAGTCCACCCTGCTGATCAATTAAAGACATCCTTTACTACACCATGGGGCACCTTCATGTATGTGAAAATGCATTTTGGTCTAATGAATGTTGGAGAAACCTTTCAGAGAGCCATGGACATAGCATTCTCGGAAGAATTGGGCTTTTTCATCATTATCTATCTTGATGATGTCACTGTGTTTTCAAAAACAGATGAAGAGCACTTAGAACATTTGAGGAAAGTTTTCAAGAAATGCAGAAAGTTTGGGATATATTTAAACCCTAAGAAGACTCTATTTGGTCTCCAAGAAGGTAAACTTCTTGGGCACATTATTTCAGAAGAGGGTATAAAGATAGATCCAAAGAGGGTTGAGGCCATATTTCAAATCTCTCATCCTCGAAACATAAAAGAGTTGCAATCTTTCATTGGGAAGATCAACTTTTTGAGAAGGTTCATCCCTAACTTAGCTGAGCTCCTTAGGAATATCACAAACATGTTGAAGAATTAGCAAGGGATAAAATGGACCTTGGAAGCAAAGACATCCTTTGAGCTAGTGAAACAAGCGTTAACCAAAACACCGGTTCTCATAAGTCCTGATTTTTCAAAATATTTTTATATCTTCTCATTTGCATCAGAACATACCATAGCTGCTGTCCTTTTACAGAAAAATCCACAAGGACAAGAGCAGCCCATTGCATTCTTTAGTAAGGCATTGAGGGATGCCCCTTTGAAGTATAAAATTATGGAGAAGCAAGATTTTGCTCTGGTAAAATCTTTAAAAGACTTCAGAGTATACATCCTTCACTCACACATTATTTCCTTTGTCCCAAATTCAGTTGTTAAGGAAATTCTAACACAGGACCCAGATGGTAAGAGATGTAAGTGGATTGTTGTTATCCTTGAATATGATTTAGAGATAAAACCCACTAAGCTCATCAAAGGCCAAGGTCTAGCTAGATTAATGGCTGAATCAAATTGTGGAGTTCTTGATATTAATATGATTAGTGCTTTGGATAACCAAGAAGAATTCTCAACTCCCATTATTGAAGACCATTTTATGATTTCTCCTTGGTATGCTGATATTGTCTATGTTTTGCTTAATTTAAATACACCTCCCGGTTTGAAAAAAACAAAGTCAAGATTCCCAAAGTTAAAAGCTGTAAACTATTGCATTATTGATAAATGTCTTTATTGGAAAAATATAAGTGGTATATTGCTTAAATGTTTGCCTGAGTCTGATGCAGAAAAGGTTAAGCAGGAATTCCATGAAGGAGAATGTGGAGGTCATTTATACTAGAAGGCAACAGCCAACAAAATTTTGAGGGTTGGTTTCTATTGGCCTACTCTTTTTCTTGATGTACACAAGATGATTATTTCCTGTCATAAATGCCAATTATTTGAGGGCAAAATAAAACTGCTACCCCTTCCTCTGCATCCAATCACTGTTGAAGCTCCTTTTCAACAGTGGGGACTTGATTTCATAGGAGAAATCCATCCGCCCTCTTCTACCCAGCATAGGTGGATTCTCACTGCCACAGACTATTTCACTAAGTGGATAGAAGCCATTCCTTGTAGAAAGGCCAATGATTCAGTTATCATAAAATTTATGGAGACTAACATTCTCTCCAGATTTGGCTGTCCTACCAAAATTATCACTGATAATGTAGCAGCATTTGGATCAAAGAGAATGGTGGACTTCTGTCATGAATATCATATATCATTGGGGCATTCCACAGCCTATTACCCTCAGGGTAATGGACTTGTTGAATCTTCAAATAAGAGCCTAGTGAACATAATCAAGAAACTGTTGGAGGACAATAAAAAGTCGTGGCACACAAAGCTATTCCATGCACTTTGGGCTGACAGGTTAACTTTGAAGAAATCTATTGGTATGTCACCTTTCCAACTTGTGTACGGTACAGATGCAATTTTTCCTAATAGCCTTGGTGTACCGGTTATGAAGTTGATCCAAGAATTGCAGACTGAAGATAATGACATGATCAGAAGAATAAATCAGACCATTCACCTTCAGCAAACCAGAGAGGAGGTTTATAATAAAGCATTGCAGAAACAAGACAGTATCAAGAAGATATTTGATAGAAGAACAAAGGCTAGCAATTTTAAGATTGGGGAGAAAGTTTTAAAGTGGGACTCAAGAAGGGAAGAAAGGGGCAAGCATGGAAAATTTGACAACTTATGGCTTGGCCCTTACTCTGTTCATTCAGTCGCTGGTAATAATGCATTTTTCTTACAGGAGTTGGATGGAACAGAATTGTTTGGGGGTCCTGTCAATGGCAGGATGCTTAAGCATTACTTCTCTTAATTCATTTTATGTTTTGAAGTCTTTTTACCTTTTTCCATTGTGAATATTCCATCCACCATTGCATTCAAAGTTATGAAAAATCAAAAAATACAAAAACAAAGAAAAATGAAAAGAGGGCAGAACAAAAACAAGAAAGGCAAGGCCCCATGCCAAAAAGAGAAACAAATATGAAAGTGTGCAAGCTCAAATGCCACTCCTACAAAATACACTTCTAGTTAGTCAAATAGCCTAATCTTGACTAATTAGCTTTTGAATTTACTATTGATAGGATAGTGAATTTGATTTACCAAACTGATTAATCTTGGCTTATTAGTAGATAGATTAGGAGGGTAATTGAAGGTTCAAACAAACTCAAAATCTGAACCAAAGGTCTCAAAAAGATATGACTCAAATCTGTTTCAAATTCTGAGTCAGAAAATGTAAAAGTCTGGTTCTAACAAACTCAAAATCTGAACCAGGGAAAAGGAAGCAATAGCTCAAACAAAGTCAGAGACAGAGTTGTAAAGAGAGAAGGCAGTACTCCAAAATTTTTCAGATCTTAAGCTTTCTGTTTTGTTTAAAATTTCTGCAAATAACAATCTATGTGCAACTTTTTTTTATGCCATAGATCACAGCAAGTCAAACAGCTTAATCTTGACTTGACTGTTTTTGAATTTTTGTGTAGAACTTAGAGAATGAAAGTCTGTTGGACAGTTTAATCCCAACAGGAAATAGATTAGGTAGAGAAGAATCTGAGCTCAACCATTTAATCTGAGTTCAGGGAGAAATAAGGGCAGAATTAGATTAGTTTTTATGCTTTCAAAAGAATAAAATGTTGTAAAGAGTTTGCCAATCCAAGTGCACTCTGATGAGGAAAAAATGTTAGATCAGTAGGATTGGGTAGGTATAAAGTTGTATTGATAAAAATCCATTGTTTTCAAGGTTTCTAATATGCTTTTAGAAGATCATCTAGCAAAAGAAGAGCAGCCCAATGGATCAGGCACAAGTCAGCCTCCCAGAGAAATCAAGTCTGAATTCTTGATGCCCTCAGGAAGGCACCATCCCCATGTGGAGCCACTGTTAGCCACCTATAATATTTTGTTATACCAAAAGGTGGCTAAAACTTTGGGAGCCTCCAAGGAACAAATTTTATCACTAAAGGTTGTTGGCTCTTGAAGTCTCTATAAGGCCTCCTGCCTTTTTCCTTCTGTCTGAATCCTTCACTACTTTTGCCCATCTCAAAAGCCTCTGAAACCATAAAAAAATCCACAGTTGAGTACTGTTGCAAAGGACCCCTTCTCCCTTTTTCTTCTCCTCACAACTAACTCAATTCCTTTGTTCCCCATTTCCCCTGGAAATCCTTCATTTCCACATTTCTTCTATTTTCCCTCATAAAATTTATTTCCTAAGGTCTAAGACCCCTTCTTGACCTTATCGGAAGCCTTCATTTCCTTTTAATAGCCACAGAAAACACATTTTTTTCTATGCGTTGGACTTAAGCCCCTCAGGGTAAGTCTTCTTCCTCTTTTTCCTCCATGCGCCCGAGCACCGGAACCAAACGCTGTAAACATTGGGCGCTTATCTATTTTTCTCTGCCCGAAGCACCAAAAACCTTTGTAAATTATAAAAAATCGGGTTTTAATCAAATTCTAAAGCTTTCCGCCCATAAAAATTATTGAATTATCTCAACCGTCGATCTGCTCCACAGATCAGACGGCGCGGCACGTGACTTAGCGTGTGGACCCCCCAACCATATGTCACCTTCTCAAAATCCGCCTGGTTTTTCTACACCACCTTTGTGCGAAGGGTGGTTTTAACTCGACAGCTAGAGATTCCATACGCTGGCTGCCACGCGTCCCCTGTACCATCCAAAAACCACCGCCTAAAGCCATTTCCCCACGCGTTATCTGTCGAATGAAGGCCGCCCAGCAGAATCGACGATAGCTGACTGATCTGGCCCCATGCATCCGATGGCTCTCATCCATTTTTATCACCCGCCCTTTAACAAAGATGTGTGTGATTTAGCCGGCCCCGAGCGCAACCGAGAGTCAATATCCGCCGTCGATCTCTGCAGATCGACGGTCCATATTTGATCACCTGATTCCATTCCCCAGTCAACTATTCTCCGCTTTGACTTTCCAAATCATGCCCGACCGTTGATCACAGCGCGATCAACGGCTCCGATCGCCCCGTTCTCCCGCACGCCCTCCGATGCATATTTTCCCATATAGATGCAGTATTTTATAATTTCATTTGTCTTTTGTAGGTTTAAGGTTTTTTCTGCCATGTTTGAAGAAGACTCGAAGGACAAGGGTGATGATTCTCGTTCTTTCGATTTGTCGAAGGAAATTGACTGCAGGGTGTAGAACTATGTTGTCAACAAGGTTTCATGAGCCTTTGTTACCATGCGCCCCTGTAAAACTTGGAAAGTATGAAGAAATCACAGAGAAAGAGTATCAAATTGCAGAAAGCCAAAGATGAACCAAGGCACAGAGTTAATGATCAGATGAGTGGGGATTACGGCTAAGAAAGTTATCAAAAGCCTAATCCCCGACTCAAAACACAGTTTAAAAGAGAAAACCTAAAAGTGTTTATCAGACATATTTCCTCCACCGCCATATCTGAGGCAAATTGATTCCTCAACCACCACAGTGCCACCTATTGTCTCAATACACTCAATCAGAGGCCGAACTTATTGAACGAGATCAGATTTTTTGCCTTGAAACAGCCAAAGAAGTTACTTCTGCCTCATATTTAATGACAGAATGTTTGCAGAGTAACCCTAATAGTACGCAGATCCTCAAAAGGTCAAAAAAGCTCCCACTGAGCTAAAATGATAAGTATAAGTCAGTTAATACGGAGGAACACCTGTATAGTTTCTTCGTTGAGCCCCTCAAAGGCCAAGAAGACATTAATGCCTGTATTAATTGATTTTGAGATCTTTTTTCAGATCCCACCTCCTCATTCTTCTATAAATACTTCAGTAGAAGATGAGTGAGGGATTAATTGTTTGCTATGTATTTGCTAAGCATTGTATTGTAATTGAGCTAGAGACTTCTGTTTGTAAATAGTGTTCACTGGCCCTTGGAGCTCTGCTTGTGATAAATAAGTTAGGCTGAATAGTGAAGATGATTGCTGAACTGAAACATTGGACTTGAAGATTGTAACTGGTTTGACATCAATATAAAATTTGTTTCTTGGGATCCTGTTCTATATTACTGGTGAAGTGCTTCTTTCTTTGTTAATTTTTTTCTTTCTATGTACGCCATATTTTCCATGTTCCTCTGTAAAGAACAGTTTAAACAGGGTTAGGATCTGCTGTATATCAGCAACCTTCTCTGGCTGAGAAATCTTTATCTTAATGTTTTCCTTGAACTTGTTTATTTAAGAATGATTCAATATAGTTTAAACAGTTAGGAATGTTGGTGTTCCCTCGTCCTTTCTGTTTGCTTAAACATTGTTCTTGAATGTGATTTCCATTATTTTCTATTAAAGTTAGACTAGAGAAGTTATGGTTTGCCCTGATTCCTAGATTCTTTTCTCCAAAGGCAGATTCTGAAAGTTTCCCTTGGTGTTGACTAAAATCAGACTAGGTTTAAAATTACTTTATCTGATCTTAAGTTACACTTTGTTTTTCTTATATTTTTTCATACTTTCTAAAGGTAATTATGTGGATTACTAGATTTTTTGTCAATTAAGCTACTTTAATACAAACTTGCCCAAGAATTTTATGGTTAGCCCTGTCCTTGGCTGGTTTCAAACAGTTACTTAAGAGGATTTTCTTGTTTGGACTGACTATAAATCCTCTGAGAAATTATTATCAGTTTCCACCCCTCCAACACTTTAATGTTTCCATTCCATCATTTTAATCTCAATAATCTTGTGGTATAGATTACTTTCCCCTTGGATCACACTTGATGTTGTTGCTCAATTAAAGCCCAGATATGACTCCGTAGCCCAATGGACTAAAAACCAGCGTTATATCTATCTGTTACCCTAAGCTATCCTATTTTCTTGCAACTTCTCACCTTCGAAATTATTTGCATATAGATCTTTCCGCCTCAAACATCAAATCATGCCCAACCATCCAAAAACAAAACAAAACCCTTGGACTTCATAACTAGCCTAATACCATTACCTTAAGCTTTCAAAGACAAATCCATCTTTGTACATATTGGAGAGATCCCTCTCTGGATTCAGGAGGGCTAGATCCTAGAATCCCAAAGTTGGTTGAAATGATGTTAACTCTGTGATCGGACTTTTGCCAATCTTGCTTATTACAGAGACCTAACAGAGTGCACAATGTTTCTATGGTGAAATATATTGTATTGTAGCTTATGATGTAGGGGATAAATTATTATTATCCATTCATAGATTTTTAAAAGCCCCCCATGTTTAAATCTTTTTTTTACACTTGTAGATTCAATGTTTGTTACATCTTTGACGAAATTCTTTCCATGGCTAGGAGAGTCCAAATGAGTTCTTGATGATGTGTTTCCTTTCATACCTTTGATTTAATGTCATTTAAACTATTTTAAAGTTTGATGAATTTTTGGTAATTGACCTGGTCTCTCGGGCTAAAAATGTAGCACGAATCCTAGAGTTTTAGGCACACAATTGACCTTTCAGGGGCCTTTTCATGACCTTTCCAAGGAATTCCCATGAATATAGTTTTATATACACTGGCTTTCCCTTACATGCATATGTGTAAGGCCTAAATGGGTCAAAAATCAGTCCCCCCTCAGGTTAAGGGGTCTGGGAGAGGTTTTCGTGATGCAATGTAAGGTTTGTTTGTCAGGTTTCTATTGGTTACACTTCCTCAAGGTAATATATGAGGTTAAATATAATATTATTATCCTCTCATCACATGTTTACCCCTGTTGGCCAGTTACTTGGGTATATTTCAAAAGATGGTGTTACAGAGTGGTATCATAGAGTGGTTGTGCTCTCCTAGGGTAGTGTTTGGTTTCCCATCTCTTTGTGTGATATCTGATATCATAGAGTGGTATCAGACCATGGTTATGCTCTCCTTGGGAGGTGTTTGATTTCCATTATCTTTGGGTGATGTATAGTTCCCATTATCCTTCATTGATATCTGATACCATAGAGTGGTATGGGAGCATGGTTCAACCCTCAGACTAGATAGGAATTTTTTTGGTCATGTGTTTATGGTTGTTCATGTGCATGTAGTATGTTTGTGACCTATATGTGCTTGTTGCATCTGTGTTGTATTGGCCATGGTGGTGTCACCATGGAAGTGTTGACGGTGTTTTCGTCAACATGTTTTCATGTGTGTATGACTGGTTATGTAATGCTCATGCTTGTGTATTGTTTGTGCACAATTGTTACATATTGTTACATATTACACATGCATTCCTTGATTGTGCTAGCGTTACATATTGGTCATGTTTTTGTGTTTTCCCTGTATGATTTCTTATGTCATGCTATATGTGGAACATGCATTGGTTATTCATGATTGGTTATGCATGTCAAGTGTGTGCATATGGTCAAGTATGCATTGGTTTGGTGTAGGTTGTTATGCATAAGGTCATTGTATACAATTATGTAATCATGATGATATTGGTATGTTATGATGCTAATGTGTTGACTATGACAGAGTAGGAGAGGTAGACCATCAAAGTGAAGTTGCAACATTGGACCTCTAGGCGAGAGCATGTCGTTATATAGTTTTGGATGTTATGAATGTAGGTATTTCGGTTAAGGATCATTATATGAATTATGATTATGAGTATTCCTTTCATTCTATTGATGTTATGGTTACATACATTATAAATGATAAATTTATTAGTGTGTTTATATGTACATGTGTTAGATAATCATGAAAGATAGAAATTTGTGGTGGTGTTCATTACTAATATTTTTTTATGTTAGCTAACTTATATGTTGTTGATTAGCATGGTATATAAATTTTTTTTGTTACATGCTAGTGACTGGATGGTTGATGTTATGACATGCAGGCATGAGTTGACCTAATTATGATAATTTGTCGAATAATCTAGAATAACTATGTATATGTGGTTTTTATGTGCTAATGACAATTCTTTATGAGCTTATGATGTGAGCATGTTAGCTAGATATTTCTACGGATATCATGACCTTATTTATGATTGGGTTGATATGCTATGAAGTTATAGTGTGCTAATATAAATTTATTGTGCAGAAAATATAGCCTCCGTTGAGATACATTAAGGTATGAGCTTGCTTATGTCATCTACTTTGTACTTGAATGTTTTGTTATGTCATATATTTGGTGTTTGAGTGAGTTGGTGTTTATTATGTGATCTAGTTGATACATCTAACATGGCATGTTTATAGTGTGTTTTAATGTTTGATTAATCACATAATATGAGAATGTGTCTGTAAGATTGCATGAAGGGATGATATTCTTTTAAGATGGTTGTTCTAACACATATATGCTGAGATAGCTAGTATATACATGAGTGTATGTAGGTGGTATTTGTAGCACTATGTATTATGACTGATGAATGGGACTTGATTTTTTATTATGACATGGTTGTTAGTTTTGGGAAAACTTGATTTCCAATTGGTAGATATGTTGTCTTAATGTTAATAGATATGACTGACATGTGTGCATGCTTAGCATAACAAGGTAAGGTAACTAGCTTGTTGTAATGTTTATTTACGCACTGAAAGTTATGTTTTTATGGAAGTATGATGTAGGGGATTGGATGGAAAGAGAGACGTCCATGAAATCTTGAAGAAGGCTTAGGCTCATCTTTCCTTTGGAAGTGTTGGGAATCCATGGGGGATTGAGTCATGGTATTTGTTGTTAGCCTTGTGATTTTAGTGTTTTATTTTTTGTTTGTGCTTGATTTTCAGCTTTGTTTATGTTCGGTGCAATGCCTTGACACTCTGTTCGTTGTGTCACATTATTATGGGTTTTCATGGTTTTCCTCTTGTTTGTTTGTTGTATTTCCTTTTATGTTTTGAGTCTTGGAAGTTGGCTTGGGAAAGAGGAAATTTAATGGATCTTACGAGAGATTTGTGGTATCCAATAGGTAATGTATGACTTGGATGAAGCTCGGTGCATGAGTAAGGGGAGCCGGAAGGTAAGAGTATGGAAACCAGTTGGATTGGTTGAATCCATTGCTGTAAATGGAAGGTGGAAGGAAAATTATGAGAAAGGTAACCAAAAAGGTAAATAAAGTGGATCTGAGGTGTTAGATGCCTCAGCTATGTTGGTAACTGTTGCTCTCAAGGTTGTGAATGTTGTGCATGAATAAGGTAATTTATCTTAACCTATACCTTATGATACCTGGTAATGATGACATGATCATGATTAATTTATGTCGATGTTTATGTATCAATATATGTATATATATATGTATGTCATGTCTGTCAGGGTCGTCATGGATAATCATTTTTTAGTCCTAATGTTTATATCTAGATCCGTGTATGTGTATGTCATTGTCTCATAGGATCATGGCTTTTTTATGATGATTATATTTGTGTGTGTGTGTGTGTGTGTGTTTATCTGTTTATGTCACCATATGACAGGGTTTTGAAGGATCATTCTTGTGGAGGAATCATTTCTTGTGTAGGTGAATGGCATGAAGAGGTTCCTAACTATGAGGAATCACAAAGAAGAGTAGCCTTGCAAAATATACGAGGTCAGTATCACGTGGATATGATTTAATGTTATATGATTGTAAAATTACTATGTTTGTGTTATGGACATGTAATGTTGAGGGGTACATCGTCGAAGTGAAAGTAGTGTTATCTGTAACATGCTAGGATAAGCATGGATAGTGGAAAGACACTAGAAGCAAGGTTGATTGTGGGGTCAATGTGTGTTTTATGCATGTGCAAACCTATTCTTGTGTATATGTTGCGCATGTTGTATATTCAGTGATTATACCTATGGTGATGTGTAAATGTAGCATATGTAGTGTTTTGTACATATGATATTGTATTTTTTTGTATATATGGTGTTTTGTGTATATTGAATATGAAATTATAGGTATAGATGGTGCTATGTACATGTTGGATATGTGATGTTGTGTACATATCATATTGTGTGCTGATTGGATATGCGGTGTTGTGTGCATGTTGGATATGCGATGTTGTGTACGTATGGTGCTATGTACATGTTGAATATTTTATGCTATGTACATATTATGTTGTGTGTGTGATGTATATATGGTGATATGTACAAGTGGTGTTGTGTGCATGTGTTGCTATGTAAATTTTGTACATCTCGTGTTATGTGTAGGCGGTGTCGTGTACATGTCATGCATGTTGTGTTGTGCACATGTGGTATTGTGTACACATTTTAGAGGTGGTGTTTTGTACATTTGGAATTTTGTACATGTTGTGCAGGTGTTGTCATGTACATGAGATTTTTTGCATATGATGTGCAACCAGTTTTGTGTACAGGTAGTACTTTGTACATGTTGTGCTTATGGTACTGGTATACATGTTGTATTGTGTGCACGTCATACATGTTGTGTTCTGGGCATGAGGTACTATGTATGTGCATGGGGTAGTCATGGCATCGTGACATGTGTATTCATTGTGTTGTACTATGTGTACATATATGTATGTGTTGTATGCTGATGTAGGCATATGGATTGTGTTGTATCATATACTGGGTGAATGTGTTGTGTTGTACACCAGATCTATGTGTATGTACTTTTTTATGTCGTACAATGGGTATAGGTGTTTGTATTTGTGTTGCACACTGGTTCTGGGTGTATGTATTGTGTGGTGTTGTATGCCTTCTGTGGATGTACGTGTTTTAAATTTCATGTATGTCTACATGATTTAAAATAATCAAAGGAATTAGGTGATTTTCGAGTGTGGAAACTGATGCGATGTGTGCACAAAATAAAAAACGTAGAAGTAAGCACCGACGAAGGATAAGTATCAATATTTTATTCTAATTTTATTATGCATGTGATTTATGATTCTGGTTTCTGATGATTACATGTGATCTATGATTCTTCTTTATGATGGGTACATGTGATTTATGATTTTGACTTATGATGGTGATGTTTTGAGCTAACTAGGTGTGATATATTTATACATGATTATTTGACCGAAAAACTAGTTTGACTTGTTGTGACAAGAAGTAAACAGGATTTCAATTGTACCTTATTGACGAGCTACCAATTAGGTGTGATTTTAATTTATTTCAATTTATTTTGAATCTAATGAAAAACATGTGCTTGGTACAAGAAGCATGGAAATTACTAGTTGGGTGATTGGAACTGACTACAAGAATTACAATAAAAAATAAAAGGAATTCGAAGATGCAGCAGTATATTGGTAAAGAACTTCAAGAGCAAGGCCATTGTGGGACACTGGTACCCAATATTATCCATTTATTTCCATGAGCATGCTATCATCAGTATGATTATTTTGAGGTAGGTATATGCCTTGGTTATTTGAACTTCCGGTGCGAGGAAGCCTTGCCAAGGAATGGACTTCTCGTGATGGGGGTATACAATCATGAGGTGGAATCACTAGTTTTAGGTTGAGATAGTTTGGACTCGGGAGAGCTGGTTTGGTGTAATATTTCAAAATTAGCATGTAGCTAATTGGAATATTGATTTTTACTGATTTCACTTAGGAGCTGAATAAATGGGTAAGGAGGCCCATAAATTTTAGAAATAAGAATAAAATCCCTCATAGTGTGAAAAGGGATCATCATATTACCTAGATTTCACACCCTCATGTGTGAATAGGGTCATTTGCATATGGACAAGGTCAAGTTTGACCAAGTCAACAGCGTTGGGATAGGAGATGGAGAACACTTTGAGAGACAATGCAGTATGAATGGGAGGAGGATTCTTTGGTGAAGGAAACCCTAATAAGTGGGACCCATGGTGAGGGGGCTTTCACTTGTTTAAAAGAAGGGAAATGTAGCCATTGTTATTCATGTTATGGATTATTGATTTCATGGTCTAGTTAGACTTTGAGCATTCTCTTTTTCTTTAGCAGAGTTGTTGTGCTGCTTAGCACAAGGAATTCCTGTTTAGGAATTCCTTCACCTTTCAATAGAGGCCTCTTGAAGGAACTTGCACTTAATTTTTCCACATCCAGGCTTGAGGCCATGCTACCTCCTTCAACTACAACGCAGTTTCTATTGAGAGTTGGGTTGTGTTGCAGGGTGTTGCAGTGGAGGGTTGACAACACCGCTTCTAGAGCTTGTTTTTCAAAGGAGAAAGATTTATTTCCTTTGGGACACCAGTGAGGAAGATTCTAGAGCTTATTGTAGATCTTGGCACTTGGCCAACATATTTCCTTTCTCCTATAGCATAGTCCCTCTCCTTGATTACGTTATTTCTAGTGTGCAATTGCAGTAAGGGTCTGCAGGATTGTTGGAGAGTGAGATCTTCAGTGATAGGATCATCCTTTCACTTGGAATATCCATTGGAGGAGGTTGAATTATTTATCTTATGAATTATCTTCAAGCATATCCATCAAGTTCTTGAGTTGCAGCTGCTACTTAGTCTTAGGACTGGAACTCCAACATTTTGTACATTTTGCATATTTCAGGGAATCCTTTCTAGATGGCCTTGGAATTGAGTTTGTGGGTTCATATCTTTGCTCCCCACATTATATGAGATGTACATTTATATATCCATGTATTGAAATATTCCAGCAGCAGTGTCTCTAATAAAATTGCGTTGTCATATCCTTAGGCATCTTCTGTGTAGTAGTGTGCTTCATTTCTCATGTATATGTTCTCTTGAGGCTTGTGATGCCTACCTTGAGTTATTATTTCCTCAAGACTTTGTATAAATTTTGTTGCTATAACATCAATATGATGGCTATGTGTTTATCATACATTTTATGAGTTGATTTAACACTTCTCTTTCATTATTATGTTCATGGATTTTTGTATCTCCAATCTTGGGATATTATAAGATATTCCTAATATTGTTGATTTTCCCTATTTTGGGATATTACAGTGGTATCGAAGCATAATCTTGGTTTAGCCTGTGTAATCTCGGCCAATATGCTATCTAGAGGATAAGTATAAGTGAATATGAACAAAAAAAAGGCTCCATTATTTGGAGAAAGAAAGGAGGAGAAACTTCCAAAGTTTCTGTCTCAAACTTTGCAGAGTCTTCATGAAGATCTTAAGAAAATGAGCAAGGAGATGTGTAGAGAATCTCCAAGAGGGTTTGAATCAGACTCAAAATCTAGATTTTCCTATGATGTGTGTGAGGATGCAGCCACACACTATAATTCATAGCACAGTCACATGCCCATATTTTCCATTAGAGAGATGGAAGAAGAAGGACTGACTAGGAGGGAAACTCTTAGTAATTTTCTACAAGAGTATGAATCTCAAACTCAGAACTTTAGAGATCACGTCACTTTTCCAGAGATTTGCAAGGTCAAGGTGAAGAGGAGCAGGCAGCATGATATGGGTATATTTCTTCTATCTACCTTTGATGGTTCACCTACATGTTCAGCCAGAGCTTCGGTGGAAGAACTAGACAGCTTTTTCCAGCAGCACCAAATTTCTAAAGATGAAGCCATCAGAGTTGCAGCGCTGCACTTTGAAGGTAAGGCCTATGCATGCTAGATATTTGAGTATTTTTCTTTGAAGAATGCAAATACTTCTTATGCTAGGTTCACTAAGGAATTAGTGAAAATATTTTATGGAAAAATTTCTGAAACACATGTGGTGGAACCAAACAAAACCCAACAAAAAAATACCTTGCATGTGATGGAGGAAACTATAAACTCAGATCCACTTCAGAAAATCATTGAGGAGGTTGATATCTTGAATCATACCTTGCTAGAGGCAAGACCTCTATCTCATATTCTTGAGAAAGAGGGTATGGAGATCCCTTTTTCAAAAGAGGATCAAATCGTTGGGAGGTTTCCCATACACATTGATGAGGAAGGGGGAAAAAACACTATCATGTCTAGAGTTCATATAGCACCTCATGCAGAGGAAGAAGGAGTTCTTGCTCCAACTAGTGGGATCCTTGTGTCATTGCAAGGAATTCCCCAAGATCTCACATGTGGAAATCAAGGCACAACTCATGATTTACATGTGCCATTAATGATAGGGTGTGAAACTGTGGAGATAAAAGCAGGAGATAGGGAGGATGACCAACATCATGTGATGAGGACCACACACCCCTATCTATTTCAGGAGGTTGATGCACCTAAGAGGGAGACTGGATTATGCAGTGAGGGCAAGGACAAGTCTATCCATCCATATATGCAATCTACTCTTGATGATGATGTCTCATTGCATGGAGGCATTTCACCAAGGAGACCACTAAATCAGCAAATGATGAGGGATGCTTCACATTTGGAGGCATTCCTCGTTGATTTCAGAGGAGTGGAGACCTTGGGAGAGCTTGGTACAGCATTGAGAGTATTGGGTAGACTCAAGGAGGAGGGAGATATTCTCCCAACATCATCATTACCTACTCTCACTTTATATTATGCGCTATGGCAGGAGCAACCTAGGGAGGATAACAACCTTCCAACTTGCATCTTCGACACGGGAGATGTCAAATAAGAAGACAACCATATGACAGATGTTGTTCATGATAGTTCATCAGTGTTGTCACTATGGAAGGTAGATCCATGTTGGAATTCCCAACTATTGGTGGATTATTCCAAGGATCTTTTCACTTGTATGATGTTGGATGACCAACTACATGAGGAGGGATAATTAGTTAGAGATGGGTTCATATACTATCATGGTAGGATCTTCTTATCTAGAGCTTCCAAGCTCAAGGAGAAGTTGCTACAAGTAGCTCACAAAGATTTCCTTTTCAACCACACTTATTCTATGAGAGCATACCCCACCATCATGGAGGGGTATTTTTGGGAAGGCTTTGAGGAGGTGATGTATCAACATATGAGGAGATGCATGGATCATGTGGAGATGGAGGAGATACATAACTCTTCGGAAGAGTTAGCACAACCACTTATTTTATCTTTATGAGAGGAGATTCATATAGGAGCCACTCCATTTGCATGAGCAAGACATATGGTAAGGGTATTGTTTGTTTGCATAATGACTTGTATAATGTATATATGCATCCCTTAACCATACATGTGCGGGAATTTTCTCAAAGGAGGAGTATTATTCCTTCTAGACTTCATGGTCTACCTGAAGCCATGAGTAGTTTTGACGGCCACTCCCTAGGAGGACCTGGGGAGGAAATTTTTCATGGAGAACATGCTTACTTTCCACCACACATCATACACTTTCTCCAAAATTATGAGGAGAGTGGGGCAGCAAGCAAGTGGTTGAGAAACCACACTTTTTTTCTTTCTCTATTGCAGCTAAAATTCAAACTGTGTTGGTTGAATTTGAGGGACCATTTTCCTTCTCCATTACTTCATATGGCAGCTAGCATGATTCTCATTGTAGTTCCTTATGTTGTTGTTGCTCTTATTTTTATTTGGAGCATGATTGCGGGAGTTACACATTGGTTGGATATGTCTTTTGGGGAAGAGGATTACCACATTTTCTGCATTACATGTTCTAATGGGAGCATGAGAGATTATGTGGCCACTACAATAAAACACTTGTTCCCTTATGAGGTGAGCCATGGGATTGATTGGATGCCATATGATGGTGATTTCCAACTCATCATATATGGAATAATTTGGGCCAGTTTGATTCACAGCGTTATAGAGGAGATCTTTGGAGGTCTAGTCTCTTTCTTGCCACTTGAGGGAAACTTTATTGCAGCCCAAGATCAGCAAACACTCTACACTTATCATAAGTGGAGAGGAAGAAAGTGCGGGGTAGGATATTTTGTCTACCATGTTCAGATTTTCAGCCCACCTACATTGCAGGAGCTCAAGGTGGAAGAAGATTTTCAGGAGTTGCCATGTTGGGAGGTAACTCACTTTATATGGATGATTGATTGGGGAAGAAGGATCCACAAGGAAATGATGATTCCCATTTCATTTCAGATCTCATGCCTCAAGAAGGCCTTTAGACAACCCTTTGTTGCTTCCATGGATTTTTTACATGATGATAGTTATTTGGGATGCACACCAAAAGCTAGCTTGCATACTTGGGAGGGACAACTTGGAGATATATTGAGAAGACAACATCTTAATCCTTGGAGGATTTTATCATATGAGGATGCTACAGGGGAAGAAGAGGAGGCTTCTCAGTTCTATCCTTGCATTTTCTTGAGGACAAGCAACATTTGGGAGGGGAGGACTGTAATATTCCAAAATTAGCATGCAGCTAATTGGAATATTGATTTTTGTTGATTTTACGTAGGAGATGAATAAATGGGTAAGCAGGCCCATACATTTTATAAATAAGAATAAAATCCCTCATAGTGTGAAAGGGATCATCATTGGAGCTGGATTTCACACCTCATGTGTGAACAGGGTCATTTGCATATGCACAAGGTCAAGTTTAACCAAGTCAATAGCGCTGGGATAGGAGGTGGAGAACACTTTGAGAGACAGTGAAGTATGAATGGGAGGAGGATTATTTGGTGAAGGAAACCCTAATGAGTGGGACCCATGGTGATAGGGATTTCACTTGTTTAAAATAAGGGCAACGCAACTATTGTTCTTCATGTTATGGATTAATGATTTCATGGTCTGGTTAGACTTTGTGCATTCTCTTGTTGTTTAACAGAGTTGTTGTGCTCCTTAGCACAAGGCATTCCTATTTAGGAATTCCTTCTCCTTTCAAGAGAGGCCTCTTGAAGGAGCTTGCACTTCATTTTTCCACATCCAGGCGTGAGGCCAAGCTACCTCCTTTAGCTACAATGCAGTTTCTGTTGAGATCTAGGTTGTGTTACAGGGTTTTACAGTGGATGGTTGACAACACCACTTCCGAAGCTTGTTTTTCAAAGGAGAAAGATTTCTTTCCTTTGGGACATCATTGAGGAATATTATAGAGCTTATTTCAGATCTTTTCACTTAGCCAACATATTTCCTTTCTCCTATAGCACAGTCCCTCTCCTTGGCTGCGTTATTTCCAGTGTGCAATTGCAGTAAGGGTCTACAAGATTGTTGGAGGGTGAGATATTTAGTGATAGGATAATCCTTTCACTTGGAATATCCATTGGAGGAGGTATACTTATTCAACTTATGCATTATTTTCAACCATCTCCATCTAGTTCTTGAGTTGCAACTACTACTCAGTCTTAGGATTGCAACTCCAACAATTTGTACATTTTGCATATTTCAGGGAATCCTTTTCGGATTATCTTGGAATTGAGTTTGGGGGTTAAGATATTTTCTCCCCACATTATATGAGTTGTAAATTTCTATATCCATGTATTGACATATTCCAGCAACAGTGTCTCTAATAAAACTGCGTTGTCATAGCCTTGGGCACCTTTTGTGTAGTAGTGTGCTCCATTTCTCATGTATATCTTCTCTTGAGGCTTGTGATGCCTATCTTGAGTGATTATTTCCTCAAGAATTTGTATACATTTTTCTGCTATAACATCAATATGATGGCTATGTATTTCTCTTAAATTGTATGAGTTTATGTAACACTGCTCTTTCATTATTATGTTCATGGGTTGTTGTATCTCTAATCTTGGCATATTATAAGATATTCCCAATATTTTTGATTTTACCTATTTTGGGATATTAAATTTGGTGTTGATTCATGTATTTCATAAAGTTCCAAGTTCATGCTTGGAATATGGAACAATGGCGGATATTTTAAAGTGAGACTCATCTCAACAAAAATATGGTCGAGTTGAACATGGAAGTCCCATCTCTAGTTGGTTTTTAAATTCAGTAATGAAGAGATCATTCTTTTGGTATTATGTCTGCAAATGTATTAGTTTGTGTATGAATTTATTTATTGTTATATCCATTTTACTTATGTTGTTCTTATCCTGGTTATTATCATGTATTGGATCAGTCATGATATATGGCTCTATCTATGTTTTTCATGGTAAATGAGTTCATAATGTATCTATGGTGAAATAGATTGTATTTTAGCTTATGGTGTAGGGGATAAATTCTTCTTACCCATTCTCATATTTGTAAGAGACCCCCATGTTTAAATCTACTATTTATACCTGTAGATGCAATGTTTGTGATATGTTTGAAAAAAATACTATCATGGATAGGAGAGTCCACATGATTTCTTGATGATGTGATCACTTTTGTACCTTTCTTTTAATGTTATTTAACCTCTCCTAAATTTTCATGAATTTATTTGTAATGACCTGGGATTCGGGGCTAAAAGGGTGGCACAAATTCTATAGCTGTAGGAACAAGGTTTACATTTTAGGGCCCTGGTCTTACCTTTCCAAGGCATGCACATGGCTATATGTTTCTATCCAATCCCTTTCCCTTACATGTCTGTGGCTAAGGCCTATATGGGTCAAAAATTAGTTCCCCTTCAGGGTTCAGTGGTCTTGGAGGTTCAGTTACCTCCTGGAGGTGTTGTTGATGCAGTGTAAGTTTTTTTTGTGAGGTTTCTGTCGGTTCCACTTCCTCATGGTCATCTAGGAGGTTTAATCACATATTGGTAGCCTCTTGTCGCATTATTACCCTAGTTGGTCAGCTACTTGGGTATATGTTGTAAGAGGGTTCTACATCTTTCATTACCTTATCCACCTACGTCTCGTAGATGGAGGAACCCTTCTCAGGGGTCATGGATGTGGCCATTATCTTCCGATTAGATTGAGATTGAATGTAAAACAAAACAAACTTCCTAGTCTATGAGATGATATTACTGCATCACTTAGTAGAGATCAAAGAAATCGTGATAGGAGGAACTACCTCTGGTATCATGTATATCTTACTACCAAATGTAATAGTAATAGTGTGAGGCCTAGACTCTTACACAACATAGATATAATTACATAAGTATGGTTAACATAATAACAAATCACAAAATTCAAAGGGATAAACATCACAAAATACCTCATCATGAAGGGTTTAATGTTGTAGGTTAGGTGGCATTACTATTTGACGCGTAGATATTTCCCTTGATGGAGCCATCCGATGGTGTACGGTTGCAAGTTTAGTTTCATCACTAGGAAAAATTTCTTCATAACCTTAGCTAATATGAGGTTCTTTTGGCTCCCACTATCAATAATGAAATATAGTGAAGAACCCTTCACCCAAATCTATGAGAAGAAGAGATTCCCACATCCTTGGAATCTTCAGGCTCAATCTTTTGGACTTGGTGGTGGCAATGGTGGCACTAAGATATGAATTGATAACCTCCTTCCTCTTATCATTACCCTTATTGCGTTCTAACTCAGAGTCGAAACATACATCTGACCATAAATATTTCAACTCAGCCACTCATTATTTCTTGGTGGGACACTCATTTGTCTTGTGATTTGGGATCTAGTGTAACTCACACTATTTCTTGGTGTCCTTATTCATATTCGTGGCACTATTATTTTCTTTTGGATTTTTTGGGTTGTCCTAGGTGACCCCACCTTGGCTCCATCCTTTTATCTATGGTCTAGGGGTTCCTTTTCCTTTCTTGGGATTTTCATATCCAAATCATGCTTCTTATGTTTAAATGCAACTCGATCCTAAAAACATATCACTATGTTGTGCCAAGCGAGGATATGTCCAAGAATTCCATATCTACCTAAATGTATTTTTGTAAGGAGTCGCAATACTTGAGTACCATATTTTTCTCAGAATCCTTTATACTCAACTTTGATCAAAGGATATGAAACTATTTGTGAACTCTAGTATGTCTTGGTCCCTTTCCTACTGCAATCTCGTCCATTTATGTACTCGTATTCATATCTCATAATAGGGTAATATTTTTATCAATATAATATGAGAAATAATTCCAAGTGGGGGTGAAAAATATTGAGGGTTCCTTCTTGTCCATCTGCTCATAGTAGGTTTCCCACCAGTCCTTTATGTAGGGGATGACTTTGAGGAGTGCAAAATTTATCCTTTCCCTAATGGAAAATTTGTGTAGAAAAAAATACCATTTCAACATATTTAACCATATATCTATGGCATCCGTATCTATCTGGCCTTGAAATATAGCATTTTCAAAGTTAAATTGTACCTTAAAGGGGCTTATGGCTCCATAATGTTTCTTAGATTAATATGCATCACTCGCTGATACTCACAGAAGTATCTGGTAAAATTTATCCATAATCTTACTCCTTTGTCACTCAAGGGCCTCTTTGAGCCACATTTTAAAGGATCTCCTAATCCCTGTTATTTCCTTTCTTCTGTATTGGGATGCCATCAAGGTTGGTCAGGCTGTTCATGTGAGGGTTCAACCAACTCAAATTCTAACTCCTTATACCCTGAGCTCGTTGGGGGAATGCACAGGAAAATAGAGAAACTATAAATTGCTATGACACCACTGATATGAATTTATGCGGGAATGAAATAAAATACATATTTAAAAATAAACAAATATCTACTACAATAATTGAACTTCAATTAATTAATAACAAATACTGAAATCATTTTAAATGTATAATGGAAACAAACTAGCTCAGGTAATATTAGCTTATCTATGAGAAGGGATGTGACGACTACATGCCTTTTGAATTATATTACAATGAGGCTAGGACACCTTTTAGTAAAAAATGGAAAACCCTAAAAATCCAAAAACCTCACCCTAGGAGATGAAGTGCCAAAATTGTGTGGGCCCTGTTGCAGTTAGTTGGTACATCAACTTCTCACGGTCGTAACTTTGGCATACCATCTATGTTTGACACATATGATACATTGTCAGAAATATTTATCTAAGGAAAAAAAATTTTGATTTAAGAACCACGTTAGACAATGGATTTTCCCATTTTACAAAAAAAACAACATTTAGGTCCGCAAAACAAGTCCAGAAGTATAGGACCTCAAACACAACCAAAAATAATAAGTAGTGATACAATTAAGGAAAATGAATGGAATAGTATTGGGGGTCCAAGTGGAATAGGCAGGTGGCCACTTATATCCACATAGATCATAAACACATGCTTCATAACAATCAACAAGTTGTAAAACATTATTTTAATGGAGAAACTTCGTGTGATGTGAATATTGAGGTAGGTGACCTAGTTCTTAAATGGGAAAAAGCACATGAGAACAAATGGGGGAATTTACAAATTTAGAGGTTATAGCTAGGGCCATTGATAGTTACAGAAAATATTGGACCTAATACACTCCATCTATGAACTCTTGAAGGTCAGTCTGAAAATTCCCTCCTATCAATCGTCAACCTCTAAAAAACTATTTTTCCTCAACCCCTTTGGGGATATTATTGTTTCTATAAATATGTCATTTTTGTTTTTGCAGGTTTTTCTTTTTATAGTGTATTGAATCTTAAACCATGAAATTGAAATAATTTTGTTTCAAATATATCTTTTAGGGAGTTTTTTAAAACATTTGTTATTTGCCGAGGTTTTAAAACTCATTGATTCACTTGGTTCAGTGACAACTAATAAGTAAAATGGTTTTATGTTAAGAGAAAATAGTGATGATTATTGCTCTAAATTATACATTCAAGGAGCTCTTGCTCCAAGATATTATGGCTGATTAATATTATGATATAGTAGAAATAATGTCTAAGAAAATTCAAAAAATGTTCCCAAACCAGATGGTCATGAAATTAGCTTCTGTGCAATTTCAAATGCTATAAAGGATGAGCAAGTACCTTTCCTCCTTTCGGGTTAGTTAAGGGTTTTTGGCCTGTTGCACAAAATTTTAACTCCAATATAGCAATCGTTTTCATATGTTTTTGATCCAAAGCCTACACACAAACAAAAACAAAAAAATACGAAAACTGATATTCCACAAAAGATTGTGAGCTAAAAAAATCAATATTTACACCTAAATTACTGTAAATGTTGTTATAAAGGACATGAACATTAATTTAAATTAACCATATAAATGAGCAGACATAAATATACCTCTAGCTTCAGTACTCCTCTCTTCATTCTGGCAGAGTCTCTCCACTATAATGAAGAAGGAACCACAAGGGAATGATGCCCTCAAATATGAATCAGAAAGGTAACATAGACTCTCTCATATCCAAATATTTGGCTCTCCAAAACTAACCTCCACCTATAATATGGCCTGGTATAAATAGGAAGAAGAGGAATCCCATGAGGATGAATGTAGAACATTAGGAAAAAGAGAAGTTTCAAAAGCTTCTTGATAATGATTCCCAACCACCTCGAATAGATTGGATATGAGGATGAGTCAAAGTGATCTCCTAGGAACCAAAAGTGTCTAGAACAATTCCCTCAACTGCATGCCAAAAATGGGGAAATCTCCTGTATAAAAGCAGAGATATTGTGTCCTCTATGTGCTTGGAAGGTTCCTCCAACCGCACCCACAAGTCTGGCTCTGTGCAGTTGCAACACAACACTGGGAAAAAGTGTAGTTAAGGCCTTAAAAAATTTCATTCAACATAATGAATCAGAGGTACTAACCCAATGGAGGAAAACAGGTTGATAAAAATCGCGGTATAAATATACTCTAATTTAAATACTTACATTGTTAAGTGAGCTTAATGCACAAAAAACAAAAAAATTATGAGTAGTGTAATCAGTGTAAGTTCAACTAACTTAAAACATTTTAGGCCATCCTATTTCTTAAGGATCTTTTAGATTTGTTTCCCAATTTAGTAGAAAATATTAAAAGAGACTAATGATAACTAATCATGGTCTAAGCTTCTCTTTGTTTTGTTTCTCTACGATACAAGGTCTCAGATAAAATGAGTTTAAGAGATGTCCTTGCCAAGGCTATTGGAACCTGCTGACAACAATGGCTTCGTCTTTAGCATATGGGATTCAAAATCAATACTTAAACTAATTGAAATGTTAAAAATTTTGAATATAGATCTCATCTCACACTCTAAAGGAGCTTCTAATTTTTCTTCCATGGCAGAAAATAGCTAGAATGCTAAGCGATAAATATATAAATAGTATGATGGTATCTAACATATAAATATGGTTAAAAGAAACCATTGTCAATGTTGTAGAAGTCTAGTCATAGCAAAGGAAATGCATATAGTATTTAAGTTACATTGTTAGGTCCCTATAATATTAGTGTATCCCCTTATTGTTATTGTTAGTATAGCCCCCTTATTGTTATTGTTTTTCCCATGTAGTCCCAATATTGTTATTATTGTGCCTCATAGAAGCCTGTTATTTTTATTGTTGTGCCCTTTCATTGTTATTTTTATGTCAGCTAGGATTTACTATGACCCATTGGACTCCTATATATAGAAAGGATATTTTTTCATTTGTATCATCCAATAATTTTTCATTTATGTAATTTAAATAAGGTTGCCCTCTCAAATTGGCTGATTTATAAGGTGTTGATCTCTCTATTGTTTCATTCGATTCTGTGCCAAATTAGGCTATTCTGAGAGTTGGAGAACTTATTGTTGATGTTCTACGTGATCTAAAAATTTTAAATGATGTTCCTCAGGATGTCCTCGAAAATGGGGTTATTTTTTTTTTAGTGTTTGAACCTTCGTAGAATTTTTTTTATAGAGGAAATTCCACGATGACCTGTTTGCAGTAGCGAAACCTGTAATGTCCCAAATTTTGCAATAAAGTATTTGGGACATTAATCTTGATTTTATATTAATAAAAGGAATAAAATGGGTGAGGGAACCCATTGTAGAAAATTAATAATCACTCCTATGGTGAAAAATTCACTTAAGTGGCCTAAGATAGCAACCCCAAGTGTGAAAAGTCCCTAAAGCAAGTAAGCTAGACCATGGTTGACCAAAGTCAACAACATACCCTAAGAGGGGAAGCTTGCTCAAGAATATTGTGTAGTTGGAGTGGAGGAAAAATTTCAAATGAGAGAAACCCTAATGTGAGTGGGGTCCATGAACACAATGCATAAAATATGAAGGAGAGCTATTGTGGAGGGGAGTTTTTGGAGAATAGAATTCGAAGTTGAAGCTCTCTTCAACTTGGTGCTGCTTAGCATAAGAGGGATTCCTGGTTAGGAATGCCCTTCTCTTCCATGGGAGGCCATGGAGAGATTTTTCTTCATCTTCCTCACACCATGGCTTGAGGCCAAAGCAATCATCTACAGCTACTACATTATTCTTGCAGCAAGAGAATGCTAGAGTTACTGGTGTTGCAGTGAGGGACCTCCATCACCACTTCCAAAGCTGGTTTGTAGAGAGGAAGCTAACTCCTTCTCTAGGAGATCAGAAAAGGATTATATCAGATATTTATTACATATTTTGCATCAGGCCATACGTATTTCTATCATGCCCAGTGCAGTCCCTTCTTCTTATAGCGTTATTCTCAGAGAGGGTTTGCAGGTGGAGCTCATTTTGTGCACTAGTGAGTACAATCTTCAATAAGGGGATCATCCCCTTTACTTTGGAGATCATGGGAGGATGTGGCATTGTTTATTGCAGCATCTAATTCCTTCTCCTGTTTTGTATTGTATTTGAGTTGCAGCAGCTACACTGCAACTCCGGCATTTTTCTAGTTTATGTATTTTAGCCAATCCCTTGGAGGAATGAGGCAATAATGTTTTCCGGGGTTGAGATCTTGCTCCCCCATATTTATTTGAGAATTTAATGTCATATCATTCCATACATATCATTTTTCAGTCATTTTCCCCTATGGACTGCACAGTAATAGAGTAGTTGGGTCATGTAGCAGTGTATTTCCTTCATTGCTTGTACATTGTCCTTTGAGGCTGAATTGCACTCACCTTGAGAGGTATTTTCCTCAAGGGTTTTGTATAATATTTTCTGCTACACATTATGGATTGGATTTTTTCTCTTCTCATATTGTATGAATCACTATTTCACTATTGTTACATGTTGGAGGATTAATACTGCTGAGGGTTCTCTCATTTTTCACTATTTCAATGTACTTGTTGGTGGGAGATCTGAATAACGCCCTTAGGGTTATTTCTTTGGGCTTATATTCTGCAGGGAGCTTTTAATAGACATTTTGTAAGGCATCCCAGCATTGGATTTCCTTATTTTCACATTGGCTTCTTTATACAGCGTCCTCATGGGCAACTAGTGAAAAAATTCCTTGAAGGGAATTATTAGCTCTTGACAAGTTCTATTGTCAGAGTCTGCCTGTGGGCCAGGTAGCCTTTGGATCTCATTCTTCCTTGTGAATATGACATATCTAGTAAATTCCCCTGTAGTAAATCTCTGAGGTAGTTAAGTTATGATTGTTAATACTCCCGGAGGTGGAAAATTAGGAACATCTAAGATGTTCCTGATGGAGAAAAAATTTCCCCATTTGAGACATTACAGTGGTATAAGAGCTTCAAACTTGGCTCAGCCTGTGAATTTAAAATTCCAAAGAAGAAGAGGTCAGAGATGATGCAAAAGATGAGATCAATCTCATCATTTTTGGGTCCAACAACAACCTCTCCAAGGAGGTTGAGAAAATAGAAGAAGGAGAAGAGGAAGGACCATGCAGTTCCTATTCTCATACAGGAGCAGAGAAGAAGCATGGGAAACACTTGGAATTCAAATTATAAGTGAGTGTCTGCTGAACATGGGGAAAACCCTAGGGTATTCCAAGAGACTCTATATTTCACACTTGTTTAGCAGAAGAGGAAAGAACTTGGTGGTTTAGCCATGGGAGGCATGCAAGGGTTTCTACTCTTGTTGATTATTCTTAGATATTGATTAGAAGATTTGGCCATACGAGAGAGGAGCCCTCACCACCAGAGGCACATGCTAGCACTATTATATTCATGGAGGAGCAGCCTCCACCTTCAGCTATTGAGGAAGCCAACACACTTGAGGAGGAGACTCTTGCAGCAAGATTCTTCCGAATCTCTCCAAGGTATGCATGAGTTTGCATCTATCATGGAGGATAGTATTTTATTACATGTTGATTGCCTTGAGGAGGGTACTTTTACTACGCTGTGCCATTTTGAAAGAAACCCTCATCATCCTCATGCACTATTGATGAGCCATGCAACACATGTGAGGATGGGGTTTTGAAATTTTGAAGGAGATAGCATTTCAATGTCCCATGAAATGCAAAAGGAGAAATATGTTTTGGGACAATGGTAGCTCCTATGAAATAGGTACCAAGTGGTAGGATACTTACACCAGAGAGAAGAGCTTGATGGATGATGTGTGCCCAGCGGAAATGTGGAGGATCCATAACCCATAGGTCCCAAGATCATTTCACACTTACTGCTCATGATGCTCAAGGGGAGAGTATGGGTGCATCATGATGGAGTGGCATTTCTCTTACCACTCATTATGTTCCCATTTTATATTGGGTATGGTGGAAGTATAGGGGAGAAATAGTACTCTTTTTGCTTAGATTTTGTTGCATGTTGTGGGAGCAAGAGGAGGCACTAGCGTAGTGCAAGAGGATTGCTCTTTGATCTCGGATTCCAAGTAGCACCTTCTTCATGGGAGGAGGACTACATTTGCAAAAACATGATGGGAGGAGTCTTTGGCAAGATTCATGTCAAAGAGGGAAGCTTTGAGATGATAGTGGCCCTACTCCAAGGCCAGCAACGTTGTCACTTGAGAGCTTGAGTTACTTATTGGAGTGTCTTCCAAGCCACTTCACAAGTGATACATTTTGGAAGCATGTAGATGATGAGCATGAAGGAGTAATGGAGGGAAGCATTCCTCACTACATTTCTACTTTATTGGCTTGGTTGCACAAGCACAAGAAGAGGGATCTACATGCAGAAATTTTGGGTTCTTATTTCATGAATTTCCATGCATATTCTTCATTGATGGAGGATTCCACTTGGAGGGCTTACTAATAGATGAATATCAGCATTTGTCTAGATGCATAACTCAATATATGATGATATGGTTTGCACAACCACTCCTCTACTATGTTGCAGTAAGGGGAACTTTTCATTGGAGCCATTCTCAGCTCAAGGACCAAAGTGCATGATGAGGGAGGTAATCATTTGCTTTATGTTTGGCACTCTCTTATTCTTATGATAAGCATGTTATATCAAAGAGGATATTTCCTTCTTGTACATTATGTTCAGCTATACTTATGGTCTATTGCAGCAAGAAATATGGCCATCTTATGGGTGGTTTGTGGGGGAAAGCCACATAGTTTTGGTGTGCACCTTGGCACCAAATTTTGTTTTCATGATCACATATTGAAGGAAGAATGTGGCAGGAAACAAGTGGATGCAAAGACACTTGTTTCATCATATATTGAGGCAGGAAAATGATGCCCTGCGTTGGTTCCATGCATGGGACCAAATTTCACCTCCTTGCTCTCATAAGTTTATGCTTCCACATGTTTTTGATAGAAGGGTGTTTACTGGAAGCATCATTTTGAAGGAGGGAAATGAATTGAAGATGCCCATTGGGAGGATTATTCTCCCCACTTTTCATTTTGTATGTTTCAGGAGAAGCAATGGGTAGCCCATGATTGGAAAGCTTCATCTCTTTCCTTCATGTGGGAGGAGTTAATTGGAGAGTTTGAATTTTTGGAGGAGGCACTTCATGGTTTTATGTTTGATGGGGTGGCTTTGGTCTCTCATGAAGACCATTTCATTTCAGCCATATATCAACAGCAACCCCATATGTATCATGAGGAGGGAGAGACTCATGGGGTATATGTGCCCTTTGGGAGAGAAGACCTCCATTTATTTGCAGCACATGCTCCAAGGGGAGTATAGAAGAAGATATGGTCACCATGTATAGGCATGCATTTTTCCATGAGGTGGACCATATGATTTTTTTAATACCATATGTTGATGAATTCCAACTCATCACATATGTGAGGATTTGGGTCAGCTTGATTTGCAGTGTTGGAGGAGAGATCTTTTGGGGATCTAGACTTCATTTTTCCTCTTGAAGGCAACACTAGTGCAGCCCAAGTTCAGACTTCACTCCACATTCATCATAAGTGGAGAAGAGGACAGTGTGGGGTAGTCTATGAAGCTTACCAAGTTCAAAAATTCAGCCCACCTATTTCATGAGCACAAGGTGGAGGAGTACTTCTAGGAGTTTCCTAGTTGGAGGGTGACTCATTTTGTTGGTTGATTGCTTGAGGATGGAGAATATACAGGAGGATATTTCAGACTCCATGCCTTGAGTGGAGGAATTTTTACAGTTCATCCTTGCTCTTGCTTGAGGGCAAGAAAGTTTTGGGAGGGGAGGACTGTAATGTCCCAAATTTTGAAATAAAGTATTTGGGACATTAATCTTGATTTTATTTTAATAAAAGGAATAAAATGGGTGAGGTAACCCATTGTAGCAAATTAATAATCACTCCTATGGTGAAAAATTCACTTAATTTTCTTAAGATAGTAGCCCCAAGTGTGAAAAAGGGCCAAAAGCAAGTAAGTTAGACCATGGTTGACCAAAGTCAAAAACATACCCTAAGAGGGGAAGCTTGCTCAAGAAGATTGCATAGTTGGAGTGGACGGAAAATTTCAAATCAGAGAAACCCTAATGTGAGTGGGGTCCATGAAAAAAATGCATAAAATATGAAGGAGAGCTATTGTGGAGGAGAGTTTTTGGAGAATAGAATTCGAAGTTGAAGCTCTCTTCAACTTCGTGTTGCTTAGCATAAGAGGGATTCCTATTTAGGAATGCCCTTCTCTTCCATGGGAGGCCATGGAGAGATTGTTCTTCATCTTCCTCACACCATGGCTTGAGGCCAAAGCAATCATCTACAACTACTACGTTATTCTTGCAGCAAGAGAATGTTGGAGTTGCTGGTGTTGCAGTGAGGGACCTCCATCACCACTTCTGGAGCTGGTTTGTAGAGAGGAAGCTCATTCCTTCTCTAGGAGATCAACAAAGGATCATATCAGAGCTTTATTAAATATTTTTCATCAGGCCATATGTATTTATCTCATGCCTAGCACATTCCCTTCTTCTTACAGCGTTATTCTCAGAGAGGGTTTGCAGGTGGAGCTCATTTTGTGCACTAGTGAGTGCAATCTTCAGTAAGGGGATCAGCCCCTTTACTTTGGAGATCATGGGAGGAGGTGTAATTTTTTATTGCAGCATCTATTTCCTTCTCCTATTTTTTATTGTATTTGAGTTGCAGCAGCTACATTGCAACTCCGACATTTTTCTAGTTTATGTATTTTATCCAATCCCTTGGAGGATTGAGGCAATAATGTTTTCCGGGGTTGAGATATTGCTCCTCCATCTTTATTTGATCATGTAATGTCATATCATTCCATACATATCATTTTGCAGTCATTTTCCCCTATGGACTGCACAGTAATAGAGTAGCTGGGTTATGTAGCAATGTATTTCCTTCATTGCTTGTACATTGTCCTTTGAGGCTTAATTGCACAAACCTTGAGAGGTATTTTCCTCAAGGGTTTTATATAACATTTGCTGCTACACATTATGGATTGGATTGTTTCTCTTCTCATATTTTATGAATCATTATCTCACTACTGTTACATGTTGGAGGATTAATATTGTTGAGGATTCTCTCAGTGTTCACTATTTCAATGTACCTGTTGGTGGGAGATTTGAATAACCCCCTTAGGGTTATTCGTTTGTTCTGCAGGGAGTTTGTACCAGACATATTCTAAGGCATCCTAGCATTGGATTTCCTTATTTTCACATTGGCTTCCTTATACAGCTTCCTCATGGGCAGCTGGTGCAGAAATTCCTTGAAGGGAATTATTAGCTCTTGACAAGTTCTATTGTCAGAGTCTGCTAGTGGGCCAGGTAGCCTCTAGATCTCATTCTTCCTTGTGAATATGACATATCTAGAAAATGCCCCTTTATTCAATCTCTGAGGTAGTTCAGTGTTGATTGTTAATACTCCCGGAGTTGGAAAATTAGGAACATCTAAGATGTTCTCGATGGAGAAAAAGTTTCCCCATTTGGGACATTACAAAACCCTAGAATCAAAATATCTGATACCAACTGTTATGAAACCTACTCCCAAAATAGAAGAAAAGAGAGATGAATGCCTTAGAAATCAACCACTTCGAGGGGGAACCTCCTTTACATTACATAAATTAATAATCCCTGGATGATACAAATGGAAAAACCTCCTTTCTATATATAGTATTCCAATGGGTCGTAATATAATCCTAGCCGACATAATAATAACAATGTAATGGCACAAAAATAACAATAGTGGGCTTATATTGGGCACAACAATAACAATAGTGGGCTTATATTGGGTTCAATAATAACAATAAGGGGGTTACACTAACAATAATAAGGGACTATACTAGTGATATAGGGACCTAACATGCCCCTCTCCTTCAAAAAAGTGTTGTCCTCAATGCTTGAGTAGCTCTGGGTGCTTCTGTATAAAATTTTCATCCTCCCATGTAGAATCTTCAGTGGGTAAGTTCTTCCACTTGATGAGATACTGTGAAATTGATCGATTCCGTAGCTGTCGAGTTCTTGTTTCCGTGACCGCTTCAGGTTCCAATATGATTTTTCCTTCCTCATCAAGTTCTGGCAATATTGTTTGAACTAGAAGATTTTCACCTATAACCTTCTTTAAGCATGGGCTGTGGAGAAAATTTGGATGTACATAAAACGGGGCTTTCAATTTATGCCTTACATGGAACCAATCTTTTACAGCACCTTGTAAGGACCATAGTACTTTGGTGATAATTTATTATCCTTCTTAGCTTGTGAGGACATTTTGTTTGTATGATTTGTAATAGTAAAAATGCCCAATCTCCTACATGATAAACTTCTGTTGGAAATGTTGATCTACTTTTATTTGTTTTAATTACGATTTTGTTGCCAGTCGGGGTTATCCTTTAAGAGTTGGAGAACTTCTTGTGATGTGATGTGATCTTCCTTGAACAACAGATTTTCTCTTAAAGATGATGTGATGGATGGTGGATGATATCCATAAAGTGCCATAAATGGGGTCATTTTTGCTGCGGTATGGAAGGAAGTGTTATATCACCATTCAACTAGAGGTAGCTACTTGACCCACTATGTTTGTTTATCAGATACAGAACAACAAAGATATCCTTCCAAAAATTTGTTTACTATCTAAATTTTACCATTGGATTGAGGATGATAAGATGAACTATGAGCTAATTGAGCACCCAAATAAGGAAAAAATTCCTTCCAAAAATTTCCAGTAAAAATGGGATCTCTGTAAACAAATGAACACTTGGGCTTCCATGTAGATTTTGAATTCTGTCCATAAATGTAGTAGCAACTGTACTTGCTTTAAATGGATGAGATAATGCACAAAAGTGTGCATACTTGGTAAGTCTATCAACTACCACCATGATGACACTCTTTCCTTCGGACTTAGGTAAACCCGTGATAAAATCCATTGAAATCTCCTCCCAACGTTGACTTGGAATGGATAAAGGTTGTAGAAGTCCCGGGGTCTTAATTGTCTCAACTTTATTCTGCTGGCAAACCAAACATTCTGTCACAAATTTTTGAATATCAGATTTAAGGCCATCCCAAAAAAAATCTTTCTTCACCCTGTGGTAAGTTTTTAAAAATCCCGAGTGTCCTCCCAAAGGAGAAGTGTGCAATTCTAGAAGAATTTTTTTTTTTAGTTGGGAATTCTTACAAAGATATAAGCGATCTTTGTACCATAAGGAATCATTTTTCCAACTAAATGTATCAGATGTACTAGGATCTTGCCGCAAATTTTGAATGAGTATCCATACATCTTTGTCCTTCTTCCATTCATCTCTTGCTTCAGTTATCCAATCTGGTTGGATAATAGAAATGGCACAAAGCAATGCTTCCACCTCTTCATTCTTTCTTGAGAGTGCATCTGCAACAACATTCAGCTTTCCTTTTTGTAGATTATTTCAAAGTCATAACCCAACATCTTTGTGACCCATTTTTGCTGTTCTTCTGACGATAGTCTTTGTTCCAAAAAGTGTTTAAGACTATCATGATCCGTTTTTACCTTGAAGTGTCTTCCCATTAGGTAAGTTCGCCATTTCTTTAGTGCATGTAGTATTGCTAACATTTCCTTCTCATAAATAGGTTTCGGTAAATACTTTCCTTTGATTGGACGACTTTCAAAAGCAATGGGTCTTCCTTCCTGCATTAAAACTGCACCAATTCCATTTCCTGAGGCATCACATTCCACAATAAAGTTTTTTGTGAAGTTTGGTGTAGCTAAGACCGGTGCTAGGCACATTGCCTCTTTAAGACGTTCAAAGGCCTTAGTTGCTTCAGGAGTCCATGAAAATGCATCTTTCTTCAATAATGTTGTTAGAGGTGCTGCTATTCTCCCATAATTATTAACAAACTTGCGATAATACCTCGTTAACCCGAGAAATCCTCGCAACTGCTTTATGGTTGTGGGGACTTTCCATTCCTTAATGGCTTTAATTTTGTTAGGGTCTACCTTAACACCCTTGTGAGATACAATATGACCCAGATATTCCACCTCTTGTACTCCAAAGAAACATTTGGATTTTTTGCATATAATTGTTTCTCCTGCAATAGTTTGAGAACCCTATCAACATGTTCGACATGATCCTTCCAAGACCTGCTGTAGATTAGTATATCATCAAAAAATACTAGCACAAATTTTCTAAGGAAGGGTTTGAAAATGGAATTCATCAACCCTTGAAATGTAGAAGGTGCATTGGTAAGACCAAAAGGCATGACCAAAAATTCATAATGACCCTCATGAGTTATAAATGTTGTTTTTGGAATATCTTTAGTATTCATTCTAATTTGATGATATCCTGAACGAAGATCCAACTTGGTAAAATAAATTGCTCCATGTAATTCATCCAATAATTCATCAATCACAGGAATGGGAAATTTGTCTTTAATGGTGAGCTTATTGAGCTCCCTATAATCTGGACACATTCGTCATGATCCATCCTTCTTGTGTACCAATACTATAGGAGCAGAGAAAGAACTTTGACTAGGTTGAATTATATCCGCCTCTAACATTTCTGCAATCATACATTCAATTTCGCTCTTTTGGAAGTAAGGATATCTATAAGGCCTGATGTTTGGAGGAACACTTCCTGGAATCAAATGAATAGCATGATCATGATCATGAATAGGTGGGAGTCCTTTGAGAGTTTCAAACACCTTGGAATGATTGTCCAAGACTTGTTGGAGATCTGCAGAAATAGATGATTTTGATGTCGGAACTTCTAGTGAGCATAATTGTGCAATTACCCCTCATTGTTCTTTCTTTAGAAGCTTTTTCATGACATTAGAGCTTATTATCCTTCCTGGCTTCCCTTCAATACCCCGTAATTTTACTTCCTTTCCTTCTGAAAAAAATTCAAGAAAATTTCTTGAAAATTAAAAGCTACCATCCCCAAAGATTGTAACCATTGTACTCCTAGTACAACATCAGCACCTCCCATAGGAATGGAAAGCATTGGACTATTCAATACATATTCCCCCACGGTTAGCTTGATATTATGGCATTTTCCAGAGCAATTTATAGTTCCTCCATTTGCAACCATCACTTGACATTCTGGTGCTGGGTATAGGAAACAATTTAATTCCTTCGCTACCTTACAATGAATAAAATTATGGGTGCTACCTAAATCAATCAACACTATTACCTTTTTCTTCTTGATTTGTCCTTCTATCTTGAGAGTTTGAGGAGTGGTAATTCCTGCCAGTGCATTACACGATATGGTAGGATTCATTTCTTCCTCTTCTAGGGCTGGTTCCTGGTGTATATCCTCTTCTTGTTCATTTTCTTCTTCCTCTTCACAATCTATGTAAAATAATTTCTTCTCAGCACACTTATGACCTTTAGTGTATTTGCTATCACAACCGTAGCAAAGCCCTTTTGCTCTTTTTTCTTCCAATTGTTGTGGTGTCAACCTTGTAGGTTGTGGAAATCTAGGCATAGCAACACTTCCTTCTTTATAGAATTGAGTGGTAGGCTTCTTTGTCGCCATTATTTTACATTCAACTTTTCTTGCCAACCTGAATGCCTTCTCCAATGAATCTGGTTCCAAAACGTGAACTTCATGTTGGATATTATCCTTTAAAGTGCCTATGAAGAGATCGATCCCGTGTTCCTCTGGAATATCAGTTACCCTTATATTCAATTTTTGGAATTCCTCAATGTGCTGCCCCACTAAACCCTTTTGTTTGAGATTTATCAATTGGCTAAAGAAGGTGTTGCTCTTTGTATCCTCATAATGTGCTATCATTTCTTCCGTAAAAATCGACCAAGTGACAATTTTTTTACGGGAGCAAAGCCATCGATACCATACAAATGTATTTTGTTCTAAATGTAAAGTTGCAATGCGTACCTTTTGTGTGTTTTTCACATTATGGAGATCAAAATATTGCTCCATCCGTAGTATCCATGTTACAGGATCCTTTCCATCAAACTTCCTCATATCCATTTTTGGAATATGGTGGTTCTTCCCTCCAACAGTAGAGTTTATGAAATCAAAATTAACATTTATTTTGTTCTCATCATGAGTTTCCTCTACTATATTTTCACCATTAGGAAACATTTCTTGTATCAACTTTCCCAAACCTTCGAGGTCTACTTTTAGATATTTATTCATGTGTTCCATGTTGTCTTTCATTTTTTCATCGATCTTAGCTTCCATGTCATCCATCTTAGCTTCCATGCCCACTTCCATGTCATCCATCTTAGCTTCCAAACCATTCATCTTAGCTTCCACGCCTTTCTTCAAAACTTCCATTTCATTTTTTTTTGTTCTTTGCGAGAGCAAAATTTGTTGCACTTGCTCTTGTAATTTTGATATGTCATGTTGCCACGCTTCGTCTTCATGAGTCATAGTAGAGCCTTCTAAATTCTTAATGGGTGTTGAATTCTTTTTAGGGGCCATTTTAGACTCCAATAATGATATATATTCTACAATAGGCCCTTGCAATCAATTCAACTTGATTCTTCAAGACTTATGCAATTCGGAAAAAAAAATACACACCTTTTACTTGCTTTGAGGAGCTCGATATTGAAATTGTATTGTCTCTTTGATTGCAGATCTTCAATATCTGAAATTCAGCACTGAAGTAGCCCTCTAAATTCTCTTTTGAATGCCACAGGTCTGACCTGATTTGGATTCTCCAAGACAAAGTTGTGTCCAATCTCCCACAATGACCTAATTATGGACCGGTTCAGTAGAGCGAACTTGTATGACTTGCCACGTGTCACTGTTTCATCCTTTGTCTCTGAAATTGATAGCCAAGAAACTAAATTCTGTGTAATTGCGACCACTTTTTACGGCACTCCAATCTGATGCACAGAGAGAGAGTTATTGAATTTTTCCCACGATCACCTCTTTGAGATGCAATTCAGGAGCCTGATAAAGCACTACCTTCCACAGATCATATCTCCAAAACTGTTGCGAACCAAGCTCTGAAATTTTTTGAAGAATTTCCTCAGGATTTCAGCTTCACACCATACAAATTTCAGATTTTGAACCTTCGTAGAAACAAAGTTATAGCTCAAATTCCATGATGACCTGTTTAGGAGCCTGAAAAACGACCTAACTTACACAGATCATATCTCTGAACATATTGTGAACCAGGCTCTGACATGTTTATAAAATCTTCCTTAGTATTTTGGCTTCACACCCTAAACATTTCAACTTCTGAAACTTCGTAGAAAAAAAGTTATAGCGAAAATTCCACGATGACCTGTTTGGAGCAGCGAAACCCTAGAATCCAAAGTTCTGATACCAAATGTTGTGTAACCAGCTCCAAAAATAGAAGAAAAAAGATATCAATGCCTTATAAATAAGCCACTTCGAGGGGGAAACCTCCAATACATTACATAAATGAACAATTCTTGTATGATACAATTTACAAAACCTCCTTTCTATATATAGGAGTCCATGGGGCCATAATGTAATCCTAGTGGGCCACTTAATGTAATCCTAGCCGACCTAACAATAATAATTTAAGGGCACAATAATAACAAAATGGGGGTTACAAGGGTTCAATAATAAAAATAAGGGGGTTACACTAACAATAATAAGGGACTATACTAGTGATATAGGGACCTAACAGTATTCCAATGGGTCGTAATATAATCCTAGCTGACATAATAATAACAATGTAATGGCACAACAATAACAATAGTGGGCTTATATTGGGCACAATAATAACAATATGGGGACTAAATGAGCAAACAAATAACAATAAGGGTGCTATACTGACAATAACAATAAGGGGATACACTAATATTATAGGGACCTAACATACATTTACACCATCTTCCTAATAAGCTAGTTCATTGTCTTAATATGTTGGTTATTTGGTTCTCTAAAATTTTGTATGAGTTTTATATATAGTGTTTTCATAATGATGTCATTTTGAAAACGTGTCACTGAATAGTTTAATGTTGATTAAATTCAACTAGAATTGAAGAAATCAAATTTCAGATTGTTTATTATTTATATCTCATATGACATATGATTTTGATTCACAGTATTGAAATCATTTCAAGATAGAGATAACTGGTTCATCCAGTAAGTCGTTAATTGTTGGCTACTAAACCAACTACCCTCTCACTTTCGAAATGATATGGGTCGCTCTTTTAATTTGTATGTTTACTTTTTATTTTTGTAATTAGCTTTGAATTTGAGTATTAATATTAGTTTGAAATATTGATTTTAAATTGTATTCTAAAGATGACCTTTTGTTTATGGTTGACATGTTTCTCTAATCAATTATAGTTCTTGTTTTTAATTTGTGTTGACTTTGGTTAATGGTAATTTAGTCACATAAAGTTTCTTATCTTGATTCTAAAATCCATTTTATTTTTGAAATCACCTCATGCGACCATGAACTTAAAAAACTAGACAATCTATTGATATGAAAGCTCCATTATGGTTTCTATTCTCATTTTGGTTACTATTTGACATTGCGTGAAAGTCATTGTCGTGTTCATATTTCAATGAATTAAATGAATTATATGGGTTTGAAACCTTATTATAACATTTTCCTATTTACAGTATGTGAAATGTTTCTTTCCAAGTTTGACGGTATTGATAATTTTATTTCATAAGTTTTATTGAATCTTGTTATAATATGGATTTATTTTTTTTGGCAAAGGGTTTATCTGTTTTGTATTTTAAACCTTGTAGTTTCATTAACCTAGAATACCATATATTATTATCAATCTTCTTGATTAATGTGTGGACATGTACACTACTACAAAATTCCTAATTAGTTACTAAAAAAATGACTAAAATTTGCATATAAATGACCATTTTGGGGCGGTGATCAATAGTAGCTAATTTAGAGTTTCTTATAATGCGACCAACTTTTAGTCATTTTTAGCTATCATTAATTGGTTGTCTCAATTTTATTTTCTTGTAGTATATTTAGTCATTACTTTTTTCATTAATTTAGTCATTTATTTAGTCATTAATTGCCACAATTAATGACCAAATATACAACAAAATATATTACCATATGATCACCTGATGAAACTAATTAATAACCAAAATGTTGGTTGTGTTATAATATACTGTAAATTATCTACTACTAGTCATATATATTAAAACAGTAGTCATCGTTGGAAACCAATTAATGACCAAAGAAATATGACTAACTTTTTGTCGTGTTATAAGATACACTAAATTAACTACTAGTAGTCGTATATATGGAAAATTTAGTCATCATTTGTAATCACAAATTAATAATTTGCAGTAATCATGTATCTTTTATTGGTAGTTTCATATTTATTATATAAATGACTAATTTAGTAGTTTATATTTATTTCATTTATTTTCGTTAATAATTATTATAAACAAATAAAATAGTCATGTATTCACTTTATTTGTGTTCATTATTAATTAATAGAAACTACTAATTTAGTAGTTTTAGATTGATTTTATGTTTTCATTATTAATCAACATAAAATTATTAGTATGGTTTTGCGACTAAATTAAAAAAAAAAATCCACACAATATGCAAGTTCGTCTAATATGAAAACTCAAAGTTACATATGATAATTACAATACTAAATAATATCATGTGCAACTACAAATACTTTCAACCACATTTTTTATAGTATATAAAATTTGAAGTATCACAATATGAGTTTCCAACTTAATATTTGTTTGACTACAATCTAGATATGAAATATTGTTTCATCGCTTCAAACCGTTATTATTGTGTTGCCAAGGCATTGCGAGTGAATTCACCAACTCTGAAGACTTCACCATCGGTCTCTATGTATGTGCCTTATGTAGGATATTAGCTCTACAAGTATCAGTAGACAAATTCTCTTGTGTATCTCTCTTTACATTTTTTTCTCTAGTGTCATTTTTCTCCTCTCTATTCAATTCCTGCTTCTTACCATCAATATTGAGTTCCTTTTCTGAAAAGGAAAGAAGCCACAATGCATAGTATAAGACATGAAAGACAATGAACATTATAATATAAACTAAAGTATGCTATAAAGGATTATCACAACATATACCTCAACATTAACAATTTTAATGTGTTTTTCCCTGTAAAAGAAAAAAACTTGAACAAGTTTTCCTCAGTTGGGAAATAGTGACCACTATGTGGCTAAATGACCTGTATAAAAAAAGAAAACAAAATGTCACCATAGAAAATAATACCTTAGTAAACTTAGTATTCAACCTTAAGAGAAAACTTAAGAAAAATCATGAAAAATAAATTACATGCTAAAAAGATCACGTTGTCTATTACTTATAAAACATGGGAGTGCAAACACAACTCCTAGAAAATGCCAAACCTAAATCTAGAATAAAATAAAAATAAGTAAAACGTATACAATAATAGGATAGTCTTGTATACATGTATATAACCAAAAATTTTAGAAGGATAAGTGAATAAGTTTAGGGTTGGAGGTTGATGATTTCAAGAATGCCCATATATGATGAGAATTTCTTCAGATAAGAACTACTATTTGGGTTGATTATCACATATTAATAAGCTAACTAGTCTATATCAAATTATTGATGTTTTTCTTGTATTTATGGATCACTACAGTATAAGTGGATAAATTGCAAAGATAAATCCATTGACATTATGTTGCTTACTTGTGGTACGATATATTAGTTGTGATTTGGATAAAATTTCCAACATCAAAAATATGTTGCAATCACCACTAGTAACATCCCAGATAGGCCTAAAAAATATGTAAAAATTACCCCTAGCAATCTAGCAAATAGGAATATTTTGGAACGTAACTTTCAAATTCTAGTTGCTATATGATTCTTGAATCGAAAATACACACTAAATTACAACGCCAAACTTCCAATTTGAGGGAACACTTGCGAGGATCCTAGTGTACTTTGGAGGCTATATATTTCACTCCCTGGAGCCAAGGCTTCTATATTGATTAAAAAAGTCAATCGCTAAACTCAAAACATCAGAGATCATTGTAATGAAAATATAAAATAAGAGTAGTTTTGATTTGTTTTGCAGATTTACATCAAAAGCACCAATAGTTGTCACATATTTACCATAGTTGTAATTTCCAAGAAATAATACATCAATTCATCATTTACAACATATACTCGATTCAATAAAAACAAGGAATTAACATATTAAAGACATACCACCACTATTTGATCCTCAATTAGTTCAAACTAGTTAGCACAGAAACTTCAATAAAGTGAAACAAGTAGAAATAACAAATCCTCAATTAATAATCAATTGAAAAAGGATAATCTTTTTTTAAGCTTGATAAACAACTATAAATATTGAAAATCCCCTACAACTAGTGGTATTGTTCAAAGATAAATACTACATGGTGAACTCTTCTTTCAAATTCTTTTATCTATCCATGAATATTTATGTAATCCTCAAAATAGAATTCATGTTCAATATTTTAGGTTTATAAAGGTGCCCAAATGCCCTACCAAATGAAGTAGTGAATTTCATTTATTTTCATAAAATACTTATGGTACTAAAAATATAGTTTGACCATGTGATAGAAAAATCAAGCACGAAAGTAAAAAATTTATGTACAATATTTCTTAGGATAGTTCACGTTAAAAGGAAAACTAGCATATTTCAAATAGAGAAAGTAGCTTAAGGAAGATGGTCAATATTACAAAATAATAGATTGGATATAAAACTATAGTGAGAACTAAAAAAATCATAATTGTAATATAGTTGATTGATTATTCTATGTGAAGCTAACTAGGTACATACAAGTTTTCATTTTAAGCTTTCTTTCACATATATTTATAGGAGCTCCAAGTGAACTTTAATGCATCTCACAAGGTTGTTTTAGCAATAGTATATGTTGGATTCTCATATTCCACTTTCTATTTTCAATGAACAATCACAATAGGTAATGGAGGAATTAGCTCCTACATACGCTGAGTTGTCAGCTTTAACCTTCTCTTTACTTGAGGTACTCATCCTTCCCCTTCTTCTTGGTTATCAATCTCATATTTATCCCATAGCCAACATAGGAATAATTTTGGTTTATGAAGAATAAATATACTCATATGATGTCTTCAAATTTGAAATGATGCATTTTTATTATTTAACTATCAGTAAAAAATTGACAGGAAGACCTTAAATATAAGCATACCTTTTTTTCGAAGTAGTTTGTTGCAAATGCCCTTGCTAGTACAACATCACTAAAAATAAATGGTGAACAATAATTTTAAAAAAAATCCATGGCATGAAAATTTCCTTATTCTTCATAAATACACATAAACCATTTCAAACTACAAGGAATAAACAAAAAGAACAACATTGATACAAATTCACAAAATAATGACAAAAAAAAGTAAGTGAATTTGCTAGGTAGTAGTTCAAAACCTTATAATGGGAAGATTCCCTCAAGCTTGAGTAATATCTACATGCCAGTGAATGAGCTGTGGTACTTGTTTCTTATGTTTACTAGGAATAACTACAACTGGAGCTCAAATGTGTTCTTTACATAAATAGTATTGGCGTTGATAAGTAGTGTGGCCCTTCATTGTTTGAAATGACACAACTATTTTGGATAACACAATTACTGCAGATTCAACGTATATACTATTTGGTTGACTAGTGTGGCTGGTAATTATTGGTGTTAATCCCTAAAGGAACGTGTTGAGAATTTAAAGCTCTAGACCTTCCAGATTCACTGTATATATCGTAGCAACTTTAAAAGCTAAGAGTCTCTCACTAGTATGAGGCCCAAACTACATTAATATGGAATTCAATTTTTTTTAATTGTGTTATCACTCTGGAAGTTCCCAAGGTGGTGAAAGAATTTCCATAGGTAACCACATAAGCACTTTGGAAGTCGGGATCTAACCCTGCTAGCTTCAGAGAGGGATCTCTTTCTCATATATAACTTTGTTGTTTTTAGAATTTTAGGCTACATATGAAGTTCATAGTTTAGTTTTTAAATATTTTTGGATGGAAAAACATGGGAAATCCATTGGGAAATGGAATCAATTAAAATTTTAGCTGATTAATTGCAAGAATGATAGAAAAATTTAACATTGTAGGGTAGGCAGAGTTGCTACATCTATATAGCCTCATTATATGGTAAAGAATCAAAGGTTAATAATGCATTAACTTCAGTGGAAAACATTGATTTTATTCATAAGCCAAAATTGAGTGTATTTAAACAAATTCAAATTCTTATTTTTGTTAGAACAAAAAAATTGAGACCAACATATGATTTAATAGAGAAGGAAATACATTAGGAAAATAAGAATAACATCACCAAAAATTCTGGCACAAGAATCCAGAAAATATTTTTGTATTTCTGAAATTTTTCCACTTGAACTCAATGAACTAATTTACATTGAACAGTAGATTTCTTCATACAATGCTTCGAATTTGGAAGTATTTAAACAATACTTTAAAAAATATATATTGAGTGAAAATCTCAATATTTTTTACAAAATATAAAAAACTATTTACAGAAATATAGCAAGATAATAGGAAAAACAAAAATGCTGTGGTTCTTGGCTCTATTCTTGAGGATGAATTTTGATGACTGGACCTCCAAATATGTTGCGGTATTTTCCTTGTTGCTGTAGACTAAATTTTTTCACCCAAGTAACTCACATAGCTTCTCCCATCAATATTCACTTGGGATAGGAAATTTTATTAAATTTATATATAACTCATATACATCCATGTAGTTTTGGAAGGTAGGCTTGACTATAAACAAGTTCTTGACCTCAGGATAGATGAATAAGTCAAATTCTATGGCCTCCATAAATGCCTTCCTTGTGATGTTTCCCTTTATAGCTGCGAATATTGATTTATCTGTTAGAAAATTAAATATTATAGAGAAATGGAACACATAAAATATGCAGAAACACATGTAGAAATTTGCTGAATAATGATTAATTATCCACCGAGACTATCCTGGTCACATACTATTTGAACTTCATACACAACACATAATCTCTTCCACTCAACTCAACTCAGATCATCACACATGCGGAAATAAAATCAAGCGATAACACATCAAATCATCATACACATTAACACAATATGTATGGGGAAAGCTTATAGCTGAAAACCCCGTAGCTATTGTGTATATTATAATGGAGAAATCAAGTAACCAACTCAGTACAATACTCCTCACAAGTACTTAGTACTTTCTCATATAGTTACTCACAATCTAGCTCAATTTTGAACAGGTTACTGGTTCAAAACTCACCGCCAATTGCCTTGCCTCTATTGCGTGTTTCAATGCTATAGGATGGCCTCTTTATATAGATAAACCACCAGCCTGAACTGCGCAACCCTCATGGGCTTACTCCACCTATCTGTGTGTTGCAAATAGCAACAGTATAGTCACAAATGATAGCTAACTCCACCCTTTCATCTACCTCTTTCACTGGTCTCCACTGAACTGATCATACACTGTAGTGAACTGATGTGTTCTTGAGTTGAATAATGAGTTACTAATTAATGAATTAAATAATATTTAATTCACTCCACCCATAACTAATTGATTAGCTAGTTAAACTAATCTCAATCAGTTCAACTAAAATAAACAGAACACAACTCCACTATCTATCTCATTAACTCCTCCAAACTTCTGCCACTGAAGTCCAACTGAAGTCAACCATGCATGATGCCATCAAACCCTTGGGAACCACGTGATTCCTCTGTCAGATGCATGAGCCACTTCTGTAGCTCGAACTGAAGTGCTCCAAGAGAGTAAACTGTTGTTTATAGTCTAAATATTATTAAGGGTAAATAATATTTGACTTCCCTCTTTTAAGGAGAGGCAGTCTAAAAATAGACTTCGACCTCTTTGACCTAAAAAATATAGTCTCATCTATTTTTACCAACATGACACATACTTCAAGAATCTCAAACTGGAATCCCCGAACCATGCTCCATATGTCTAAAAATAGACATAGTCTAAAAATAGATTTTGCGCCAGAATTTGCCTGCGGGCCCACTTAGTGAAGGCGACTTCATTTCACTAAGCTCCATCATCTTGCCGCATTTTCAACACTCCCTCTCAGCAAGATATGGATTATCTGCAACCCCTATCCTACCTCTGTGGAATTCAAACTTGCTCCTGGTGAGCGCCTTCGTCAGGATGTCGGCATCCTGATCCTCCGTGGGAACATATGAAAGCATCATGATTCTCCGCTGAACAAAATCTCTGATATGATGGTACCTGATGTCGATGTGTTTGGACCTATCATGAAATACTGGATTGGCCGAGAGTTTAATGCAACTCTGGTTATCACAGTAGATCACTGTAGGCTCCAAATGCAACCTGAACAATCCTGCGAGGATCTTCCTCATCCAAATAGCCTCGCATGTAGCCAAGCTAGCTGCCATGTACTCGGCCTCTGCTGAACTGAGTGCCACGGATCTCTGCTTCCTGCTGTACCAGGAAACTGCTGTTGACCCAATGCTGAAAACTCCTCCAGAAGTGCTCTTCCAGTCCGTTGGACTCCCTGCCCAATCTGCATCAGTGAAGCCAAAAAGCTTCGCTCCATCCTCCTGTCTGTACCATAGACCATATCCCAATGTGCCTCTAATATAGCGCAATACATGCTTGCCTGCCTTCCAAAAGAGCTTGGTAGGCTTAACCATAGCTTGCGAAAGCTGGTTAACAGCATAGCATATATCGGGTCGTGTATTGACCATATACATAAGCGACCCCACCAACTGTCGATAGATAGTGGCATCCACTACCTCCGCTGAAGTAGCATCCTCCTTCCTCCAACCACCAGGAAGAGGAGTGTCAACAGGCTTGCAGCCTTGCATGTTAAACCTCTCTAGAATCTCCCGGGCATACTTGCCCTGAGAAACAAACAGTCCTCCGCTGCGCTGCCAAATCTCCAATCCAAGGAAATAATGAAGGATGCCCAAGTCCTTCATCTCAAACTCTCGTGCAAGATCCTCCTTTCATGAAAGTATCAACTGCTCATCGCCAGTCAAAATCAGATCATCTACATACAGTATGATGATCAACAGCTTCCCCTCCACCACAATCTGGTACAGGTTTGGATCTGCCTCACTCTTGGAGAATCCAAACCCGGTGAAGTAGCTGTCTATCCGAGTGTACCAAGCACGAGGTGCTTGCTTCAGCCCGTACAGTGCTCTCTTGAGTCGGAACACATGCGACTCACTGCTGAAGATCTCAAAACCTTCAGGCTGCTCTATGTACACTTCTTCCTCAATAACTCCATTGAGGAACGCAGTCTTCACATCCATCTGATGAATGTGCCACCCCATCTGCGCTGAGAGAGCAAGGATCGTCCGTACGGAAGAGTACCTTGCGACAGGTGCAAAAGTCTCCTCATAGTCAATCCCCTCGATCTGTGAGAAGCCACGGGCGACAAATCTCGCCTTGTACTTCTCCACACTCCCGTCAGCCGCCTGCTTCACCTTGTAGATCCATCGCGAACCTACAACTGATTTCCCAATCGGTCTTGGGACAATCTCCCATGCACTGTTCCTGATGATCGAATCATATTCTTCGATCATGGCATCAACCCATGCGGGTTCCTCCACAGCTTCCTCAAAAGAGGATGGCTCCGTCACAACACATTGACTCACAAGAGCCATGTATCCAATGTACCAATTCGGTGACTGTCTCTGTCTGCGCTGTGCTGTAGGTGGTCCTACAACCTTCTCTGCATCTCGAGCCAGTCGCTCAGCTTCTATAGTGCGCATGCACCCTCTGATGGTTGGCGCTGCATGGGTGGTTTCTTCCACCTCCCGAACTTCCTCTTGTGGCTGATCCACATCCGGAAGCTCCTCCTTAGGAACTAACAGCTCCTCATCTGCATGCAAGTGTAGCTCCCTCTCAAGCGAACACTGCATGGCTTTCTCCTCCTGAAATTTTATATCCCGTCGCACAACAGTCTTTCGACTGTCTGACAAATACACTCGGTAGTTGTGAGGTGTATCAGTGTACCCCACAAATATTCCAACCTCAGCAGTTGGATCCAACTTCCTTCTCGCATCCTTCGTCACATGCATGTAGACAGGAGAACCAAAAACCCGCAAATGGGAAATATCAGGCCTCTTGCCAGAATAAGCCTCCTCCGGTGTACTCATGCCAAGAACCTTGTGAGGACAACGGTTCTGCACATACACTGCTGTATTGCATGCCTCAACCCACAAATGAAGGGGTAGGCCCTGATCATGCAACATCGCCCGTGCAGCACCCACGATCGTTCTGTTCTTCCGCTCAGCCACCCCGTTCTGCTGTGGGTTATGGGGTGCGATGAGCTCTCTCCGGATCCCTTCTGCGCTGCAGAACTCCTTGAATTCAGTTGAGATGAATTCACCACCGTTATCACTCCTTAGAGTAATCACCTTCTTCCCCAACTCCTTCTCGACCAGTGCTTTAAACTCACATAACTTCGCGAATGTATCGCTCTTCTTCTGCATGTAGAAGATCTAGCACTTTCGAGAGAAATCATCAACAAAGATCACATAATACCTATGCTTTGCTGTCGAAGCAACTGAGAAAGGACCACACACGTCTGTGTGAACTCTCTCAAGGATCGTCGTGGCGCGACTATCCTTCTTATGAAAGGTGGATTTCACATACTTCCCTAAAGTACACCCCTTGCACTGATCTGGCTGCGCAAGAGTGCCCTTAGGAAGCCCAGTAGAAATCTGCTACAGAATCTTCAAAGCTCCATGGTGAAGGTGGCCCAGTATCCTGTGCCACAGTTCGCCCTCATCATCCCGGCTCACCACTTCTCCCGCTTTGCATGCCATAGTTGCGCAACCATCTACCTACAACTGATAAAGGTTCTTAGTTTGAACCCCTATCTTCCGGGTCTCTCCAGTAGTCTTACTGCGCAGGAAGGCTTTTCCTTCACTGAAGACCGCATCATACCCCTTATCCTCCAACATCGCCACAGAAATCAGGTTCTTCTTCAATCCAGGTACATGCATGACATCCTTCAAGACAAAGGGTTTACCAGACTCCCTCTGAAAGGATATGGTACCGATACCAGTCACACTGTATCTACCATCATCACACATCTCGATTTGCACACCCAAATCTTTGTCCTCCAGATCTGAGAACAACTCCCGATCTCCCGTCATATGAAATGACGCACCGCTGTCCAAGAACCATACCGATCCCAGCACACTTGAAACCAAGCATGCAATCAGTGAAAATTCAAGCTCGAACTGTGAAGCCAAAGCTTCTCCATCTGCAGATCTTCCCGCTTGCTTGTTCTTCTTCTTCTTTGGAAAATTGGTAGCATAATGTTCGTGATCATGGCAGTGAAAACACTTCACTTTTGCCATATCCTGCTTCTTGCCCTTTACACCAGAATGAGAGGTTTTCTTACCCTTCCCTTTCTTTGCTTTGGCCACCAAAGCGCAGTTTTCTTCATTAGCTCCCTTTAATGAAGATCCATCTCGAGTAGTCCTCCTTATCTCCTCCTGCATGAGATCCGCCCAAAGGCGCTCCCATCCCGGCAGCTTCTCCTGACCATTGACACTATCTTGATATGAGTGCCAAGCCTTCGGAAGACCAAGGAGATCCAGGTCGACCATGTCCTCTTCATCGACAATCACCCCCACACTTCCCAGCTCATCTCTGCACTTAGTGAACTTCGTGAGGTATTTGGCGATACTGTCTCCCTTCTCCATCTTGATGTTCCTGAGCTTATCTTTGAGCGCCAGCTTCCTTTGGTCACTCTTACTCTGGAATAGATCCGTCAAAGCTTTCCACATTAAATATGGAGTAGCCTTTCCATGCAGGCTGGGCACAATATGATCCTTGACGCCCTCCAACAGGATCCTTCGACATTTCGCCATCTTCTTTTGCCATGCATCGACTTCAGCAGGATCAGTGGGCTTTTGTACATCCGTATCTATGAACTCCTTGAGACCATTATCTTCTAATACTGCTTCCATGTGATCCTTCCATGCAACATAATTCGAACTGCCTTCAAGAGCATATTCGAGTCGCAAACCGTTGAAAGACATTTTCAACACCGGCACCAAGAAAACAAAACTGCTGCAAAACTTCGAATTCCACCTCAAAGCTCAACCGCTCTAGATCGTGAGAAAAAATTATTTCTAGCACAGAGATCGACTGCAAGGGGCGTTTACCAGACCTTTTACTTTCCGAAGAAAGATGAATCCGGAGGCTACCTGGCCCGCATGCAGACTCTGTCTACCGAAATAAGTTTGTAATCACTGTGATGATCAATCTTTGCTTCAATAGCTCCGATACCATGTAGAAATTTGCTGAATAATGATTAATTATCCACCGAGACTATCCCGGTCACATACTATTTGAACTTCATACACAACACATAATCTCTTCCACTCAACTCAACTCAACTCAGATCATCACACATGCGAAAATAAAATCAAGCGATAACACATCAAATCATCATACACATTAACACAGTATGTATGGGGAAAGCTTATAGTTGAAAACCCCGCAGCTATTGTGTATATTATAATGGAGAAATCAAGTAACCAACTCAGTACAATACTCCTCACAAGTACTCAGTACTTTCTCATACAGTTACTCACAATCTAGCTCAGTTTTGAACAGGTTACTGGTTCAAAACTCACCGCCAATTGCCTTGCCTCTATTGCGTGTTTCAATGCTATGGGATGGCCTCTTTATATAGATAAACCACCAGCCTGAACTGCGTAATCCTCATGGGCTTACTCCACCTATCTGTGTGTTGCAAATAGCAACAGTATAGTCACAACTGATAGCTAACTCCACCCTTTCATCTACCTCTTTCACTGGTCTCCACTGAAATGATCATACACTATAGTGAACTGATGTGTTCTTGAGTTAAATAATGAGTTACTAATTAATGAATTAAATAATATTTAATTCACTCCACTCATAACTAATTTATTAGCTAGTTAAACTAATCTCAATCAGTTAAACTAAAATAAACAGAACACAACTCCACTATCTGTCTCATTAACTCCTCCAAACTTCTGCCACTGAAGTCCAACTGAAGTCAACCATGCATGATGCCATCAAACCCTTGGGAACCACGTGATTCCTCTATCATATGCATGAGCCACTTCTGTAGCTCGAACTGAAGTGCTCCAAGAGAGTAAACTGCTGTTTATAGTCTAAATATTATTAAGGGTAAATAATATTTGACTTCCCTGTTTTAAGGAGAGGCAGTCTAAAAATAGACTTCGACCTCTTTGACCTCAAAATAGAGTCTCATCTATTTTTACCAACATGACACATACTTCAAGAATCTCAAACTGGAATCCCCGAACCATGCTCCATATGTCTAAAAATAGACATAGTCTAAAAATAGATTTTGCGCCAGAATTTGCCTGCGGGCCCACTTAGTGAAGGCGACTTCATTTCACTAAGCTCCATCATCTTGCTGCATTTTCAACAACACAAACACTGGAAACATATAAAACAAGAGAGACACATATATATGTGGTTAACCCAATTTGGGCTATGTACACCCCCAAAAACCAGTCCATACTTTATATTATCCAGAAAGATGAAGAGACATAACCTACAACAGATCCACTGTAATATCCTCTACTCTCTCTCATAGTCCCCCTTTGTGTTTCTTTCTCATAATATACATACCATACATAACCGCAATACAATACCTCATACAAAATGAGGGGTTGCCTTCTAGGGGAAAAAACATTAAATTAAATGTAACTTCTACCATTAGATCATTCGCCTAATGATCATCATGCCCCCAGTGGACCCCCTAGAAGGGATTAAATGACGGGTGACGTTGTCGACCTATTAAGAATAGGGGTCCAATGTGGAGATATATCTAAATAAATAAGATAATCAGGCTCCACACCCAACAATCTCCCACTTGGAGATTGATTGTAGCAACTCCACTGTCGCTTCATTTGTTGGAAAATTACTCCACTTTGGACCTGGATGTTTCTCATCTTCATCATCATACTTGAAGACCAATTGAAACTGAGGAGAATCTCAGTTTCTCCCTGGTTACAAATTTTGTTAACATATCTACAATATTCTAGCTAGTGCGTACCTTTTCCAGCTTCAACTATCGATCCTCCAACACTAATCATATAAAATAGTACTTGAGTTGTATGTGTTTATTCTTGGAATGAAATGTTGAGTTCTTTGCAAGAGGAATGACACTTTATTTATCATTGTATAGCCTTCTCATATCTTTCTTCTTATATAGCAACATACTCTACATTTTTTGTTGAAAGTGAAAAAAAATTATGCATTTTTGAAACACAATTGACAGTTGTTCCGCCTATAGTAAATACATACCCTGTAGTGCTCCTCATATTATGTCAATCACCTGCCATATCGACATCAACATATCCCTGTAGAGAAATGTTTTAACCACCAAAATCATAATGCTTGATTTGTGGTACCTCTCAAATATCTGACAATCCATTCCTCTACCATACAATGTTCTTTTCCTCGATTTTTCATGTACCTTCTTACAACTCCCACTGCATGTGAAATATCAGGCCTTGTGCAGACCATTTCATACACTAAGCTTCCAACTTCTGGTGCATATGAAACTTTAGACATATAATCAATTTCTTCTTGGGTCTTGTGGCACATATCCTTACTAAGTTTGAAATGGCTGGCCAAAGGTGTACTAACTAGTTTTGCATTGTGCATATTAAATCTTTCCAACACCTTTTTTATGTAATCATTCTGAGACAATGTTAATTTGTGATTTTTCTCATCTCTGGTTATTCTCATACCAAGGATTTGTTTTGCAACTCCCAAATCCTTCATTTCAAATGAATTTTCCATTTTTCTTTCGAGTACATTTATTTCCTGCATGTTATACCCTGCAAGAATCATGTCATATACATTCAATAACAATATAATATAGCTGCCATCATTTTTATTTTTTAGATAAACACAATGATCAGAGTGATATCTAATATAACCTTGTCCATACATAAATGTGTCAAATTTTAGATACCACAACCTTGTAGCTTGTTTTAAGCCATACAAGATTTTATTTAACCTGCACACTAATTTTTCCTTTCCTTTTACCTCATATCCTTGTGGTTGTTGCATATATATATCTTCCTCCAAATCTCCATGGAGAAATGTTATCTTTACATCTAACTGTTCAAGATGCAAATATTCCGCTACTACAAGACTTAAAATATTTTTGATTGAAGTCACCTTAACAACCAGATAAAATATTTCACCATTGTCAATACTTTTCATCTGTGCAAACCCGTTCACCACAAGTCTTGCTTTATACCTCTATTTCCTCCATATTCTTCCTTCAACCTGTAAACCCATTTAATCTGCGATGTTTTTTTACCTGTAGGAAACCTGACTAAGTCCCATGTCAGGTTACGTATTAAGGATTCCATCTCCTCTTTCATTGTTAGCTCCCACTTCTTCCTATTTTCAACCTGTATTTCTTCTTCATAACATTCGGGTTCACTAGAATTAGTCCACAATAAATAATATAATGAAGGAGAGTATCATTCAAGGGGTCTACTTATCCTGGTAGATCTTCTAATACTACTTTTAGGTGTTTGACGTGCCCGTTTTTGTTGTGGTGGCTGTTGTTGTTGTGGTTGTTGATTATTATTATTTTCATGCACCTTTACTTTTTCTATGACCTCATCAAGAAATGTGTATTCCTTTTTTGAATTTTCATGTTTATTTTCCTGCAACTAATTCTTATACAAGACCTTTTCTTTGAATATTACATCTCTGTTACACCAATTTTTGGTCATCTAACCTGTTAATATCAGATCGACTAAAGTACACCATGTAAGACCAATTTTACCATAGTAAAATTTCTTTCACTATGAGAAATAATTCAATAATCCATAGTTTATTAAATTATTTCTGGTCTAAACATGAAACCCCATGAGTAATAATTAAATAAATCCTTATTTGTTTGATATCCCTCTAGGGATAATTAACTAAACCATTGTTTAATTAATATTCCTGGTCATATTTAACCCAAAACATGAGAATTAATTAGATAAATTATTATTTATCTTTTTATTCTCTAGGAATAATTATTTAAATCATTATTTAATAATGTTCCTTGTTGAATTTGAGTAAATAATTTTTAAATAATTAAATAAATCATTGTTTATTTAATTATTCCTTAACGTCATCCTTGAAACAATAAATAAAACATTTATTTATTTACTATTTCTAAATAAAGGGATTTAACAATTTCTAAATTCCTTTTCCATTCACCAAAAATAATAAAATATTCCAATTAAGTTGGATCTATATTTGGTTAATAATAGTTTAACTATGCACCAATATCTAGACTAACTCAATATTTTGTTATAAATAGACAGGTTTTTCCATTCTTTCACTACGTTTTTTATCACCTTTTGATCTATACTTTTGGTCTGACTTTGATCCTCCATCATTGTCATATTTTTTCTACTTTTTCTTGTGATATTCTATTGGTTTGAGGGGTCCTGACCTAGGTTCGGTGTGCAAGGTTTGCCAACAAACTCCTATACTACTGGCCCTTTCGGCAGTGACCTACTTGCGTAGGTCAAAGTCTCACCCGAAGTAGTATGGGTGGGTGTTGGAACCAGGTTTCCGCACCCTGAGAAAGGATGGGTAAGGCAAGCAGAGTTGCGCTAGGTCCCATAATTCCCAGATTACCTTACTCTGTGCAGGTTTAATTAGGCCTCTGTTCGCATCCACGTTTGCTAGATCTATAATTATATGCTTTTTATGACAGTAACACAGCAATACATAATAGAACAGAATAGATCCAGATTCAAAAACACACTTCTACAGATCTTCGCAGCTTAAAGACAGAAAATGAACAATACAAAAATTATCAACAATTCACACAAGAGTACTCACAGATTCAGTTCTCTATCAATCTTTCTTATTCATTCATTCATCAATTCTTCCTTACAATTCCCTTCCCAACCTACACACACATCAGCAGGGTCCGCACACAGCTGGACTTGGATCTCCACACACACAGCTAGTAGGAGTCCTTTCCCCAAAAACTCAAACTGATAGCTTAAACCACAAATTGCATCAATAGCTCATCATTCTTGTTCTTTACAATACAAAATTATCTTCTATTTATAACAATCTAGCTTTGATTTTCCTATGGTCTGCAAACCGTGGTTTTTGAACCCCTGGTTTACCCTTTTACCCATTACAATGCATTCGGGGCTTTGACTCACCCCAAAACCCCTGTGCTAGACTAAATAATAAAAAATACTCAAAATGGACTAGTTTTGCAGCTTGTTAGGAGACCATGTTCCAACAGCCCCCCAACACAATCTTGTGACTCGTCCCGAGTCACTGCAGTGGTGCATCTTCTATTTACGCACGTAAGGTATCGAGAGCATGTACGAGTGGAGGGAGCACTTCCTGACTCTGGGCCACAACTCGTTGTGCAATGTTGACAAGTTTTAGGGAGGCAAGGCCGTCCGGAGCCACGGTAACCCATTCTAACAGCCGGTGGAGGCGCACAATGGTGAACTGAGCCTCTTGGGAAAGCTGGAGTGTGGTGTCAAACCAGGTTTTCAACCATTTTCAGATGACATGCTTGGTGCAGCGAAGGTTCTCAATCTCGTCCATGACGGCTAGATACTGCACAGAAATGTTGAAGGGTGAGGAAGCTCTGACCTGATCCCGAGCAGCTTCTGCCTGCCGTAATTCCTTCTGGATATGTTGAAGCATAGAATGGTGTTGGAATGTTGTCCATAGTTGTGTAGCTATTTCGGCAAGCTGTGCGCCCTGTGTAAGCTTCTCTTCAATAATATTCGTTGTGTCGGTGACCAATGAAATCTGTTGGGCCCGTACTTCTGGAGGGATGTCATACTGTTGTCGCGTAATCTAGTCACAGTGCTGAACCTCTTGGAACACTCTGGTGTATAGTCCTTGTAGTGATGTGTGATATAGCTACGTCAAATCTAATTGGATGTCCGCAGTAGCTGGATCATGATTGTTAACTAGGGCAGTGCAAGGGAGTGAAAAAACATTTCTTCTGCTGGGCGGTACTCTAGAGTTGCGGAGAATTCGCAGCATGGCCCTGTATCTTAGCATTCCTTCTTGGCGCAGAACTAGTTATGACCTGACTATGATTCTGTGGGTAGGGGACTACGGTACTAACGTACCCTCCTCTACTATATCGTCCAAGGCCCTCTGGCTGGGTCCCGCAGTCGTCCCTGGGGTGCGAAGGTCGATTATTCCTATTACGTAGCAATGGTGCCTCTCTGCGCGTGGGTCGCAGGCAATTCTTTCTACAGAAGGCCATCGCTCGATCATTTGATCACACTCGTCAGTCCCTGGCCCTCTCAAGATGATGTCTGTGGTTGCTGAGCAGCCCGGGAACGAATCATTCAGCGAGTTAGGATCCGCCATAGAAAAAAGAGAACAGGTGTCCCAGAGACTGTTAATGACCTCAAAAACCTAGTAAGTAGATAACATGAGCATGTTGTAGAGCCAATAAATAGCCTAGTGTGAATTTATCTTGCCAACCGCACACCATCCAGAGCTAATTAATGGTGGAGTAGCTGTACGTGAAACTTACCATTGACAATTCGGATCAAACTTACCATAGATGGCTGCTTTGATGGTCCACCCTCTATTTTGCGTAACTATAAAGTTCCTTTATTATCAAAGTGGGTTGTATTGATGGTCTTTATTTCGTACCTGATGACTCTCCCATGGACCCTCAGACCTCGAATGATGCCTGCGTGCTGTTCGCGTACCCTGAATTAAGGTTGATGCTAGGTGCTTCATGACATGGTTCAGGTACCAGATCTACAAGTTGACAAGTTGGCCACCAATATTCTCGAGCCATGCGCTTCGCCCTTGGTCAGGATGTTCCTGTATGATAGGGCTACGTCACGCGTCCTCGTGCCATATGTTACTTGAAGTGTTGGTAAATTCTCCCAACTGCACATGGGCTTAGGCAGGTCCATAATTGAATGCACACCTAGGTCAGCGGTAGCCAGGTGAGCCTGTCCAGGCAGGGTTTGATTGCACCCTTTGTATGTCAGCAAGTATCTACATAGGTCGAATGATCTCAGAGCCCATCTGGCAACTAGGGTCCCTAAGCGCAGGATCACCTTACTCCAATACTTCTCCCAAGTGAAGAATACCAGCCCCCATGTAGGTGCTCTGCGCATTGTCAGTGGCAGTGTTCCTAGCCTACGTTCCTTGGGGATTTTAGGTTCAACCATCTTCTTACTATCACGTGCATCATTGTGGCAAGGTAGGTCTCTTTCCTTGGTAGAGATGCAATGGAAATTCCTGGTGGTCCAAAGACATCGTAGCGCCAAAACCTCATGCAACCAACCCTGCCTATTTTCTATCTCCTCATCAAAGTCAGAAAAACATTCACTGTCCTTTTCTCAGCAGAGCACTCCTTTGTCCATGGTGTTAACCCGATCTTCATCCTGCGCAGTCAATTTATAAATGTGATCTATCTCCTCCTCCTCATAGGCTGGCTTTGTATACCATGCACCTTCTACCGGATCTAGTGGCACTAGGACGCGCGTACCTTTGTTTTCAAACACCATGCTGCACTTCTTGGGATTGATGACACCCCCCATGTCTATAGCCCAATCCAGTATGAGGAGCGCAGGGTAAGGATCTACATCTTCCACAATTTCTATTACTTTAAATTCAGCTAGTATCCTTACCCCTGCAATGTCAACCATGACTTTTGGTAGCCTTCCTAGAGGAATGATTCTTTGTTGATTTTCCATTCGTAACTAGATGGTGGACCGCTCTAATTTATGCTCCCCCATTACTTTCCATGTTTTATTTGGTAATACATTCGCATCCGATCCAAGATCTAAGATGACTTGATCCATTTCGTAGTCACCAATCTGCGCAGTCAACTGCATTTCTCTTCCTGTGTGTTTCTTATAGCTGTATAGTTTGTGTACATCCTTGGTCCCAGGGATCAAATTGGGCCACGCTGCGTAGGTATTTAGTAGTGCTTGGAGATTTCCTACGGCCTGCGGGTTTCGTAGAAACTTTAGACATGCCTTCAAAAAGGGCTCAACTCCTTCTTCTATCTGGAGGTACATCGGCTGCTACGTGGGGCCTACCAATGGTGCTTGTTTTTCGAGATTCACTCCTTCCCGAGGTGAAAGCTCCTCCTTTGCTCCCCAGGTGACCATCTCGCTGCATGTCATTAATTTTAAACTTGGATTCGTATTCCTTAGCTCAGTTTTAACTCTTTGTACATTCTGCATAGGGGTGGGTTGTTTTTCCTGCATCTTGGCTATTAAAATTAGGCAATCTTCCACCACATGGTCGAGCTGCCTACAATATTTGCACGATGGCCTGGTCGGATTTGGCCATTCTCTAGTGAAGTGTCCTATTTCCCCGTAGTTATAGCATATTAGTTGCCCACGTCCTCGTCCTGTGCTTCCTCCCCGACCTCCTCTGTCTCTGGCTGGTGATCCTCCAAAGTGCACAAAAATTCTTAGCGACACAAGGTCCGATTATACCCTATATAAGTTCCCACAGTCCATCATTAAATCATAAGTATGATAGTTCTTCTCATCGTCCCCCACTGATCGGCAGAACCTGCACCATTTTTGTTTTAGTTCTGGGACATACGCATCCAACCGAGGGCAATGGTTCGTATCATGCAGTCCTGCTACCCGACAGTCATTACACCACAATTCAGGTCCGCTTGACCCTGGTCGTGATAGGATGGGTTCCCTACTTACTCCCGAGCATACCAGACTAGGTCCTCCCACTTGTATGTACTCTATTATTAGGGGGCACTGATACTTTGTATGGCCAGACACCCGTTATCGTATGCACCAAAGATCTGCGTAGCCTCTCGAGGGGAAGCTTCCAATTTCATAGCAACTTCCACAACTTTCTCCTGTGACTCAAAGGTCTGATGACTCATTGGTGTGCATAGGTGAGGTAACAACATAGTGATGAATCATTATGTATGCTATCTATCATCATAATCAAATCCTCCTTCCTTGATTTCCTTCTTCAATCACTAATCAACCTCCCATACTGAATCAGATGCACCTTGTTTGAAGTCCTTTACTTCTGCTACCAGTTGGGAATAAGATTTTGGCTTCCGGATTTGTTGCTTCAGAGCGTCTTTGATATCTTGAATGAATGTGCTCCCGTTTTGGGCAATGTATTGCATATAATAGTACAGGGCCCTGTCCTCGAATGCCAATGACAGCTACGCCCTCTTTATCGTATCACTCGCCACATTCTACGCAGTCCAGACGAAGTCTGCAATGAACCAAAACCAGTCCATATCCTCATCTCCTACCCCCTTGAAGGTAGGTAGTTTCAAGTGCACATCCATATCACTATTTAGGGGGGGGGGGGTTCGTATGGGTGAATTCTTACCTTTGTGTGGCCTAGGTGGTGGTGTAGCTGAGGGATCTTTTGCAGCTGGTTCTTGCAACATATTATAGGTGGATCTCCCTCTGTCAAGGTTGGTCTGATAGTATTTACCATTGCGCGTTGTGCTCCTATCTAGATCCGAGGTCATTCAGTTAGTATAAGTACACAAAATTCTCTTTTAACATAGTAATATCTTAATCAACAATGGTAATGTCCTCAGAAATTTTCCCCGAAACCCTTTAAAGAATCATCGTTCGGCCTCAGAGTATGAGATGAACTGATCAATGGAAAATTCTATCACAAATACTCCTAGCATGCTATCCTCTTGGTGATCTATTATGTGCGTGATAGTGTTATCAGTCTTTTCCAGCTGTTGGATCAACTCTGGGGTCCACTGAGTGATTCGTTCACCCTTCTAGCACTTCTGGAATTCTACAAGTCTGGCTAGCCACTCCTGGAGCTCAATCGCAAATGTCACAGAGAATATTTCATAGCTCTCTATAAGGATGTACCTATTTTTCCACATTTCTGATGTTAACTTCTTACTGCGATTTTCTTTTACCGCGAATTCCTGGATCTGCCTTTCAAACCAGTCTTCAATCTCCTTTCTCTTAGGCTTCCAGTATTCTCTTGTCATTACCCGATTTCTCTCTTAGACATCTTCCAGTCCCAGCAACGGAACCATTTGTTGGCTTGAGGGGTCCTGACCCAGGTTCGGTGTTGTGAAACCAACTCCAAAAAGAGAAGAAAAGAGATATCAATGCCTTAGAAATAAGCCACTTCGAGGGGGCAACCTCCAATACATTACATGAATGAACAATTCTTGGATGATACAATTCACAAAACCTCCTTTCTATATATAGGAGTCCATGGGGCCTTAATGTAATCCTAGTGGGCCACAATGTAATCCTAGCCGACCTAACAATAATAATTTAAGGGCACAATAATAACAAAATGGGGGTTACAAGGGTACAATAATAAAAATAAAGGGGTTACACTAATAACAATAAGGGACTATACTGGTAATATAGGGACCTAACATGCCCCTCTCCTTCAAAAAAGTGTTGTCCTCAACGCTTGAGTAGCTCTGGGTGCTTCTGTATAAACTTCTCATCCTCCCATGTAGAATCTTCGGTGGGTAAGTTCTTCCACTTGATGAGATACTCTGAAATTGATCGATTCCGTAGTTGTCGAGTTCTTGTTTCCGTGACCGCTTCAGGTTCCAATATGATTTTTCCTTCCTCATCAAGTTCTGGAAATATTGTTTGAGCTGGAAGATTTTCACCTATAACCTTCTTTAAGCATGAAACATGGAAAACTGGATGTACTCGTGAAGAAGCAGGAAGCTCCAATTTGTATGCCATAGAACCAATCTTTTGCAACACCTTGTAAGGACCATAGTACTTTGGTGATAATTCATTATCCTTCTTAGCTTGCTTGAGGGACATTTGTTTGTATGGTTGTAGCCGTAAAAATACCCAATCTCCTACATCAAAACTTCTCTCGCTGCGATGTTGATCTGCCTGTTGTTTCATTCGATTTTGTGCAAAATTCAGGTTATCCTTTAAGAGTTGGAGAACTTCTTGTTGATGCTCGATGTGATCTTCCACTGCTTGAACCTTCGAATTTTCTCTTAAATATGATGTGATGGATGGTGGATGATATCCATAAAGTGCCATAAATGGGTCATTTTTGCTGCAGTATGGAAGGAAGTGTTATACCACCATTCAGCAAGAGGTAACCACTTGACCCATTGTGTTTGTTTATCGGATACAAAACAACGAAGATATCCTTCCAAACATTTATTTACTATCTCAGTTTGACCATCAGATTGAGGATGATAAGATGAGCTATGAGCTAATTGAGTACCCAAACAAGAAAATAACTCCGTCCAAAAATTTCCAGTAAAAATGGGATCTCTGTCGCTCACAATAGCCCTTGGGTTTCCATGTAGCTTTTGAATTGTGTCCATAAATGTAGTAGCAACTGTACTTGCTTTAAATGGATGAGATAATGCACAAAAGTGTGCATACTTGGTAAGTCTATCAACTACCACCATGATAACACTCTTTCCTTCGGACTTAGGTAAACCTGTGATAAAATCCATTGAAATCTCCTCCCAACGTTGACTTGGAATGGATAAAGGTTGTAGAAGTCTCGGGTTCTTAATTGTCTCAACTTTATTCTCTTTGGAAAACAGACATTACTTGCAGTGCAAGAATGGGATTTAATTTCGTCTAAAATTCTTTCTTACTATTTAGTGAAGTTTTTAAATCTGATGTCATATAAGAAATGTAAAATTCCAAAAAGAATCATTTGTTTAGTTTGGAATTCTTAAAATCTAGCGATCTTTAACACCATAAGAATATTTTCAAACTAAATCCTTTGCAGATACCTTCAGGATCTTCTCAATTTGGATGATGTCCATACCTTCTTGTCCTTATTGATATCTCACTTTGATTTCATCCAAATGGTTGAATGACAAGGCCAACTAAATGGTAGCCACCTCTTCATTCTTTGAAATTACTCACAGCAACATTCAGCTTCATTTTTTACCTTGATTCTTTCAAATCACCTTAACATCTTTGTGTTTTTATATCTTGGCAGTCTTTGTTTCCAAAGAATTTAAAGACTGTCATGAATCATTTTTGTAAATTGTCTTTACATTAGGTAAGGTCGTCATTTCTTTAGTGCATGTAGTATTGCTAACATTTCCTTCTCATAAATAGCTTTCTATAAATACTTTACTTTGATTGGACTACTTTCAAAAGTAATGGGTCTTCCGTCTTGCATTAAAACAACACCAATTCCATTTCCTAAGGCATCACATTCCATAATAAAGTTTTTTGTGAAGTCTAACATAGCTAAGACCGGTGCTAGGTACATTTCCTATTTAAGATATTCAAAGGCCTTAGTTTCTTTAGGAGTCCATGAAAATGCATCTTTCTTCAATAATGTTGTTATACGTGTTGCTATTCTCCCATAATTATTAACAAACTTGCGATAATACCCTGTTAACCCAAGAAATCCTCGCAACTGCTTTATGGTTGTGGGGACTTTCCATTCCTTAATGGCTTTAATTTTGTTAGGGTCTACCTTAACACCTCGTGAGATACAATATGACCCAGATATTCCTTCCTCTTGTACTCCAAAGAAACATTTGGATGTTTTTTCATATAATTGTTTCTCCTACAATAGTTGAAGCACCCGTCCAACCTGTCCAACATGTTGAACATGATCCTTCCAAGACTGTTGTAGATTAGTATATCATCAAAAAATACTAACACAAATTTTCTAAGGAAAGGTTTGAAAATGGAATTCATCAACCCTTGAAATGTACAAGGTGCATTGGTAAGGCCAAAAGGCATGACCAAAAATTCATAATGACCATCATGAGTTCGAAATGTTGTTTTTGGAATATATTCAATCTTCATTCTAATTTGATGATATCCTAAACGAAGATCCAACTTAGTCAAATAAATTGCTCCATGTAATTCATCCAATAATTCATTAATCACGGGAATGGGAAATTTATCTTTAATAGTGAGCTTATTGAGCTCCCTATAATCCAGACACATGTGTCATGATCCATCGTTCTTGTACACCAATACTATAGGAGCAGAGAAATAACTTTGAGTAGGTTCAATTATACTAGCCTCTAACATTTCTACAATCATACGTTCAATTTCTCTCTTTTGGACATAAGGATATCTGTAAGGCCTGATGTTTGGAGGAACACTTCCTAGAATCAAATGAATAGCATGATCATGATCACAAATAGGTGGGAGTCCTTTCGAAGTTTCAATCACCTTGGAATGATTGTCCAAGACTTGTTGGAGATCTGCAGAAATAGATGATTTTGATGTTGGAACTTCTAGTGAGCATAATTGTGAAATTACACCTCATTTTTCTTTATTAAGAAGTTTTTTCATGACATTATAGCTTATTATCTTTCCTGGCTTCCCTGCAATACCGTGTAATTCAAATTCCTTTCCTTCTAGAAAAAATTTGAAGAAAAGTTCTTGAAAATTAAAAGCTACCGTCCCCAAAGATTGTAACCATTGTACTCCTAGTACAACATCAACACCTCCCATTGGAATGGAAAGAATTGGATTATTCAATACATATTCCCCATGGTTAACTTGATATTATGGCATTTTCCAGAGCAATTTATAGGTCCTCCATTTGCAACCATCACTTGAAATTCTAGTGCTGGGTATAGGAAATAGTTAGATTCCTTGTCTACCTTATAATGAATAAAAATATGGGTACTACCTGAATCAATCAACACTATTACCTTTTTCTTCTTGATATGTCCTTCTATCTTGAGAGTTTGAGGAGTGTTAATTGCTGCCAATGCATTACACAATATGGTCGGACTCATTTCTTCCTCTTCACAATCTATTTAAAATAATTTCTTCTCAGCACACTTATGACCTTTAGTGTATTTTCTATCACAACTGTAGCAAAGCCCTTTTGCTCTTTCTTCTTCCAATTGTTGTGGTGTCAACCTTGTAGGTTGTGGAAATCTAGGCGTAGAAACACTTCCTTCTTTATAGAATTGAGTGGTAGGCTTCCTTGTCGCCATAATTTTACGTTCAACTTTTCTTGCCAACCTGAATGCCTTCTCCAATGAATCAGTTCCAAAACACGAACTTCATGTTGGATGTTATCCTTTAGAGTACCTAAGAAGAGATCAATCCTGTGTTCCTCTGGAATATTAGTTACCCTTATATTCAATTTTTGGAAGTCCTCAATGTGCTGCCCCACTAAACCCTTTTGTTTGAGATTTATCAATTGGCTAAAGAAGGTGTTGCTCTTTGTACCCTCATAATGTGCTATCATTTCCTCCGTAAAAATTGACCAAGTGACAATTTTTTTACGGGAGCAAAGCCATCGATACCATACAAATGTATTTTGTTCTAAATGTAAAGTTGCAATGCGTACCTTTTGTGTTTTTTTCACATTATGGAGATCAAAATATTGCTCCATCTGTAGTATCCATGTTACAGGATCCTTTCCATCAAACTTCCTCATATCCATTTTTGGAATATGGTGGTTCTTCCCACCAACATTAGAGTTTATGAAGTCACGGTTAACATTTATTTTTTTTTGATCATGATTTTCCTCTACTATATTTTCACCATTAGGAAAAATTTCGTGTATCAACTTTGTCAAAACTTCCATGTCTGCTTTTAGATCATTCTTCATGTTTTCCATGTTGTCTTTCAGTTTTTCATCGATCTTAGCTTCCATGTCATCCATCTTATATTCCATTGCATCTATCTTAGATTCCATGCCTTTTTTCAAACCATCCATCTTCGCTTCCATGCCTTTCTTCAAAACTTCCATTTCATTTTTTGTTGCTCTTTGAAATTTGGTGCACTTGCTCTTGTAATTTTGATAGATCATGTTGCAATTCTTCATCTTCATGAGTCATAGTAGAGCCTTCTGAAGGCTTAATGGGTGTTGAATTATTTTTACGGGGCATTTTTTAGAACCCAATAATGATATATATTCTACAATATTCCCTTGGAATCAATTAGTATTTATTCTTCAAACAAGACTTATGCAATTCGGAAAAAAATACACACCTTTTTCTTACTTTTGAGGAGCTCGATATTGAAATTGGATTATCTTTGTGATTTTGGCTCTTCAAGATCTAAAATTTGGCACTAAGGTAGCCTTCTAAATTATCTTTTTAATGCCATAGGTCTGACTTGATTTGGATTCTCCTAGGCAAAGTTATGTCCAATCTCCCACAATGACCTAATTATGGACTGGTTCAGTAGAGCGAACTTGTACGACTTTCCATGTGTCACTGTTTTGTATTTTAGCTCTGACATTGATAGAAAAAAAACTATAGTCTATGTGATTACGACTCCTTTTTATGGCACTCCAATCCGATGCTCAGAGAGAGAGTTATGAAGCTTTTCCTATGATCACCAGTTTGAGATGAAATTCAGGAGCCTGAAAAAGCACTACCTTCCACAGATCATATCTCCGAAACTATTGTGAACCAAGATCTGAAATTTTGCGATGAGTTTCCTCAGAATTTCAGCTTTGCACCCTAAAAATTTCAAATTATGAACCTTCGTAGAAAAAATGTTATAGTGAAAATTCCACGATGACCTATTTAGATTAAATTGAGGAGCCTACAAAAAGACCTAACTTCCACAGATCATATCTCTGAAAATATTGTGAACCAAGCTCTAAATGTTTTGATGATGTTCCTCAGGATTTCAGCTTTGCACCCTAAAAATTTCAGCTTCTGAAACTTCGTAGAAAAAACATTATAGCGAAAATTCCACGATGACCTGTTTGGAGCAGTGAAACTCTAGAATCCAAAGCTCTGATACCAAATGTTGTGAAACCAGCTCCAAAAAGAGAAGAAAAGAGATATCAACACCTTATAAATAAGCCACTTCAAGGGGGCAACATCCAATACATTACATGAATGAGCAATTCTTGGATGATACAAATTACAAAACCTTCTTTCTATATATAGGAGTTCATGGGGCCATGATGTAATCCTAGTGGGGCCACGATGTAATCCTAGCTGACCTAACAATAATAATTTAAGGGCACAATAATAACAATATGGGGGTTACAGGGGTAAAATAATAACAATAAGTGGGTTACACTAACAAAAATAAGGGACTATACTAGTAATATAGGGACCTAACATTCGGTGTGCAAGGTTTTCCAACAAACCCCTATATTACTGGCCCTTTCGATAGTGACCTACTTGCGCAGGTCAAAGTCTCACCTGAAGTAGTATGGGTGGGTGCTAGGACTAGGTTTCCACACCCTGAGAAAGGATGGGTAAGGCATGAAGATTTGCGCTAGGTCCTGTAATCCCCAGATTACCTTGCTTTGTGCAGGGTTAATTAGGTATTTGTTCGCATCCACGTGTGCTAGATCTATAATTATATGATTTTTATGATAGTAACATAGCAATACATAAAAAACAAAATAGATCTAGATCTATAAACACACTTATATAGATCTTTGCAGCTTAAAGACAGAAAATGCACAATACAGCAATTATCAACAATTCGCACAAGAGTACTCACAGATTTAATTCTCTATCAATCTTTCTTATTCATTCATTCATCAATTCTTCCTTACAATTCCCTTCCCAACCTGCGCAAATAGCAGCAGGGTCCCCACACAGCTAAACTTGGATCTCTACGCACACAGCCAGCAAGAGTCCTTTCCACAAAAACCCAAACAGATATATTAAACCACAAATCACATCAACAACTCATCATTCTTGTTCTTTACAATACAAAGTGCTCCTCTATTTATAACAATGTAGCCTAGATTTTCCTATGGTCCGCAAACCGTGGTTTTCGAACCCCTGGTTTACCCTTTTACCCATTGTAATGCATTCGGGGCTTTGGCCCACCCCAAAACCCCTGCACTAGACTAAATCTAATAAAAAATACTCAAAATGGACTAGTTTCGCAGCTTGTTAGGAGACCCTATTCCAACGGCTTCTGTTGACTTCTATTTTCTCTAGATTTTCTGCACCATCAAAAGAGAGAGAGATCTTGAATCTGAAGGGCTGAGGACATACAAGAACCCTTCCCATTGAGGGAGACTGGTAACATATTTCTGTGTTCCCTTATGAGGTTTCATAATAGAAAAAAAAACTTTATAAATTCTTGTCTTGTCTATTGGATGTATGAAGAAACTCTTACTTATTTTCATTGTTTAATGTCTTTAACTGCATAGACCTGGATTTTTGTAGCATTTATTATGATCACCTACTACGGATCTAAGGAAATTGACAAACACATTTGATATTAGCTTTGTTTGTTATGCATATCTAAAGTCAGTTTTTTTCATACGCTTGCGATTAGAATTCACTCGAACAACTCGCGACTCCACAAGGGTTTTTAATTACGACCACTGTCATTTTTTAGATCCCTGCATGACCAGCTACTTCAGCCACTATTTTTTTTCTTCAGCTTCTTATTTTGCAATCCTTGATGTTGATTTTAACCTTTTTTACCCTAAAATAGTAAAAATTCTAACTTTCGTGTGTTTCTGGGCCATTTGCATAAGTAACATGTATCAGTCGCGGCAAAGATGACAATTTTTTCTGAAACCTGCTACCGAGAGAGTCGGAAGTGCAGGTCACACTTTTCATCCCAAAACCTGTGACCTCATCTCTTAGGTAGCGAAAAAATGCCCAAAAACTGTGACCTGAGCAAAAAACAGGTCAGTACCGACGACTTAACTTTTTTGCGAGATTTTTCTATTGTTTTCCAGAGTTTGTTTGGGGAACTATTCAAGGTTCTCGGGCCTCCATATTTACCCATATAGGAACTATAATTTCTTATTTTTACTTGTCAAAGTAGGAACCATGTCCCTTAGGGCTTCAGTACACTTCCACCTTTTTAGGAGGAGCTTAGTTGAAGCAGGGCTTCTCAGATTTCAATGTTTTTCAGCCATTTTTTTCAGATCTAAACCTGTCTTTTAAGATCCATTTCAGATCAGTTATTTGTCCATCCAAAACACCTCTTTTCAGTTTTTTTTCCTCCTCCCTTTAGGGTCGCCTACATTTCCATTTAGGTTGTAGCCTTTCGCCACCTATTTTTCAGCATTTTTCCCTCTGGCTTCTTGTTTTTTTCTGCACCTCTTTTTCAGCAGATCTAACCTTTATATCCCTGTTCCTCTTGACCTTAGATCTATTAGCCATATTTTTTGTTTTGAGTAGATTTCATCCACCCTTATACTATTTGTTGGGAAACCCTCCTTTTTGGGTTTAAATTTATACATCTTTAGCTGTTTATTTTACTGTCACTTTCAATTTTATTTACTGTCAATTTCAGTTTTATTTATAGTTATACAACATATATTTTTTTTCTCTATACACACATCTAGGCTTGATTAAAATTAACAAACTTATCACATACAGGCACACCTAAATTAAAGAGCGCTTGGTTTACACCGCCAGGCCAAGAATAAACCATTGTAATTAATTAATTAATCTGCACCTCCATGCCCTTGTTTACATCTCTTCTTTGTTGGGTTTCGTGTATCTTTTCCACCATTGTGTCCAAAAGGAATTAATTCAAAAGACTCCAAAGCCTTCATCCTTAGTTTTTGTTAGGAAGACTTACTCCACCGCATAGGGTTAGAGTTATTCCTTCACCGAGTCCCCATTCTGACTCTGATTCTAGTTCATCGGGTTCTCCTTCTGTTGCTATCCCCGATTCTCCTCCATCTTTCATCTTCATAATGTCTGGCGTAGAACCTACTAGTAGTGGTGGCCCCATCTCTAATGGTGGAGCTGCTATTAGTGGAGCCGCAACATGAGCGGTCCCGGCTACTCACTTGCTTCCTTATATGGTAGGCCTAAGCCTTCCTGAGTTCAACCAATTGATTAATTACCCTATACACCATGATCTAGGTTGGCCTGCTATGCCAACCAAGCTTCCTTCAGACATCCCTAAGTTTGAAGGAAATTATGGAGAGGATCCTACAAACCATGTTTGTTCTTTCCATATGTGGTGTTTTTTTAACTCTATCACTGATGACTCGATCCGTCTTCAGTTATTCCAACGTAAGCTTACTAGAGAAACTTCCAAGTGCTATGTCGACTAGGTCACTTCCTCTCATGCAACTTTTGTGACCCTTGCAAAGGCATTTTCTTCCTACTTCCAGCTTCCCCTTCATTATGACACCAGTACCGAACCTTTGACTGCTTTCTGTCAAAAATTTTCCACCTACCTATCTTACCATGTTCATGAATGGTGCAGAAGGAAGAGCTTATGTTGAGCTCCATTTTTCAAATATCGTATCTACATGGACTAGTTTCTCAAATCCCTTTTCCCCTTTATTGGTAAATATGTCATGTCCCACCTTCCTCAAACTGAAGAAGAAGCTCTCCAAGTTGCATTGAAATATGACTTGATCTACACACAATCTGGTTATGTTTATACCATCTTACATGATCTCCCTAGACCTGGTTGTGCCAACGCATCGAGGGCATCTCATGTCACTGACGGTATTGTTGGATCCCTTTCACAGCTGTTCACTCATCCTCCTATGGGTTATGGTTTCCCTCAGGGAGGGGATAGCTCCTCTAGCACTTTTCCCCCTCCCAGCACCATGTATCGAGGACACGACATGCCTCATGCCTTTGCCCAATCACATCCTCCAATGCCAAGGCATGCTATTGCCCAACTTATTTACACCAATGTTTCTCAACCTCCTTACTATTCGTATCCATAGCTAGGTGCTCCATCTCCTCTAGCACAAGCACCTCAGCCTCCCATGCCTTCCAAAGCTCCACAGTAGCAGCCACCCCCCTCAGGTTCAGGTGTATACATGACAGAGTGCAAATAATCCTACCACTTCCAGAAAGAAGAAGAAAGGAAACCAGAACCAACCCGCTCAAGGAAATCAAGGAAAGAATCCCCAAGGGAATACATCTAACAATGAAACTTAGAAACAGGGAAATCAACCCAAGCAAAACATGCATCTTCATACGAATAAGTTGTGTTCTTGTTGCGATGTCCTCGGTTACTATACCCATGATTTTCCCCTTTTACCTAAGATGCGTCAACTTTGGGAAGTTCAAGCAGCATCTCGAGGACAACAAGTATTGGCGTGAGGGGCACTGACCCAAGTTTAGAGGTTAAGGTTTTCCAGAAAACCCCTATACTACTGGCCCTTTCAGTAGTGAATTGCTTGCGCAGGGCAAAGTCTCACCCAAAGTAGTATGGGAGGGTGCTAGAACTAGGTTTCTGCACCCTGGGAGAGGGGAGGTAAGTCAGGAAGAGCTGTATTCAACTTCACAAATATCAGATCGCATATTACAGAACCCAGATCTATCAGTCCCTTAGCATCCACATGCGTAATAACAAGTATAATCACATGAATAACAGATATAGTATAACAAAGAAACTATCATAGCTATTCTTACATAAAGTCCAGTAAACAGATTCAGATCAACTTTCAATGCAGCATAAGTACTTAACACAGTTACTTGCGGAGCTCAATATAGAATTATGCATACCATAGTAGATCTAGATCACAATATAAATAAGCAATTTTGCAACTAATATAAATAACAAAGAGCATACATAATCAGATATCACAGATTCAATACATTCAGATATTTCAACAGCCTTTCCATTCATTAATCATTTAGATCCTTTTACAATACCCAAAACCCAACCTGCGCACACAGCAGCAGGGTCCGCACACAACAGGACTAAGGACCTCTACGCACACAGCCAGTAGGAGTCCTTTCCCAAAAACCTAGAACATATCTACTAATTCGCAATTCACACCAATCTTATTTCAAGTCTGTCTTAGAACTCAAAAAGGTTCAACTACTTATACTACTTTAGCCTATGTATCCAATGGTCTGCAAACCATGGTTTGCGGACTATTGGTCTACCCCTGAACCACTTACAATGCAATAGGGGCTTTGAAACACCCCAAAACCCCTGTGTTAGACTAAATATATTAAAAAATATACAAAAATGGACCAGATTCATAGCTCTTGTAGGAGACCCTGTTCCAACAGTCCCCCAACACAATCTTGTGACTCGTCCTGAGTCACTGTGGTGGTGGGGTCTCCACCTGCACGCGTAGTGCATTAACAGCTGCGACCAATGGGGGTAGCACTTCTTGACTCTGAGAAGCAGTGCTTTGCGTAATATCTACAAGCTTTTGTGAGGTCGGTTCTTCTGTCACATCCGTGACACTCTCTAGTGTCTAGTTTAGTCACTTCACAACACCATCAACATCCTGTGAAAGGTGGATGGATGCAGTAGCCCAATGCTTCAAGCATTTTCTGATAACATGCTTCTTATCGCAGAGTCCCTCGATCTCATCTTGGAGGGTGTTGCTGGTCCGCAATCATGCCAAACGCTATGCAGGGACGAAGGTAAGTAACGTAGCCTCGATCTGATCGAAAGCTTCCTCCTTTTGTCACAAGTCTTGATTTATTTTCTAGAGGACCGGATCGCGCTGGATCTTGGTCCAAAACTGCATCGTGTCCTTGAGTAACTAGGCGCCCTAAGCAATATGTCTTGTAATGGTGTTGGTAGCTTCGGTCACTAGCACAGCGCGCTGGGATCGTACTTATGGGGGTGTTTTGGGCTGCAGTTTGGCTTGTAAGGTAGATATTTGCTACTCCAACTGTGTCTTAATGACCTGAATTTTCGTCCTGGCAGCCTTCAATGTTGTGACCAATCCTTCCACTTTAGCCCAGGGAGTGGCTGTAGCCAGGATTTCTTTTGTAACCTCTGTGCAGAGCTGGTGGATCAGAGTTTCTAAATTTTCTTGTTGCGCGACAACAAAGAGTACTTATGCGTTCTGTTGTGCGATGGTCTATTCGGTCATACCAAGTTGGTGGTGTACTTGCTGGTCCCGGTGGTGAATCTCCTAAAACACTGTAGTGTGGAGACCTTGTAATGCTGCATGGGGTAGCTTGGCAAGATTTAGCTGCACCCCTGCACCTGCTTAGAGCTGGATCTCTTGGTCTGGAAAACTGATCACAAGGGCAGCGCTAGGTAAGGGACAAAGACAGATTTCTTCCGTTGCTAGCACTATACCACTAGATGCCAAGGGAATTCTTCCTTGAACCATGCTGGTCTATATTGTGTCTGTCTTTAACTGCAAGGTTCGAAGCTCTTCCTGGATGGCACTGATCGCAGCATTCTGGTGCTCCTATAAAGTGACCCATTTTTCTTCTATGGCCAGTGTGATGGAATCTACGATTTGTTTGAGATCTCCATCTATCAACGTAACCATCTCATCTCGTTCCTTCCACTTCGTGCGCTGCTTCTTTCGAGGTCCCTTGACAGGCTTGCATGTTCGCTTCGTACCTTCGACGTTCACTTCCTCTGTGTCTAACTGCAAATCAACCTCGATCTCAGCCTCGGTGTTCTTCATGGTGGTATGCGTAGGTTGTGTGTCCTTTTTCGTGGCTGCGCATGAGTCTTTCCCTGTGCTTCCAGTCTCCTTGGTGATAATAGGTGGGGGTACCTGCGTCGTTCTAGTACCAGTGGTGCCCCTAGCGCTGGTTTTGAAGCCTATCTTCCAGGCAGGAGGCCATAGCACAATTACATTGTCAATTTCCTCGTCTACTACCATATATGGAAGTGACGTCTAGGTTTTATCCTTGTGGCTGCAGATCTTAATGTTGTTCGTGGTAACCTAGAATGTTGCGATACTCTTGTACTTGTCATATACTGTTGGGGGCAGTCGAGGTCAAGAATTGATGGCTGTGACCACGCTACTCTAGAAGAAGACCTAGAAGACTTGGTTATCTTCTATGGGTTGCGTGTCCTTGGAATCCCACAAATGGGAATACCAAGGCCCTTTGCACATATCTAGAGGGAGCTTAGGGAGGACCGAATCCGCAGGGGTTTCCCAGGTAACAAGGGCTATCAGAAATAGTATCGAGGCATAGTAGAAGGCTTTCTCCTGCTACAGCGATTCGACATAGGCAGGGATGGTTGCAACCTGGAACTTCTGCATTACCTTGCAGGCTATTAATATGGTACCCAACTACGTAGCCACGTCACTGATGGATTTTATGACGAAACCTCACGTATTCCTTTCCACATGGCAGGTCTTACGCATATATTTAGTAGTTTCCCCTTCATATTTCTTTCCCACACACTCCAGAGGGTGTGGCCCGTTCATGGGAGGGCTCATGATTCTATGAACCAATGTAGCATCTATGGGGACCCTATCTCGAATCCACATGAAACCATTGTGAATTAGGGTGAGAAACTGTCGGGCCAGGAAATCCGTGATGTTGTAATGGCCAAAGTGGGGCATACACAGCAGGTTCAAGAGCTCACATCCGGCCAATCTGCTTACCCAACACTGAGGAATGACTCTGACACCATCATCTGTGTAAATTGTGTTGAGGTATAGTGCGGGGGTTAGCTCAGGGAAGACTTCGTAGTTCGCCAAGTTGTGATCGTCGAATTTAACTTCATGGAGCTTCCCACAGGAGTCACTCATGATAGGGACTTCCCCCAAGGTTAGCGGAATCTATAGACAGGTAGCTAGGCCATCAAGGTTCTTTGGTGTGCATGTTGAGGGCCTGTGTGGGCAGATGAAGGGATGTAACTAGTTGATCAGATTGGCAGGCAAGGCTTCTTCTTGTGTAGCCTGAGCCTAGGGCATTGCTCGCAGGGACTTGGCATGACTTGAGGAGGTCCTAGGCTTCCCTAAAGCCCATTTCTCAGCTTTGGGGGGCTTCCTTGAAGCCCATTTTGTAGCTTTGGGGGGCTTCCCTGAGCCCTCTGCTTGCTCTTTTCACTTCTTGGTGACGGGCGTTGAGGGCACTTCTTCATCCTCAGATTCGTTCTCCATTACTTCCTTAACTTATGGGGCAGTAGGTGCCGAGGGCTCAGCTGGGTTAGGGGTTTTCATCCTAGCATGGAAACTAAATCCCAACTCTGGGTGGCTACTATCAGTAGGAGGAGCTTGATCCAACATGAGAGGAACAATGCAGACCCGTAGAATCCTATAGCTCAGGCTCACGTGAGATAAAGAGGATAGGGGAAAGTTATGCAAGTGAGATGAAACCCTTGTTTGAGCTATTCGTCTATCTTTATAGTGTTTGTGGGCATGCAACGGTAGGGTAAACTTGACTTGGAACTTACCATCAGGTAAACGGTAAAAAATCCTCAAAATATGTCCCATTAAATGCCAGCAGCCCACTCCTTTTAACGGTAACTTTTGCTTTTTACCAAAGGTTACTGTGCCAACAGCTAGTTTTTGCACCTCTTGTTCACTTGGAATCCCTGCTATGCTTGGTTCAAACACTCGCACCTCCTACGCATCTTCCCCCAACATAGGCTTAAGCCCTAAGTACTTCAAACCCAAAGGTATGTTCACTCGTCTTGTGTCGTCGCAACAGAACCGGGCCGCCTTCATGAGCAAATATTTTAGCGGTGCTATGATCATTGCATATTTCTGAACAAAATTTCTGTAATAAGATACATGGCCGAGAAGTGAGCGTAGCTGCCGCTTTATTGTGGGAGTTGGCGGATATATAATATTCGCATCACCAATTTTTTCCACCATGGGGTGCGTCTCAATGCTATCTTTTCGCAGCCCGAGTGGTCCTGTAACCATGCACACACAATTTGATTCTAATCTCGGACCCTCTCATGGATCATTCTTACCTTATTTTAGGTCTAGGATACAATATTCAATCATGCTTGGTGTCTGAGGTTCCCAATTGGGTATTTTAGGTGCAATACATAGGTGTGATTCACCCCATGCGACAGTGTCAATGTTCTGCAGAGCTACACCAAGCACCTCTGTCCCACCTACTAATCCAAATGTTCCTAGAAATTCATCCCTCAAAGTCTCCCAGTGGCGGATACTCCTATGGAGATCTCCATCTAAGTACCATGTAGTGGGAAGTGGTCCTAGGGCATGAATAAGTAGATGAACCCACTCCTAGGCAGTCCTATTGCACCATTGTTTTATCCAAGCGAACATATATTCATGTGGATCTTCAAGTCCAATGAACATTTTTATGCATACGTCGGTTCGGGCCTCAAATCATAGGATCATCATATTCTGACACTCCTCCTAATCCTGGAATGCCTCCTCATGTGTTACCCACCATTGCGCAGGTGATCCATGCATGGCCAGCTTACAGACCCATAGTCGTCGTTCTTGGGGAACCTCAGCTTTGAATGCCCGCAAAAATTTCCTAACATTACTAGAACCATCAAAATAAGGTAGATCTCTTACCTCTTAGGAGATGCATTAGAATTTCTTCGTGATTTGAAGAGATCGCAACGCAGAGACATTATGTAACCATTTTTGTCAATTCTCTATCTCCCCATCAGAGTCAGAGAAACATTCACTGTCATTTTCCTAGTAGAGTACCCCCTGCACCGTGGGGTTGATCCAATCCTCATCTCATGTAGTCAACTTATAGATATGATCCACATCCTCTTCGTCACGCACTAGTTCTATGTATCTTTCGCCTTCTACTGAATCTAATGGTACTATTAACCTTGTCCCATTATTCTCGAATACCATGCCTCACTTCTTTATGTTAATGATTCCTCCCATATCGATGGCCCAATCCAAGCCTAGGAGCACGAGGTAGGGGTCCGCATCTTTGACAATCTGAATTACTTCAAAGTCAGCCCGGACACTAACCCCTGCTATATCCACCACAATCTTCTATAGTCTTCCCAATGGAATGATATTTTGATTCTTGGCCATACGCAGCTGGATATTAGGCCATTCCATCTTAGGCTCCACCATTCATTGCCAAGTCTGTTTAGGTAATACATTCGCATCTGACCCTAGGTCCAAAATAACCTGATCCATCTCGTAATCCCCGATCTACGTAGTCAACCTCATCTCCCTACTGGTGCATTTCTTGTACCTATAGATTTTGTGTACGTCCTTAAATTCTAGAGGGAGGATAGGCCGTGTTGCACAGCTATATATTAATGCCTGAAGATTTTCCACAGCATTTGGGTTGCACAACAGCTTCATACATGCCTGTAAAAAGGGTTTGACCTCCTTATCTGCCTTGAGGTCCTCAAGCTACTGCGAAGTAGATGCCTCTGCCTCAGCAATGTCTTTGCGAGTTGCGACAAATGTTTCTTTCTCCTTTTTTACATCCAAACCTTCCTGTTTGCTAATTGTTGGTCGGATCAGAGTCTCTATTGTAGTTTTCTCCCCAAGCCCTCTGGTGGACATCCCACTGCGTGTTATGACATTCACTCTTGGATCTTTGTCTCTTAGCTCGGCCTTAACCCTCTGCACATTCTGCGTAGGTGTCAGCTACTTTTCCTGCACCTTCGCTATCAAGACTGGACAGTCTTCAATCGCATGGTACAGCTACCTACAATACTAGCAAGATTGTCTTGTAGGGTTTGGACAGTCCCTAGCAAAGTGCCCTACCTCTCCATAGTTATAACAGATGAGTTGCCCTCTTCCTCGACCTGCACTCCCACCTCTTCCACCTCTGCTACCCCTTGTTGGGGAGCCCCCTGCGCTCGAAAGGGATATTGGTGAGGATGGATCCAACTACACCCTATAGAGATTCCCTCGATTGATCATCAAATCATACATCTACTAGTTTTGTTCATCATTTCCTATCAACCTACAAAACCTGCACCAATGTTATTTTACTTCTGGGATGTACGCAACAAGGCGGGGACAGTGATTTGTGTCATGTAGCCTTGCAACGCAGCAATCATCACACCATAGTGCCAACCCACTTGGTCCTACAACTTCCCTAGGGCACAATGGACTAGGTCCCCCGGCCTTCATGTAGTATATTAACAAAGGACAGTTATATTTGGTGTGACCATTCATCCTGCATCGTATGCACCACCTTTCAGGGCTAGCCTCTGCGCCTTGCTCATTTTGCTAGTTTTGGTCTCCATGTGCATCGCTCCAATTTTCCTTGGATCTACTGGATGCCTAGTTGGGTATCATCTCTGGGCACAGCTTCTAACTTCATAGCGATCTCCAGGGCTTTTTCCAGTGATTCGAAAGTTTGGTGACCCATAGGTATGCGCAGGTGGGGTAGCAACATAGCAATGAACCATTCCGTGTGCTGTCTGTCATTGTATTAAAATCCTCCTTCCCTGATCACCTTCTTCAGCTGTTGATCGGGCTCCCACATAGACTCAGAAGGTCCTTGATTCAAATTCTTTAGATTGACCACTATTTGAGAATATGACTTAGGCTTCTTGAACTGTTGTTTCAAGGCATTCTTGATCTCTTCAATGGTCGAGTTTGCATGATGTCCGATGTATCCCATATACCAATCCAAAGCTCTTCCTTCGAAGGCAAGGGATAGTAGTGCCCTCTTCACTGCATCACTAGCTACGTTTTGTGCAGTCCATACCGATTCTGCGACAAACCAGAACTGATCCATGTGCTCATCTCCCACACCCTTAAAGGTAGGCAACTTCATGTGCGCGGCCATGTCATCTTCTGGTGGTGGAGGTGTAGGTGAGTTCTTACCCCTACACTGGTTTGAAAGTGGTGTGGCTAGAGGAATCTGCGCAACTGCTTCTCTTACTAGGCTATAGACAGATCTACCTCCTTCTAGGTTGGTGTGATAGTATTTTCCACTTGGCATCGTACTCCCGTCCAAATCAAAGGTCATTCATTTGGTGTGGTTACACAGAATACTTTTTTCACACAGTAATATCTTAATCAACAATGGTAAAGTCTTCAGAAACTTACCCCTAAATCCTTTGAAGAATCTCCGCTCTGCTTCAGAGTAGGAGACGAATTGATCGATGGCAAGTTTTGTCACAAATCCTCCTACCATGTTGTCCGCGCAGTGGTCTACAGTGCGAGTGATGGTGTTCTCAGCCTTCTCTAACTGCTATATTAATTCTGGGGTCCACTGTGTAACTCCCTTGTCCTTCCAACACTTCTGAAATTTGACGAACCTTGTGAGCCACCCCTGGAGCTTGATCGTAATGGTTACGAAGAATATCTCATAGATCTATGTGAAAATATACTTATTTTCCACTTTTCGGTGGTCAACCTTTTACTGTGGTTTTCTTTCACTACGAATTCCTGAACTTGTTGTTCAAACCATTCATCAATTTCTTTTCTTTCAGGTTTCTAGTATGACCTTGGCATTACCTAATCCTTCTCTCGAAATGCTCCTAGTCTCAGAAATGGAACCATTTGTTGGCTTGAGGGGTCCTGACCCAGGTTCGGAGGTTAAGGTTTGTGAACAAACCCCTATACTACTGGCCCTTTTGACAGTGACTTGCTTGCACAAGCCAAAGTCTCACCCGAAGTAGTATGGGAGGGTGCTAGAACTAGGTTTCCACACCCTCGGAGAGGGTAGGTAAGTCAGGAAGAGCTGCGCTCGACTTCACAAATATCAAATCACATATCACAAAACCTAGATCTATCAGTTCCTTCACATCCACATGCGCAATACGAGGTATAATCACACGAATAACAGATATAGGATAACAAAGAAACTATCATAGCTATTCTTACATAAAGTCCAGTAAAAAAATTCAGATCAACTATCAACATAGCATAAGTACTTAACACAGTTACTTGCGGAGCTCAATATAGAATTATGCATACCATAATAGATCTAGATCACAATATACACAAGTACTTTTGTAGCTAATATTAATAACACAGAGCATACATAAACAGATATCACAAATTCAATAGATTCAGAGATTTCAGCAGCCTTTCGCATTCATTAATCCTTCACATCCTTTTACAATACCCAAAACCCAACCTGCACACATAGCAACAGGTCTGCACATAGCAGGACTGAGGATCTTCGAGCACACAGCCAACAGGAGTCCTTTCCCAAAAATGCAGAACATATCTACTAATTCGTAATTCGTACCAATCTTAGTTCAAGTCTGTCTTACAACTCAAAAAGGTTCAACTACTTATACTACTTTAGCCTACGCATCTAATGGTCCACAAACTATGTTTTACGGACTCTTGGTCTACCCTTGACCCACTTACAATGCAATAGGGGCTTTGACCCACCCCAAAACCCCTGTGTTAGGCTAATTATAATAAAAAATATACAAAAATGGACTAGATTCACAGCTCTTGTAGGAGACGTTGCTCCAACAGCAAGATTCTACTTTGGTTCCTCCTAATGGTGCACCTACATAACAGGTTGTGTTTACCAATCCTTTCCCCAAACAAGGATATGTGGCTTCCCGATGTTGTTGATTAACATGATATACACCTTTTTGTTGTTACATGCTAGTGACTTGATGGTTAAGGTTATGACATTCATGCATGATTTGACCTAATTATGATAGCATGTTGCATTAATCTATACTAACTATATATATGTGGTTTTCATGTGCTAATGATGATTCTTTATGAGCTTATTATGTGAGCATGTTAGCTAGATATTTTTATGGATATCGTGACCTTATTTCTGATTGGGTTGATATGTTGTGAAGTTATATCGTGTTAATCTAGATTTATTGTGCAGACATTATAGCCTCCCCTAAGATACATTAAGGTATGAACTTGCTTATGTCATCTACATTGCACTTGAATGTTTTTTTATGTCATCTATTTGGTGTTTGAGTGATTCGGTTTTTATTACATGATCTAGTTGATACATCTAACATGGCATGTTTATATAATGTTTTAATGTTTGATTAATCACATGATATGAGATTGTGTCTGTAAGATTGCATGAAGGGATGATCTTCTTTTAAGATGGTTGTGCTAATAGATATGTGCTGAGATAGCTGGTATATGCTTGAGTGTAAGTAGGTGATATTTGTAGCATTATGTATTATGAAAGATGAATGGGACTTGATTGTTGATTCTGACATGGTTGTTAGTTTTGGAAAATTTTGATTTCCAATTGGTAGATATGTTGTCTTAATGTTAATACATATGACTAACATGTGTGCGCACTTGGCACAACAAGGTAAGGTACCTAGATTGTTATAATGTTTATTTACGCATTGTGAGTTATGTTTTTATGGAATTATGATGTACGGGATTGGATGGAAAAAGAGACACCCGTGAAATATTGAAGAAGGCTCAGGCGCAGCTTTCCTTTGGAAGTGTTGGGAATCCATCGGGGATTGAGTCATGGTATTTTTTGTTAGTCTTGTGATTTTGGTCTTTTATTGTTTTTTTGTGCTTGATTTTCAGCTTTGTTTATGTCCGGTTTATGTCCGGTGCAATGCCTTGACACTTTATTCATTGTATTGTATTATTATGGGTTTTCATGGTTTTCCTCTTGTTCGTTTCTTGTATTCCTTTTATTTTTTTTCTTGGAAATTGTCTTGGGAAAGAGTAAATTTGATGGATATTAGGGGAGATTTGTGTTACCCAACATGTAATGCATGACTTGGATGAAGCTCAGTGCGTGAGTAAGGGGAACCAGAAGGTGAGAGTATGGAAATGGATTGGATTGGTTGAATCCATTGGTGTAAATGGACAGTGGTAGGAAAATAATGAGAAAGGTAACCAAAAAGGAAAATATAGTAGATCTAAGGTGTTAGATGCCTTAGCTATGTTGGTAACTGTTGCTCTCAATGTTGTGAATGTTGTGCATGAATAAGACAAGTTATCTTAACCTATACCTTATGATATCTGGTAATTATGATATCATCATGATTACTTTATGTCGATGTTTATGTATTCATATATGTATTTATCTATGTATGTCGTGTCTGTCAGGGTTGTCATGGATCATTATTTTTTACTCCTAACATTTATATCTATATCTATGTGTGTTTATGTCATTGTCTCACAGGATCATGGATTTTTGATGATGATTATATCTATGTGTGTGTGTGTGTGTGTGTTTATCTGTTTATGTCACTGTATGACAGGGTTTTGAAGGATCATTCTTGTGGAGGAATCATTTCTTGTGCAGGTGAATGCTATGAAGAGGTTCCTAACTATGAGGAATCACGAAGTATCGTAGCCTTGAAAAATATATGAGGTCAGTATCACGTTGATATGATTTAATGTTATATGATTGTACTATGACTATTTTTGTGTTATGGACAGGTAATGTTGAGGGGTACATCATTGAAGTGAAAGTAGTGCTATCTGTAACATGCTAGGATAACCATGGATAGTGGAAAGACACTAGAAGCAAGGTTGATTGTGGGGTCAATGTGTGGTATATTCATGTGCAGTCCTATTGTTGTCTATATTTTTTGCATGTTGTATATTCAGTGATTGTACCTATGGTGATGTGTACATGTACCATATGTAGTGTCTTGTACATATGATATTGTATGTTTTTTGCATATATGTTGTTTTGTGTATATTTAATATGCAATTATAGGTATATATGGTGCTATGTACATGTTGGATATGTGGTGCTGTGAACATATCATATTTTGTGCCGGTTGGATATGCGGTGTTGTGTCCATGTTGGATACGTGATGTTGTGTACATATGTTGCTATGTACATGTTGAATATTCAATTCTATGTACATATTGTGTTGTGTGTGTGACGTAGATATGGCGATATGTACAAGCAGTGTTGTGTGCATGTGGTGCTATGTACATTTTTTACATCTCGTGTTGTGTGCAGGTGGTGTCGTGTACATGTCATGCATGTTGTGCTATGTACATGTGGTATTGTGTACACATTTTACAGGTGGTGTTGTGTACATTTGACATTTTGTACACATTCTACGGGTGTTGTCATGTACATGTGATGTTTTTCATATTATGTGCAGCCAATGTTGTGTACAGGTGGTACTGTGTACATGTTGTACTTATGGTACTAGTATACATGTGGTATTGTGTGCATGTCGTACAAGTTGTGTTCTGGGCATGAGGTACTATGTATCTGCATGGTGTAGTCATGGCATCATGACATGTGTATTCATTGTGTTGTACTATCTGTACGTATATGTATGTGTTGTACGCTAATGTAGGAATATGGATTTTGTTGTACCGTATACTAGGTGAACGTGTTGTGTTTTACACTACATCTATGTGCATGTACTTTTTTATGTCGTACAATGGGTATAGGTGCCTATATTTTGTTGTGTTGTACACCAGGTCTGGGTGTATGTATTGTGTGGTGTTGCACGCCTTGTGTGGATGTACATGTTTTAAACTGCATGTATGTGTACGTGACTTAAAATAAGTAAAGGAATTGGGTGCATGTCGGGTGTGGAAACTGATGCCGTGTGTGTACAAAATATAAAACATAGAAGTAAGCATCGATGAATGATAAGTATGAATATTTTATTCTAATTTTATTATGCATGTGATTTATGATTCTCGTTTATTATGATCACATGTGATCTATGATTCTTCTTTATGATGGGTACATGTGATTTATGATTTTGACCTATGATGGTGATGTTTTGAGCTAACTAGGTGTGATATATTTATACATGATGATTTGACCAAACAACCAGTTTGACTTGTTGTGACAAGAAGTAAACGGGATTTCAATTGTACCTTATTGAAGAGCTACCAATGAGGTATGATTTTAAGTTACTTCAATTTATTTTGAATCTAATGGAAAATATGTGCTTGGTACAAGAATCATGGAAATTCCTAGTTGGGTGATTGGAATTGACTACAAGAAATACCAATGAAAATAAAAGGAATTCAAAGATGCATGAGTATAATGGTAAAGAACTTCAGGAGCAGGGCCATGTGGGACACTGGTACCCAGTATGATCCATTGATTTCCATGAGCATTCTATGACCAGTATGATTATTTTTAGGTAGGAATATAGCTTGGTTGTTTGACCTTCTAATGCGAGGAAGCTTTGCCAATGGATGGACTGCCCAGGATGGGGGCATACGACTGTGAGGTGGAATCACTGGTTTGGGGTTGATACAGTTTGGACTCGGGGACCTAGTTTGGTTTTGATTCATGTGTTTCATAAAGTCCCAAATTCATGCTTGGAATATGGAACAAGGGCGGATTGGCTGAAGTGAGACTTGTCTCAACACAAATATGGTCGAGTGGAACATGGAAGTCCCATCTCTAGTTGTTTTTTAAATTCATTAATGAACAGATCATTCTTTTAGTATTATTTTTGTAGATGCATTGGTTTATGTATGGATTTATTTATTGTTATATCCATTGTATTTCTATTGTTCTTATCCTGGTTATTATCATGCATTGGATCAGTCATGATATATGAATCTATCTATGTTTTTAATGGTGCACAATGTATCTATGGTGAAATAGATTGTATTTTAGCTTATGTTGTAGGGGAGAAACTCTTCTTGCCCATTCTCATATTTGTAAGAGGCCCCCATGTTTAAAACTACTATTCATCCCTGCATATGCAATATTTGTGACATGTTTGATGAAAACACTGTCATGGCTAGTCGACTCCAGATGAGTTTTTGATGATGTGATTTATTATGTACCTTTTTTTTAATGTTATTTAACCTCTCTAAAATTTTCATGAAGTTCTGGGTAGCGACCTGCGATTCGGGGCTAAAATGGTGGCATGAATTCTAAAGCTTTAGGAATAGGATTTACTTAACCTTTCTAAGGCATGCACATGTCTATATGTTTCTAGCCACTCCCTTGCCCTTACATGCTTGCGGCTAAGGCCTATATGGGTCAAAAATTAGTTCCCCTTCAAGGTTCAGGGGTCTTGGAGGTTCAATTACCTCCTGAAGGTGTTGTTGAAGCAGCGTAAGTTTTTTTTGTGAGGTTTCTGTCGGTTCCACTTCCTCATGGTCATATAAGAGGTTTAATCACATATTAGTATCCTCTCGTCGTATTATTACCCCAGTTGGTCGGTTACTTGGGTAGATGCGGTAAAAGGGTTCTACATCTTTCATTACCTTATCCACCTACGTCTCCTAGATGGAGGAACCCTTCTCAGGGGTCATGTATGTGGCCATTCTCTTCCTATTAGATTGAGAGTGAGTGTAAAAAAAAAAAACTTCCTATTCTATGAGTTGATATTACTACATCACTTAGTAGAGATCAAAGAAATCATGATAGGAGGAACTACCTCTGGTATCATGTATATATTACTACCAAATGTAATAGTAATAGTGTGAGGCCTAGAATCCTACACAACATAGATATAATTACATAAGTATGGTTAACCTAACAACACATCACAAAATTAAAAGGGATAAACATCACACAATACCTCATCCATGAAGCGCTTAATGTTGTAGGGCAGGGGGCATTACAATTTGACGCGTAGATATTTCCCTTGATGGAGCCATCCGGTGGTGTATTGTTGCAAGTGTGGTTTCATCACTAGGCCCAATTTCTTCATAACCTTAGCTGCTATGAGGTTATTTTGGCTCCCACTATCAAGAATGAAATATAGCGAAGAACCCTTCACCCACATCCATGAGAATAAGAGATGCCCACATCCTTGGAATCTTCAGGCTCAATATTTTGGAACTTGGTGGTGGCAATGGTGGCACTGAGCTCTGAATTGATAACCTCCTTCCTCTTATCATTCCCCTTATTTCGTTTTGACTTAGAGTCAAAACATGCATCTGACCATAAATATTTCAACTCAGCCACTCATAATTTCTTGGTGCGACACTCATTTGTCTTGTGATTTGGGTTCTAGTGTAACTCACACTATTTCTTGGTGTCCTTATTCATCTTCGTGGCACTATTATTTTCTTGTGGAGTTTGTGGGTTGTCCTAGGTCAACCCACCTTGGCTATATCCTTTTATCTATGGTCTAGGTGTGCATTTTCCCTACTTGGGATTTGCATATCCAAATCATGCTTCTTTTGTTTAGATTCAACTCGATCCTAAAAGCATATCAATATGTTGTTCCAAGCAAGGACATGTCCAAGAATTCCATCTTTTCCTAGATGTATTTTTGTAGGGAATCACAATGCTTGAGTACTATATTTTTCTCAAAATCCTTTATACCCAAATTTGATCGAAGGATATGAAACTATTTTTGAACTCTGGCATGTCTTGTTTGCTTTCCTGCTGCAATCTCGTCCATTTATGTACTTGTATTCATATCTTAGTAGGGTAATATTTTTCCTTAATGGAATATCAGAAATAATTCCAAGTGGGCATGGAAAATAGTGAGGTTTCCTTCTTGTCCATCCGCTCATAGTAGGTTTCCCACCAGTCCTTCATGTAGGGGATGACTTTGAGGAGTGAAAAATATACCCTTTCCCTAATGGAAAATTTGTGGAGAAAAAAATATCATTTCAACATATTTAACCATATATCTATGGTATCCACCTCTATCTGGCCTTGAAATATACCAATGTCAGATTTAAATTGTACCTTAAAGGGGCTTATGGCTCCAAAATATTTGTTAGATTAAGATGCATTGCTCACTGATACTCACAGAAGGATCTAGTAAAATTTATCCATAATCTTGTTCCTTTGTCACTCAAGCGACACTTCGAGCAACGTTTTAAAGGATCTCCTAATCCCTGGTATTTCATTTATTCCGTATTGGGATTCCATCAACGATGGTGACGTTGGTCTTCTGAGGGTTCAAACAACTCAAATTATAACTCCTTATACCCTGAGCTTGTTGGGGACATGCAGAGGAAAATAGAGAAATAGTAGATTTCTATGACACCACTAATATGAATTTATGTAAGAATTAAATAAAATACATATTTAAAAATAAATAAATAACTACTACAATAATTTAACTTCAAATAATTAATAATAAATAATGAAATTATTTTACATGTAGAATGGAAACAAACTAGCTCAGGTAATGGTAGCTTATCTATGAGAAGAGATGTGATGGCTACATGCCTTTTGAAATATATTACAATGAGGCTTGGAGGCCTTTTGGTAAAAAATGGAAAACCCTAAAAATCCAAAAACCTCACCCTAGGAGATGAAGTGCCAAAATTGGGTGGGCCTTGTTGTAGTTAGTTGGTACATCAACTTCTCAGGGTCGTAACTTTGGCATACAATCTATGTTTGACGCATATGATACATTGTCAGAAATATTTATCTGAGGAAAAAAAAAATTGATTGAAGAACCATGTTAGACAATGGATTTTCCTTTTAAGAAAAAAAAACTTTGTTTAGGTCCTCGAAACAAATCTAGAAGTATAGGACTTGAAACACAACAAAAAATAATAAGCGGTGCTACAATTAAGGAAACTGAATGAAATAGTATTGGGGATCCAAGTGGAATAGGCAGGTGGCAACTTATATCGACCTATATCATAAACACATGCTTCATAACAATCAACAAGTTGTAAAACATTGTTTTAATGGAGAAAATTCTTCTGACAGGAATATTGAGGTAGGTGACTTAGTTCTTAATGAGAAAATGCACATGAGAAAAAAGGGGAGAATTTACAATTTTAGAGGTTGTGGTAGGGCCATTCAGAGTTATAGAAAATATTGGACCTAATACACTCCATATACAAACTCTAGAAGGTCAATCCGAAAATCCCCTCCTATTAATCGACAACCTCTAAAAAACCTTTGGGGATCTTCTTGTTTCTATAAATATGTCATTTTTGTTTTTTCGGGTTTTTGTTTTTCTACCATTTGTGTATTGAATATTACACTTTGAAATTGAAATAATTTTGTTTGAAATATCACTTTTAGGGAGTTTTTTAAAACATGTGTTATCTGTTGAGGTTTTAAAACTCATTGATTCGCTTGGTTCAATATAAACTAATAAGTAAAATAGTTTTATGTTAAGAGAAACTAGTCATGATTATTGCTATAAATTATACATTAAAGGAGATATTTCTCCAAGATATTATGCCTGATTAATATTACGATATAGTAGAAATAATTGCTACGAAAAATTAAAAATGTTCCCAAACCAAATGGTCGTGAAATTAGCTTCTGTGAAATTTCTAATGCTCTTAAGGGTGAGCAAGTACCTTTCCTCCTTTCGAGTCAGTTAGGGATTTTGGGCTTGCTGCATAATATTTTCACTCCAATCTAGTGATCCTTTTAATATTTTTTCGATACAAAGGCTACGCACAAAAAAAAATAGAAAAATACAAAAAGTGATATTCCATAAAATATTGTGAGCTAAAAAAATCAAGAAATACACATAAATTACTGGAAATGTTGTTATAAAGGACATGAACATCAATTTCGATTAACCATATAAATGAGCATACATCAATATGCCTCTAGCTTTGGTACTCCTCTCTTCATTCCGGTAGAGTCTCCCAAGAATAATGAAGAAGGAATCACAATGGAATGAAGCCCTCAAATATGAATCACAAAGGTAACATAGACTCTCTTATCTCCAAATATTTGGCTCTCCAAAACTAGCCTCCCCCTCTAAGGTGGCCTAGTATAAATAGGAAGAAGAGGACTCCCATGAGGATGAATGTAGAAAATTAGGACAAAGAGAAGTTACAAAAGCTTCTCAATAATGATTCCCAACCACCTTGAATAGATTGGATAAGAGGATGAGTCCAACTGATCTCCTAGGAACTCTAGAAAAATTCCCTCAATCGCATGCACAAAATGGGGAAATATCCTCTATAAAAGCAGAGATATTGTGTCCTATATGTGCTTGGAAGGTTCCTCCAACTGCACCCACAAGTCAGGCTCCATGCAGTTGCGACACAATACTGGGAAAAAGAGTGGTCAAGGCCTAAAAAAATGTCATTCAGCATAATGAATCAAAGGTATTAACCCTAGGGAGGAAAATAGGCTGATAAAAATTGTGACAAAAATATACTATGATTTAAATACTTACATTTTTAAGTGAGATTAATGAACAAAAAACAAAAAAATTATGAGTAGTGTAGTCAGTGTAAGTTCAACGAACTTAAAACATTTTATGCCATCCTATTTATTAAGGAGGTTTTAGATTTGTTTCCCAATTTAGTAGAAAATATTAATAGAGACTAACGATAACTACCCATGGTCTTAGCTTCTCTTTATTTTGTTACTCTGCAATATAAATTCTCAGATAAAATGAGTTTAAGAGATGTCCTTTCCAAGGCTATTGGAACCTACTGACAACAATGGCTTTGTCTTTAACATATGGGACTCAAAATTAATACTTAAACTAATTGATATGTTAAAAATTTTGAATATACATACCATATCACACTTTAAATGAGCTTCTAAGTTTTCTTCCCTAGCAGAAAATAGCTAGAATGCTAAGTGATAAATATATAAATAGTATGATGGTATCTAAACATATGAATATGGTTAAAAGAAACCAATGTGAATGTTGTAGAACTCTAGTCATAGAAAAGGAAATGCCTATATTATCTAAGTTATATTGTTAGGTCCCTATAATATTAGTGTATCCCATTATTGTTATTGTTAGTATTTCCCCCTTATTGTTATTGTTTTTCCCATGTAGTCCCCATATTGTTATTATTGTGCCCCGTAGAAGCCCACTAATTTTATTGTTGTGAACTTACATTGTTATTTTTATGTCGTCTAGGATTATACTGTGACCCATTGGACTCGTATATATAGAAAGAAGGTTTTTCCATTTGTATCATCCAAGAACTGTTCATTTATGTAATTTAAAGAATGCTTCCCTCCCGAAGTGGCTGATTTATAAGGCATTGATCTCTCTAATATATGTTTCATTCGATTCTGTGCCAAATTAGGCTATTCTGGGAGTTGGAGAACTTGTTGTTGATGTTCTATGTGATCTAATATTTTTAAATGATGTTCCTCAGAATGTCCTAGCAAATGGATTTTTTTTTTTTGTGTCTGAACCTTTGTAGAAACTTTTTTATAGAGGAAATTCCACAATGACCTCTTTGAAGCAGTGAAATCCTAGAATCCAAAGCTCTGATACAAAATGTTATGAAACCAGCTCCCAAAATAGAAGAGAAGAGAGATCAATGCCTTAGAAATCAGCCACTTCGAGGGGGAAACCTCCTTTACATTACATAAATTAACAATTCCTGGATGATACAAATGAAAAAACCTCCTTTCTATACATAGGAGTTCAATGGGTCACAATATAATCCTAGCCGACATAACAATAACAATGCAAGGGCACAACGATAAAAATAGTGGGCTTCTATGGGGCACAATAGTAACAATATGGGGACTACATGAGCAAAAAAATAACAATAAGGGTGATATACTAACAATAACAATAAGGGGACACACTAATATTATAGGGACCTAACAAACATTTATACCATCTTCCTAATAAGCTAGTTCATTGTCTTAATATGTTGGTTATTTGGTTCTCTAAAAGTTTGTATAATTTTTATATATAGTGTTTTCATAATTATATAATTTTGAAAACGTGTCACTAAATAGTTTGATGTTAATTACATTCAACTAGAATTGAAGAAATCAAAATTCAGATTGTTTATTATTTATATCTCATATGACATCTGATTTTTATTCACAATGTTTAAATCATTTCAAGATGGAGATAACTGGTTCATCCAGTAAGTTGTTAATTGTTGGCTACTAAACTGACTACACTCTCACTTTTGAAATGATATGGGTCCCTCTTTTAATTTTTGTGTTTACTTTTCAATTTTGTAATTAGCTTTGAATTTGAGTATTTATATTAGTTTGAAATATTGACTTGAATTTGTATTCTAAATATGACCTTTTGTTTATGGTTGACATGTTTCTCTAATCAATTATAGTTCTTGATTTTAATTTTTGTTGACTTTGGTTAATGGTCATTTATTCACATAAGGTTTCTTATCTTGATTCTAAAATCCATTTTATTTTTGAGATCACCTCATGTGACCATGACCTTGAAAAACTAGAGAATCTATTGATATGAAAGCTCCATTATGGTTTCTATTCTCATTTTGGTTTCTATTTGACATTGCGTGCAAGTCATTGCCGTGTTCATATTTCAATGAATTAATTGAATTATATGGGTCTAAAACCCTATTCTAACATTTTTCTGTTTACTATATGTGAAATTTTCATTCCAAGTCTGACAATATTGATTATTTTATTTCATAAGTTTTATTGAATTTTGTACTAATATGGATTTTTTTTTTTGCAAAGGGTTTATATGTTTTTTGTTTTAAACCTTTTAGTTTCATTAACATAGAATACCATCTATTATTATCAATATTCTTGATTAATTTTTGGACATGCACACTAGTACATAATGCCTAATTATTTACTAAAAAAATTACTAACATTTTCAAATAAATGACCATTTTTCGGGTGGTGACCAATAGTAGCTAATTTATAGTTTCTTATAACGTGACCAACTTCTATTCTTGTTAGATCTAAGAATTTTATGATCCATAATGTAGATAAAATTACTTTAGGAAAAATCACATTATTAGGATTAGGACGACGTTTCAAACCAACTAATGTGGTTCATCCTCAGGACAAGGTGGAGACTCCACTATTTATTCATCGAGATCGATTAGTCTCTCCACCTTGTCCTAAGGATTAACCACATTAGCTAGTTTGAAACGTCGTCCTCATCCTAATGATGTGATTTTTCCGAAAGTACTGTTATCTACAACTTTTAATCGTTTTTAGCTATCATTAAATGGTTGTCTCAATTTTATTTTCTGGTAGTATATTTGGTCATTAATTTGTTCATTAATTTAGTCATTTATTTAGTTAGTAATTGCCACAATTAATGAACAAATATACAACAAAATATATTACTATATGATCACCCGAGGAAACTAATTATTGAAGAAAATGTTCGTCGTGTTAGAAGATATTGTAAATTATCTACTAGTATTCATATATATGAAAATTTTAGTCATCGTTGGAAACCAATTAATGACCAAAGAAATATGACTAAATTTTCTTCATGTTATAAGATACAATAAATTAACTACTAGTAGTCGTATACATGAAAAATGTAGTCGTCATTTGTAATCACAAATTCATCATTTGTAGTAATCATGTATCTTTTTTTGGTAGCTTCATATTCATTATATAAATGACTAATTTAGTAGTTTATATTCATTTTATTTGTTTTCATTAATAATCATTATAAACAACTAAAATATTCATGTATTAATTTTATTTGTGTTCATCATTAGTTAATAGAAACTACTAATTCAGTGTTTTTAGATTGATTTTATGTGTTCATTATTAATCAACATAGAATAATTAGTATGATTTTGTGACTAAATAAAAAAAAATCCATACAATGTGCATGTTCGTCTAATATGAAAACTCAAAGTTACATATGCTAATTACAATACTAAATAATATCATGTGAAACTACAAATACTTTCAACCAAATTTTTTATAGTATATAAAATTTCAAGTATCACAATATGAGTTTCCAACTTAATATTTGTTGGACTACAATCTACACATGAAATATTGTTTCATTGCTTCAAAACATTAACATTGTGTTTCCAAGGCATTGCGGGTGAATTCACCAACTCTGAAGACTTCACCATCAGTCTCTATGTAGGTTCCTTATGCAAGATATTAGCTCTACAAGTATCACTAGACTAGTTCTCTTATGTATCTCTCTTTACATTTTTTTCTCTAGTGTCATTGTTCTCCTCTCTATTCAATTCCTGCTTCTTACCATCAATATTGAGTTCCTTTTCTGAAAATGAAAGAAGATACAATGCAGAGTATAAGACATGAAAGACGATGAACATTAGAATATAAATGAAATTATACTATAAAGGATTTATACAACATATACCTCAACATTAGCAATTTTAATGTGATTTTTCCTTGTAAAAGAAAGAAACTTGAACAAGTTTTCTTCAGTTGGGTGATAGTGACCGCTATGTGGCTAAATGACCTATATAAACAAATAAAATGAATTGTCACCATAGAAAATAATACCTTAGTAAAATTAGTATTCAACCTTCAGAGAAAGCTTAAGAAAAATCATGAAAAATAAGCTACATGATAAAAATCTCACATTGTATATTACTAATATAATGTGGGAGTACAAACACAACTCCTAGAAAATGCCAAACCTAAATCTAGGATAAAATGAAAAGAAGTAAAAGGGATACAATAATAGGATAGTCTCGTATACATGTATATAACCAGATAATTTAGAAGGCTAAGTGAATAATTCTAGGGCTGGAGGTTAATGATTTCAAGAATGCCCAAATATGATGAGAATTTCTTCAAATAAGAACTACTATTTGGGTCGATTACCACATATTAATAAGCTAACTAGTCTATATCAAATTATTGATTTTTTTTCTTGTATTTATGGATCACTACAGTATAAGTGGATAAATTTCAAAGATAAATCCATTACCATTGTGTTCCTTACATGTGGTATGATATATTAGTTGTGATTTGGAGAGAATTTCCAACATCAAAAATATGTTATAATCACCGCTAGTAATCTCCCAAATAGGCCTAAAAACTGTGTAAAATCCACCCCTAGCAATCTCAAAAATAGGATTATTTTGGAACGTAAGTTTCAAATTCTAGTTGCTATATGATTCTTGAATAAAAAATACACACTAAATTACAACACCAAACTTCCAATTTGAGGGAATACTTGCGAGGATCCTAGTGTACTTTGGAGGCTATATATTTCACTCCCTAGAGCCAAGACCTCTATATTGATTAAAAAATTCAATAACTAAACTCAAAACATCAGTGATCATTGTAATGAAAAGATAAAATAATAGTTTTGATTTTTTTTGCAAATTTGCATGCCATGCACCAATAGTTTTCCCATATTTACCATACTTGTAATTTCCAAGATATAATACATCATTTGATCATTTAAAACATATACTCGATTCAATACAAACAAGGAATTAACATATTATAGCAATACCACCACTGTTTGATCCTCAATTAGTTCAAACTAGTTAGCACAAAAACTTCAATAAAGAGAAACAAGTAGAAATAACAAATCCTCAATTAATAATCAATCAAAAAAGGATAAGATTTTTTAAGCTTGATAAAAAACTATAAATATTGACAATCCACTACAACTAGTGGTCTTGTTCAAAGATAAATACTACATGGAGAACTCATCTTCAAAATTCTTTTCTCTATCCATGAAGCCTTATGTTATCCTCAAAACAGAATTCATGTTCAATCTTTTAGGTTTCTAAAGGTGTCCAAAGGCCTTGCCAAATGAACTAGTGAATTTCATTGATTTTCATAAAATACTTATGGTATTGAAAAATATAGTTTAACCATGTGATAGAAAAATCAATCAGGAACGTAAAAATCTATGTACAATATTTCTTAGAATAGTTCAGTTGAAAGGAAAACTTGCATATTTCAAATAGATAAAGTAGCTTAACGGAGATGGTCGTTATTACAAAATAATATATTGGATATAAAATTATAGGGAGAACTAAAAAAATCCTAATTGTAATATAGTTGATTTATTATTCTATGTGAAGCCAACTAGCTACATAGAAGTTTTCATTTTCTGCTTTCTTTCACATATATTTATAGGAGCTCGAAGCTAACTTGAATGCATCTCAAAAGGATTTTTTCGCAATAGTATATGTTGGATTCTCATATTCCACTTTTTATTTTCAATTAGCAATCACAATAGGTATTGGAGGAATTAACTGCTACATAAGCTGAGTTATCAGCTTTCACTTTCTCTTTACTTGAGGTACTCATCCTTCCCCTTCTTCTTCATTATCAATCTCATCTTTCTCCTATAGCCAACATAGGAATAATTTTGGTTCATGAAGAATAAGGATATTCATATGATGTCTTCAAATTTGAAAGGATACATTTTTATTATTTAACTACCAGTAAAAAAGTGATAGGAATACCTTAAATATAAACATAAATTTTTTTCGAAGTATTTTTTTGTAGATGCCCACGCTAACTAAACCAATTACACTGTTTGTATCATGAGAACCAAAAGGGGCATATCATTACTGAAAATAAATCGTCAACCATAATTTAAAAAAAATCCATGGCATGAAAATTTCCTTATTCTTAATAAATACACATAAACAATTTCAAACTACAAGGAATAAACAAAAAGAACAACATTGATACAAATTCATAAAATACTGACAGCAAAGAAATAAGTGAATTTTCTAGGTATTAGTTCAAAACCTTGTAGTGGGAAGATTCCCTCAAGCTTGAGTAATATCTACATTCTAAGGAATGAGCTATGACACTTGTTTCTTACGTTTAGTAGGAATAATTGCAACTGGAGCTCAAATGTTTTCTCACATAAATAGTATTGGCATTGATATGTAGTGTGGCCCTTCATCGTTGGAAATGACACAACTATTTGGGATCAAACAATTACTATAGATTCAACATATTTCCTATTTGGTTGACTAGTGTGGATGGTAATTATTTGGGTTAATCCTCATGCAGGGAACAAATGCTCAAGATTTATCCCCAAAGGAATTTTTTGAGAATTTAAAGCTCTAGACCTTCCAGATTCACTGAAACTCTTATATATCATAGCAACTTTAAAGGCTAAAATTCTCTCACTAGCATGAGGCCCAAACTGCATTAATATGGAATTCAAATATTTTTTATTGTGTTATCACTCTATAAAATCCCAATGTTGTGAAAGAAATTCCACAGATAACCACATAATCACTTTGGAAGTTGGGATCTATCCCTGCCAGCTTTAGAGAGGGATCTCTCTCTCTTATATAACTTTGTTTTTTTTATAATTTTAGGCTACATGTGAAGTTCATAGTTTAGTTTTGAATTTTTTTTGGATGGAACAACATGGGAAATCCATTGGGAAATGAAGTCAATTGAACTTTCAGTTGATTAATTGCAGGAATGATAGAAAAATTTAATAGGGCATGGTACAGAGAGTTTCTAGATATATAAAGCTTTGTTATATGTTAAAGAAGAAAAGATTAAGAATGCATTAACTTTAGTGGAAAACATTGGTTTTATCATAAGCTAGAATTGAGTGTATTTAAACAAATTCAAATTCTTATTTTTGTTAGAAAAAAAAAATTGAGACCAACATATGAATTAACAAAGAAGGAAATACATTAGGAAAAGAAGAATAACATCACCAAAAATTATGGGACAGGAATGCGGAAAAGATTTTTGTATTTCTGAAATTTTTCCAATTAACTCAACGAACAACTTTACATTCAACAGTTGAATTATTCATATAAATCCCAACACTAATACTTCGAATTTGGAATTATTTAAACAATACTTTAGCAAAAATATCTTGAGTGAAAATATTAATATTTTTAGAAAATATCAAAAACTATTTACAAAAATATAGCAAGGTAATAGGAAATACGAAAATGATGTGATTTTTGGCTCTATTCTTGAGGGTGACTTTTGATTACTCGACCTCAAAATATGTTGTGGTATTTTCCTTATTTCTATAGACTAAATTGTTTCACCCAAGTAACTCACATGGCTTCTCCCATCGATCTTCACTTGGGATAGGAAATTTTATTAACTTTCTATATGACTCATATACATCCATGTACTTTTGGAAGGTAGGCTTGATTATAAGTAAGTGCTTGACCTTAGGACAGATGAATAAGTCAAATCCTATGGCCTCCATAAATGCCTTAACTGTGATGTTTCCTTTTATAGCTTCGAATATTGATTTATCTGTTAGAAAATTATATATTATAGAGAAATGGAATACATGAAATATGCAGAAACAAAAACATAGGAAACACATAAAACAAGAGAGACACATATATCTGTGGTTCACCCAATTTGGGCTACGTCAACCCCCAACAACCAGTCCTTCCTTTATACTATCTAGAAAGATGAAGAGATGCAACCTACAACATATCCATTGTAATATCCTCTACTCTCTCTCATAGTCCCCCTTTATGTTTCTCGCTCATAATATACATACCATACACAACCACAATGTAATACCTCATACAAAACAAGGGGTTTCCTTATAGGGAAAAATACCTTAAATTAAACATAACTTCTACCGTTAGATTATTCACCTAATCATCATCATGCCCCCCGTGGACACTTGTGGCAGGGATTAAATGAAGAGTGACATTTCTGACCCATTAATAATAGTGTTCCAATGCGGAGATACATCTAAATAAAGAAGATAATCAGGCTCCACACCCAACAATATCCCACTTGGAGACTGATTGTAACAACTCCACTGCTGCTTCATTTGATGGAAAATTACTCCACTTTGGACCTGGATATTTCTCATCTTAATCATCATACTTGAAGACCAATTGAAACTAAGGAGAATCTCAATTTCTCCCTCGTTACAACTTTTGTTAACATTTCTGCAGGATTCTGGCTAGTGTGTATCCTTTCCATCTTCAACTGTTCATCTTCCAACACTAATCATATGAAATGGTACTTGAGTTGTATGTGTTTATTTTTGGAATGAGATGTTGAGTTCTTTGCAAGGGGAATGGAACTCTGGCTGTCACTCTATAACCTTCCCATATCCCACTTCTTACCGAAGTCATCCATAAACCTTTGTAACCAAATCATTTATTTACTAACCTCTATAGCAGCAACATACTCTACTTCTGTTGTTGAAAGTGCAACAACACTGTGCATTTTTGAAACCCAACTGATAGTTTTTCCACCTATAGTAAATACATACCCCGTAGTGCTCATCCTATTATGTCAATCACCTGCCATATATTCATCAACATATCCCTATAGAGCAATGTTTGAACCACCAAATCATAATTCTTGATTTTTGGTACCTCTCAAATAATGGAGAATCCATTACTCTACCATACAATGTTCTTTTCCTCGATTGTTCATGTACTTGCTTACAACTCCCATTGCATGTGCAATATCAGGCCTTGTGCAGACCATTGCATACACTAAGCTTTCAACTGCTAATGCATATGAAGCTTCAGACTTATAATCCATTTATTCTTGGGTCTTAGGGCACATATCCTTACTAAGTTTTAAATGGCTAGCCAAAGGTGTACTTACTAGTTTTTCATTCTGCATATTAAATCTTTCCAACACCTTTTGTATGTAATCATTCTGAGACAATGTTAATTTGTGATTTTTCTTGCCTCTCATTATTCTCATATGAAGGATTTGTTTTGCAACTCCCAAATCCTTCATTTCAAGTGAATTTTCCATTTTTCTTTCGAGTAAATTTATTTCATGCATGTTAGACCCTGCAACGACCATGTCATATACATTCAATAACAATATAATATAGATGCCATCATTTTCCTTTTTTAGATAAACACAATGATCAGAGTGACATCTAGTATAACCTTATCCAAACATAAACCTGTCAAATTTTAGATGCCACTGCCTTGTATCTTGTTTTAAGCCATACAAGATTTTATTTAACCCGCACACTAATTTTTCCTTTATTTTGACCTCATATCCTTTTGCTTGATGCATATATACATCTTCCTACAAATCTCCATGGAGAAATTTTGTCTTTACATCTAACTGTTCAAGATGCAAATCTTTCGGTACTACAAGACTTAAATAGTTCTGATTGAATTCATCTTAACAACAAGATAAAATATTTCATCAATGTCAATACCTTTCTTCTGTGCAAACCCCTTCACCACAAGTCTACCTTTGTACCTCTGTTTTCCTCCATCTTCTTCCTTAATCCTGTAAACCCATTTATTCTGCGATGTTGTTTTATCTGTAGGAAACCTAACTAAGTCCTAAGTCTGGTTATGTATTAAGGATTTCATCTCTTCCTTCATGGCTAGCTCCCACTTCTTCCTGTTTTTGACTTGCATTTATTCTTCATAACATTTAGGTTCACTAGAACCAGTCCACAATAAATAATATAATGAAGGAGAGTATCGTTCAGGGGGTCTACTTATCTAGGTAGATCTTCTAACACCACTTTTAGGTGTTTGAGGCACATGTTGTTGTTGTGGTTGTTGTTTTTGTTGTGGCTACTCATTATTATTATTTTCAGGCACCTTTACTTTTTCTATTATCTCATCAAGAAATGTGTACTCCTTGTTTTCCTTTTCGTGTTTCTTTTCCTGCAGCTGATTCTTATACAAGACCTTTCCTTTGAATATTACAACTCTCTTACACTAATTTTTGGTCATCTAACCTATTACTATCAAATGGACTAAAGTACACCATATAAGACCAATTTTACCATAGTAAAATTGCTTTCACTATGAGAAATAATTTAATAACCCATAGTTTATTAAATTATTTCTGTTCTAAACATGAAACCCCATCAGTAATAATCAAATAAATCCTTATTGGTTTGATTTTCCTCTAGGGATAATTAACTAAAAAATTGTTTAATTAATATTCCCAGTCATATTTAACCCAAAACATGAGAATTAATTAGATAAATTATTATTTATCTTATTATTGTCTAGGAATAATTATTTAAATCATTATTTAATAATATCCCTTGTTGAATTTGACGAAATAATTTTTAAATAATTAAATAAACCATTATTTATTTAATTATTCCTTAATGTCATCCTTGAAATAATAAATAAATCATTTATTTATTTATTATTTCTAAATAAAGGGATTTAACAATTTCTAAATTCCTTTTCCCTTAACCAAAAATAATAAAATATTCCAAGTAAGTTGGATCTAGATTTTGTTAATAACAGTTTAACTACACACCAATATCTAGACTAACTCAATATTTTGTTATAAATAGAAGGTTTTTTCCATTCATACACTACCTTTTTATCACATTTTGAACTATACTTTTGATCTGACTTTGATCCTTCATCATTTTCATATTTTTTCTACTATTTATTGTGAGGTTCCTTTGAGTTCTATTTTGTCTGGGTTTTCTGCACCATCAAGAGAGAGAGATATTAGATCTGAAGCACTGAGGACATGCAAGAACCCATCCCATTGAGGGGGACTGGTAACATCTTCTTGTGTTCCCTTTGTAGGTGTCAGAATACAAAAAAATATTTATAAGTTCTTGTCTTGTCTATTAGATGTATGGAGAAACTCTTATTTATTTTCATTGTTTAAAGACTTTAACTGCATAGATATAGCTTTTTGTAGCATTTATTTTGATCACATACTATGGATATAAGGAAATTGACAGCCAGATTTGATGTTAGGGTTGTTTGTTATGCATATCTAAAGTGAGCTTTTTTTGTACACTTGCGATTAGAATTCTCTCTAACAACTCGCGACTCCACAAGGGTTTTGAATTATGACCAATTGCTTCAGCCACTAGGTTTTTTCTTCATCTTCTTATTTTGCAATCCTTGATGTTGTTTTTAACCTCTTTTTATAATAGTAAAAATTCTAACTTTCGTGTGTTTCTCAGCCATTTGCACAGGTAACAGGTACCAGTCATGACATAAACAATTTTTTTTCTAAAACCTGTCGTTTAGATAGTCAGAAGTGTAGGTCACACTTTTCAGCCCAAAAACTGCGAACTTAGCTCTCAAGTAGCGGAAAACTGCCCAAAAATTGCGACCTCAGCAGAAAACATGTCAGTACCTACGACCTTAACCTTTTTGTGAGATTTTTCTGTTTTTTTCAGAGTTTGTATGGGGCACTGTTCAAGGTTCTCTGACCTCTGTCTTTACCTATCTAGGAACTATACTCACTTATTTTTACTCGTGACAGTAGGAATCAAGCCCCTTAGGGCTTCAGTACACTTTCACCTTTTTAGGAGGAGCTTAGCAGAAGCAGGTCTTCTGATATTTCAGTGTTTTTCATCCATTTTTTTTAGATATGAACCTGTCCTTTTAGATCCATTTCAGATTGGTTATTTTTCCATCCAAAACACCTCTTTTTAGTTTTGTTTGGTCCTCCCTTTAGGGTCACCTACGTTTCCCTTTAGGTTGTAGCCTTTCGCCACCTATTTTTCAGCATTTTTCCCTCTTCTTTCTTGTTGTTTTCTGCACCTCTTTTTCAACAGATCTGACCTTTAGATCCCTACCCCTCTTGACCTTAGATCTGTTGGCTATATTGTTTTTTTTTAGTAGATTTAGCCCACCCTTAGACTAGTTTTTACGAAGCCCTCCTTTTTGGGTTTAAATTTGTGCATTTTTAGCTCTTTATTTTACTGTCACTTTTAGTTTTATTTACTGTCACTTTCATTTTTATTTACAGTTATACAACATATTTTTTATTTTCTCTATACACATGTCTAGGCTTGATTAATATTAACATACTTATCACACACAGGCACACCTAAAGCGAAGAGCGCTTGGTTTAGACTGCGAGGCCAAGACTAAACCATTGTAATTAATTAATTAATCTGCTCCTTCGTGCCCTTATTTACATCTCTTCCTTGTTGGGTTATGTGTATATTTTCCACCATTGCACCCAAAAGGCATTCATTCTAAAGACTCCAAGGCCTTCATCCTCAATTTTCATTAGGAATACTTACTCCACTACATAGGGTCCGAGTTATTCCTCCACCGAGTCCCCATTCTGACTCTAATTCTAGTTCATCGGGTTCTCCTTTTTTCCTATCCCCGATTCTCCTCCACCTTCCACCTTCATCATTTATGGTGGAGGTCCTACTGGTAGTGGTGGCCCCAGCTCTAATGTTGGATCCACTACTAGTGGAGCCGCAACATGAGTGGTCTCGGCTACGCCCTTGCTTCCTTATATGGCAGGCCTAAGCCTTTCCAAGTTCAACTAGTTGATTAATTACCCTATACACCATGATCTAGGTTGGCCTACTATGCCAACCAAGCTTCCTTCAAACACCCCTAAGTTTGAAGGAAATGCCGAAGAGGATCCTACCAACCATGTTTTTTTTGTCCACATGTGGTGTTCTTCCAACTCTATCACTGATGACTCTATCCATCTTCAGTTATTCCAGTGTACGCTTACTAGAGAAGCTGCCAAGTGTTATGATGACCAGGGTGCTGCCTCTCATGAAAAAAATTTGACCCTAGCAAAGGTGTTTTTTTCCTACTTCCAACATCCCCTTCACTATGACACCGGTACAAAAATTTTGACTGCTTTCCATCAAACTTCTACCACATGCCTATCTGACCATGTTCATGGATGGCGCAGAAGGAAGAACTTATGTCGAGCTCAATTTTTTGAAGACCGTGTCTACATGGACTCATTTCTCATATCCCTTTTTCCCTCTATTGTTAAATATGTCATGTCTCACTTTCCTCAAACTAAAGAAGAATCCCTCCAATTTGTGTTGAAATATGACTTGATCTACATGCAATATGGCTATTTTTATACCATCTTAACTAATCTCCCTCAACCTGGTGGTCCCAACGCATCAGGGGCATCTCATGTTGTCGAAGTTATCGTAGGATCCCTTTCACATCTGTACACTAATCCTCCTATGGGTTATGGTTTCCCTCAGGGAGGGGCCAGCTCCTCTAGAACCTTTCCCCCTCTCGACACCATGTATCAAGGACACGACATGCCTCACGCCTTTACCCAATCACATCCTCCAATGCCAGGGCATGTTATTTCCCAAATTATTTACATTAATGTTGCTCAACCTCCTGAGTAGTCGTATCCACAGCCAGGTGCTCTAGCACCTCCAGCACAAGCACGTCAACCTCCCATGCCTTCTCAACCTCTACAGCAGCAACCACCCCCCTCATGGTCATGTGTATATGCAGCAGAGTGACTAATCCTCCCACTTCGAAAAAGAAGAGAAAAGGCAACTATAACAAACCCGCTCAAGGTAATCAAAGAAACAATCCCCAATGGAATACATATAATAATCAAACTCGGCAATAGGGTGATCATCCCAAGCATAACATGCCTCTTCATACGAATAATTCGTGTTCTTGTTGCGGTGTCCGTGGTCACTATACCCACAATTGTCCCCTTTTACCTCAGATGCATCAACTGTGGGAAGCTCAAGCAACATCTCAAGGAGGGAAAGCTTCTACTTCGATTCCTCCTAATACTGTGCCTACACAATAGGTTGTGTTTACCAATCCTTTCCCACAGCAAGGATATGTAGTTGCCCAACCCCCTGAAGGTCAGGTGGCCGCTCAACCTCCTCCATCTGGTACCTTTGATTATGTTAGGTCCCTATATTACTATTATAGTCCCTTATTGTTGTTAGTGTAACCCCCTTATTGTTATTATTGTACCTTTGTAACCCCCATTTTGTTATTATTGTGCCCTTAAATTATTATTGTTAGGTCAGCTAGGATTACATTGTGGCCCACTAGGATTACATTATGGCCCCATGGACTCCTATATATAGAAAGGAGGTTTTGTAAATTGTATCATCCAAGAATTGTTCATTTATGTAATTTATTGGAGGTTACCCCCTTGAAGTGGCTTATTTATAAGGCGTTGATATCTCTTTTCTTCTATTTTTGGAGCTGGTTATACAACATCTGGTATCAGAGCTTTGGATTCTAGGGTTTCGCTGCTCTAAACAGGTCATTGTGGAATTTTCGCTATAGATTTGTTTCTACGAAGGTTCAGAATCTGAAATTTTTAGGGAGAGAATCTGAAGTCCCGATGAAACTCTTCAAAAAATTTCATATCTTGGTTAGCAATATTTCTAGAGATATGATCTATGGAATGTAGCACTTTTTCAGGCTCTCTAATTTCATCTCAAAGAGTTGATCGTGGAAAAATATTCATAACTCTCTCTCTGAGCATCGGATTGGAGTGCCGTAAAAGGTGGTTGCAAGTACACAGACTTTAGTTTCTTGGCTATCAATTTCAGAGCCGAAGGAAGAAACAAGGGCACGTGGCAAGTCGTACAAGTTTTCTCTACGGAACCAGTCCATAATTAGGTCATTGTGGGAGATTGGACACAACTTTGTCTTGGAGAATCCAAATCAGGTCAGACCTATGGCATTCGAAATAGAAATCAGAGGGCTATTTTTTTGCTGAAATTAAAATATTGAAGTGTTGCAATCACAGGTATAATCCAATTTCAATATCGAGCTCCTCAAAAGCAAGAAAAAGGTGTGTATTTTTTTTTCTAAATTGCATAATTCTTGTTTGAAGAATCAATTTAATTGATTCCAAGGGCATATTGTAGAATAGATATCAATATTAGGTTCTAAAATATTCCCCGTAAAAATAATTCAACACAAATTAAGCCTTCAGAAGGCTCTACGATGACTCATGAAGATGAAGAATTACAACATGTTCTATCAAAATTACAAGAGCAAGTGCACCAAATTTTTCTCTCGCAAAGAGAAACAAAAAATGGAATGGAAGTTTTGAAGAAAGGCGTGGAAGCGAAGATGGACAGTTTAAAGAAAGGCGTGGAAGCTAATATGGATGGCATGGAAGCTGGCATGGAAGCTAAGATGGATGACATGAAAGACAACATGGAAAACATGAAGAATGATCTAAAAGCAGACATGGAAGGTTTGACAAAGTTGATACAAGAAATGTTTCCTAATGGTGAAAAGATAGTATAAGAACATCATGATGAGAAAAAAATAAATGTTAATCATGATTTCATAAACTCTAATGTTGGTAGGAAGAACCACCATACTCCAAAAATGGATATGAGGAATTTTGATGGAAAGGATCCTGTAACATGGATACTATAGATGGAGCAATATTTTGATCTCCATAATGTGCAAAACACACAAAAGGTACACATTGCAACTTTACATTTAGAACAAAATACATTTGTATGCTATCGATGGCTTTGCTCCCATAAAAAAATTGTCACTTGGTCAATTTTTACAGAGGAAATGATAGCACATTATGAGGATACAAAGAGCAACACCTTCTTTAGCAATTGATAAATCTCAAACAAAAGGGTTTAGTGGGGCAGCACATTGAGGACTTCCAAAAATTGAATATAAGGGTAACTGATATTCCAGAGGAACACAGGATTGATCTCTTCATAGGCACTTTAAAGGATAACATCCAACATGAAGTTCGCGTTTTGGAACATGATTCATTGGAGAAGGCATTCAGGTTGGCAAGAAAAGTTGAATGTAAAATTATGGCGACAAGGAAGCCTACCACTCAATTCTATAAAGAAGGAAGTGTTGCTACGCCTAGATTTCCACAACCTACAAGGTTGACACCACAACAATTGGAAGAAAAATAGCAAAAGGGCTTTGCTACAGTTGTGATAGCAAATACACTAAAGGTCATAAGTGTGCTGAAAAGAAATTATTTTACATAGATTGTGAAGAAGAAGAAGAAAATGAACAAGAAGAGGATATACACCAGGAACCAGCCCTAGAAAAGGAAGAAATGAATCCGACCATATCGTGTAATGCACTGGCAGGAATTACCACTCCTCAAACTCTCAAGATAGAAGGAAATATCAAGAAGAAAAAGGTAATAGTGTTGATTGATTCGGGTAGCACCCATAATTTTATTCATTGTAAGGTAGCCAAGGAATTAAATTGTTTCCTATACCCAGCACCAGAATGTCAAGTGATGGTTGCAAATGGAGGAACTATAAATTGCTCTGGAAAATGCCATAATATCAAGCTAACCATGGGGGAATATGTATTGAATATTCCAATGTTTTCCATTCCTATGGGAGGTGTTGATGTTGTACTAGGAGTACAATGGTTGCAATCTTTGGGGACGGTAGCTTTTAATTTTCAAGAACTTTTCTTCAAAAAAAATTTAGAAGGAAAGGAAGTCGAATTACGGGGTATTGCGGGGAATTCGGGAAGGATAATAAGCTCTAATGTCATGACAAAGCTTCTAAATAAATAACAATGAGGCGTAATTGCACAATTATGCTCACTAGAAGTTCCAACATCAAAATCATCTATTTCTGCAGATCTCCAACAAGTCTTGGACAATCATTCCAAGGTGTTTGAAACTCCCAAAGGACTCCCACCTATTCGTGATCATGATCATGCTATTCATTTGATTCCAAGAAGTGTTCCTCCAAACATCAGACCTTATAGATATCCTTACTTCCAAAAGAGCGAAATTGAACGTATGATTGCAGAAATGTTAGAGGCGGGTATAATTCAACCTAGTCAAAGTTCTTTCTCTGCTCCTGTAGTATTGGTACACAAGAAGGATGGATCATGGTGAATGTGTACGGATTATAGGGAGCTCAATAAGCTCACCATTAAAGATAAATTTCCCATTCCTGTGATTGATGAATTATTGGATGAATTACATGGAGCAATTTATTTTACCAAGTTGGATCTTCATTCAGGATATCATCAAATTAGAATGAAGACTGAAGATATTCCAAAAACGGCATTTTGAACTCATGAGGGTCATTATGAATTTTTGGTAATGCCTTTTGGCCTTACCAATGCACCTTCTACATTTCAAGGGTTGATGAATTCTATTTTCAAACCCTTACTTAGAAAGTTTGTGCTAGTATTTTTCGATGATGTATTAATCTACAACAGGTCTTGGAAGGATCATGTTCAACATGTTGACAGGGTGCTCAAACTATTGCGGGAGAAACAATTATATGCAAAAACATCCAAATGTTTCTTTGGAGTACAAGAGGTGGAATATCTGGGTCATATTGTATCTCACGAGGGTGTTAAAGTAGAACCTAACAAAATTAAAGCCATTAAGGAATGGAAAGTCCCCACAACCATAAAGAAGTTGCGAGGATTTCTCGGGTTAACAGGGTATTATCGCAAGTTTGTTAAGAATTGTGTGAGAATAGCAGCACCTCTGACAAAATTATTGAAGAAAGATGCATTTTCATGGACTCCTGAAGCAACTAAGGCTTTTGAACATCTTAAAGAGGCAATGTTCCTAGCGCCGGTCTTAGCTACACCGGACTTCACAAAAACCTTTATTGTGGAATGTGATGCCTCAGGAAATGGAATTGGTGCAGTTTTAATGCAGGAAGGAAGACCCATTGTTTTTGAAAGTCGTCCAATCAAAGGAAAGTATTTACAGAAACCTATTTATGAGAAGGAAATGTTAGCAATACTACATGCACTAAAGAAATGGCGAACTTACCTAATGGGAAGACACTTCAAGGTAAAAACTGATCATGATAGTCTTAAACACTTTTAGGAACAAAGACTATCTTCAGAAGAGCAGCAAAAATGGGTCACAAAGATGTTGGGTTATGACTTTGAAATAATCTACAAAAAAGGGAAGCTTAAATGTTGTTGCAGATGCACTCTCAAGAAAGAATGAAGAGGTGGAAGCATTGCTTTGTGCCATTTCTATTATCCAACCAAATTGGATAACCGAAGCAAGAGATGAATGGAAGAAGGACAAAGATGTATGGACACTCATTCAAAAGTTGCGGCAAGATCCTAGTACATCTGATACATTTAGTTGGAAAAATGATTCCTTATGGTACAAAGATCGCTTATATCTTTGTAAGAATTCCCAACTAAAACAAAAGATTCTTATGGAATTGCACACTTCTCCTTTAGGAGGACACTCAGGATTTTTAAAAACTTACCACAGGGTGAAGAAAGAATTTTTTTGGGATGGCCTTAAATCTGATATTCAAAAGTTTGTGGCGGAATTTTTGGTTTGCTAGTAGAATAAGTTTGAGACAATTAAGACCCCTGGACTTCTACAACCTTTATCCATTCCATTTCAACGTTGGGAAGAGATTTCAATGGATTTTCTCACATGTTTACCTAAGTCTGAAGGAAAGAGTGTCATCATGGTGGTAGTCGATAGACTTACCAAGTATGCACATTTTTGTGCATTATCTCATCCATTTAAAGAAAGTACAATTGCTACTACATTTATGGACAAAATTCAAAAGCTACATGGAAGCCCAAGGGTTATTGTGAGCGACAGAGATCCCATTTTTACTGGAAATTTTTGGACAAAGTTATTTTCTTGTTTGGGTACTCAATTAGCTCATAGCTCATCTTATCATCCTCAATCTGATGGTCAAACTGAGATCGTAAATAAATGTTTGGAAGGATATCTTCGTTGTTTTGTATCTGATAAACAAACACGATGGGTCAAGTGGTTACCTCTTGCTGAATGGTGGTATAACACTTCCTTCCATACTGCAGCAAAAATGACCCCATTTATGGCACTTTATGGATATCATCCACCATCCATCACATCATCTTTAAGGGAAAATTCGAAGGTTCAAGCGGTGGAAGATCACATCGAGCATCAGCAAGAAGTTCTCCAACTCTTAAAGGATAACCTGAATTTGGCACAAAATCGAATGAAACAACGGGCAGATCAACATCGCAGCGAGAGAAGTTTTGATGTAGGAGATTGGGTATTTTTACGGCTACAACCATACAAACAAATGTCCCTCAAGCAAGCTAAGAAGGATAATAAATTAATGCCAAAGTACTATGGTCCTTACAAGGTGTTGCAAAATATTGGTACTATGGCATACAAATTGGAGCTTCCTGCTTCTTCACAAGTACATACAGTTTTCCATGTTTCATGCTTAAATAAGGTTATAGATGAAAATCTTCCAGTTCAAACAATATTGCCAGAACTTGATGAGGAAGGAAAAATCATATTGGAACCTGAAGCGGTCACGGAAACAAGAATTCGAAAGCTATGGAATCAATCAATTTCAGAGTATCTTATCAAGTGGAAGAACTTACCCACTGAAGATTCTACATGGGAGGATGAGAATTTTATACAGAAGCACCTAGATCTACTCAAGCGTTGAGGACAACACTTTTTTGAAGTAGAGGGGCATGTTAGGTCCCTATATTACTAGTATAGTCCCTTATTGTTGTTAGTGTAACCCCCTTATTGTTATTATTGTACCCTTGTAACCCCCATTTTTTTTATTATTGTGCCCTTAAATTATTATTGTTAGGTCGGCTAGGATTACATTGTGGCCCACTAGAATTACATTATGGCCCCATGGACTCCTATATATAGAAAGGGGGTTTTGTAAATTGTATCATCCAAGAATTGTTCATTTATGTAATTTATTGGAGGTTTCCCCCTCAAAGTGGCTTATTTATAAGGTGTTGATATCTCTTTTCTTCTATTTTTGGAGCTAGTTACACAACAGATTACCAGATCCTGATGATGGAATAAAACCAGGCCAATACTGTTGATCTGAACCTTCAGACTCGGTCGCACTAGTACACCAAGCCTCCCACTATGTCCGCAACCAAGCCCCAGTCCTCAGGTCCCATAGAGCCTATTTCGACACCCAATGGTACTTTATAGATGCCTAAACCTAAGGCACAAGTACATATCAAGATCCCCAAAGGACTATTATGTTGAAACGCTGCATCTAGTAAAGCAACCCACACCTACAGTATAGTAGATGACTTGGCGCAATCCCTTGCAGCCATGTCAATTCTGGAAGTCCTACAACCGTGCCCTTCACAATTTCAAGCTCTACTAACTTGCATGGGCACTTTGGATCCTTCAGATGATCATTTTATTGTCTTCAATGTTGATAAGTTAGAGCATTCACCCCTACCTGAATTTGTTTCCTTCCAAATACCTATCAAAATCCAGAATGCCAACGTCTCCCGATGTGTCATTGAGGAGGGGGCATCCACCTGGGTGATGTCCACTTATGTTTGGGAAATGGTCGGATCACTCGAGTTAGCCCCTTCCACTATCACCCTCCGTGCATGGGATGGCCACTCTTCCCAATCCCTTGGCATGTTCTGCAACTTTCCTATTTCTCTAGTAGGCAAAATTGTTTGTGTTGATGTTGAAGTCATTGATTCCCCCTTAGAGTACAACATTCTATTGGGTTGTATCTATACTTATGCGATGTATTTTGTCCCATTTGCGGTTCACCATAATATGTGATTTCCTCACAATGGAAATATCATCACTATAGATCAGCTGACATATTATGAACCGAAGTCCCAGACCTTTCCAGATTCCATTATTTCTTTGAAGGCCAATCAAAAAAAATTTGAACCTTCAATGAGTGTATCACCCAGACTTTATAAAGATTCTTCTTTGCTTCGTTAATTCCTTGGCTTCCCCCCTCTTATCCCTGACCCTATCTCGTTGAAATTTTACATGATGCAGTTGTCTTGGTCTGACCTCAAATGGTCTGGTTCAACTAATCAATAGCCTAGCCCTTTGCAACCTACTCTTAGTACTTCAACTCAGCCTTTGGGACCTCCTCCTCAAGGCCCTTCATCTGTAGCTGGTATCCCTGATCCTCTTTTTCCTCATGGAATGGTTCCCCCTAGCCTTAACCAATTAAGATCTATTCTGCCTAGCCATTACCCCTTTGGTCAGATACCATTTCTTGCTTCTCCTTCCATAGTATTTTTAATACTTGATATGGCTACCATGACCCTTCTGAACATGACCCTCGGGATCCCAGTCTGGTACATTTATCCCCCAACCAATACCCCACCTAGCTAGCTCAAACCTGATACTTATATGACCCTATTCCAACCGATCACTATGACCCCTCCCTTCACTTCTATTCCTTAGCCACGTCAACAGGAATCTACTCCTATTGCGAAAGCATCGAGTGAGGGGGGAAAATCCCACAAAATGGTACCTAAGGACAAGGATTCCCAGACAACACCTGCTCCACCTAAGCCTCGAAAGCATCCACCTCCATGTGATTTGTGTGATGTTGTCAATCATGGTACCCACAATTGTCCCAAATTTCCTCGTATCAAACCCATGGTCAACGAAGCATTTCTTGAGTTTAATATCCCAGAATTCCATGTTACTTTATCGGCTTCAGCCAAGAAACTCAAGACTTTGCACATGAATAAACCTTATGCTTTTTGTGATTTCCATGGCCACTATACTCACCTCTATCTCTGCCTCGATTATTTTTGCACTTCCTTCAAAGCAGTTCACCAATTCGAGGACAAGTGCAATGAGTCCTCCTATCCCTTACTTGCGAGTTTTGCTTCAGTAGAACTATAGGACACATCCACTCCCATTGACATACCCATCTCGATGTCGATATGGTAGAAACTTCAACCATTATCCTCTACTTGTCATCATCTATGAGATCAATGGTGGGCATCCCCTAATGTTTTGCCTAACCTCCCTTCTACGATCACCTTGGGCTCAACATCAGTAGATTCTTCATCTACATGTTCCTCTGTCACCCTCTATGATGATGCGCATGTGAACATCACTTATCATAATGATGAGTCAGGTAGATTCACTGCATCATGTGGTCATCCTTCCCTCAGTCGCCCCATGTTATACTGTGATGACAAAATTATGGAAGCATTTACCACCCCTAACTTTATCTATCCAACCCATAAGAAAAATGGCACCATCCATGTCTATGGTGACTTTTGCGACTTGAGCACAAGCTTTCCCCAAGACATTTCCCCCACACCATTCACTATTCAGTGTGCAGGGAGTAGAAATTATACCCATAGCATTCCCCCTAGCAATGCATGTTTTATTTCTGCCTTGCATTCAACTTTTCATCTTTGTTCATCATCATCTCATATGTTATCTTGTGGCACCTTTCAGATGGATCCCTCATCCACACTGTATATCAGCTATGTCAATGCTACAAGTTGCGACTCCTGGAATCTAGCCTCAGTATTGTGGGCCATTTTCACCCCCTTGCATTCACTTGTCCTCTCTAATGTCGTATGCATTGGTGCTGCTACCAATAACCAAGCCGAATATGATGTAGTGATAGTTTTGTTAGCAGATTCCCTCGACCATCGCATCCTTCACCTTAATTTTTTTTAGATTCTTTGTTTCTTGTCATACAATTGAATGGTGTTTATTGTGTGCATGATCTTCTCATTTTTAGAAGATATTTATGAGTGAATCTCCTAATGCATGAATTTGAAACCATTACATTCAGTCTTGTACCTAGATCCCATAATCACTATGTAGATAGCATTGCAAAAAATATTCTAGAGTGGCATTTATCACACACATTTAAGACAAGGCAATAACCATAAACCATAAAACGATGCATATCCATAATATGTCTCATCCAAATATACAATGTTTTGGAGTCCATTAGCTCTGATACATATGACATGCCCATATCATGTTACAACAAACCAAAATTGGAGGCACCTCATGCCCCTACATCTAATCACTATCTAGAGGGTTGCGGGCCAATGGCTCGACTCTTATAGCCCTTAGATCACACATCCCCTATTTGGCCATCGTTATGCACCACATGACTTCTCATCACTCTAAGGCTAGACCAACACGTGGCTCTATGTATTGGTAATCAAGGTCCTGTGAACCGCTCTTACAAACACCAGTCAATAACTTCTCACATCTACAATGGACTTCCTCCAGGAGGGCCACTGCATCCTCATTTTTTGTTCCCCTCGATCCACTAGGTTCTGCAGCTCCTAACACTGCAGGTTGTCCCATATACACGAACGGTTTCACCAGTGCTATATCTGCATACCAAAATCAAATGAATTAGCACCATATATAATATTTTGAAACATCAAAATGCATCATAAAAGATAAGAAAATTTTCACTTACCGTCTGGCCCCCATGCTCGGCCTGGCGGAAGTGGCCAGTCTAGTTCCCCATGATAGTTCATCCCACTATAGGGATAGTTGTCTATAAATAATGGAATATGATCCCAATGCATAAAAAACTCATGTTGGAACACCCTTCCGACTAACCACCTCCTCCTCTACACAGCAATTGCCCCTGGAGGCGCATCCCGGGCTCTCGCAGGCCCCATTCCTTGATTTTTATACGAGGACGAAGTGTAGGGATCTTCTCAAAGAAGAGAAAGAAAATCAATGTGCCATATCCACAGTCATGGTTCACCTACCGCTTGCACAACAATAGTTGTCATTTCAAGGATGACAACATCATCTGGGCCCACCCATAGTAGGTCCCACTCAATACACTCTCAAACAACATCATCTGCCCTCCGGTGATGTGGTGGAGCGCTTGATTTCCCAGAATCCACATCACCACTATGGCCATAGCACGAGTCTTTAGCCTCTCTAGATCTCTTATCGCTATCTGCTTGAATTTCACATGGACACACGGTCGACAGTGGCACTCTATAAGTTCCATAATGTTCTGCCCTCATGGTAACACTAGATGTGTGCTTCCCACCATCCCTACTGGCGCGAGATCAGCCAAGAAATATATGTCCTGAACTTTCAACTCGATCTGGTGCCCCTCCACTATAAATATCTCATGATTTGGGTCCCAACAACTGACTATTCAGGCTATCAAGGGATCTACTACCCTCATCAATGGGTTCTCAACAAAGTTGAGGACCCCAAACCTAGCCAATACTGTGTGAACTACATGATCCCCTCGGATCTTAGAATGTAATGCATCTAGGTCTCTCTCTCTCCAGTTGATCCTCAACTCTGCCATACCTAAACAAAACAATCATGTTTTTCAGCACAAAGAAAGGAAAGATTGCATCATAACTGTAAAATCCTAGCTCTCAGCCAAAAACAACACTGAAACCCTTTTCTCTGAAAGGTCACACTTTTGAGGCCATTTCCTAGGACAGGTCACAATTTTCTACCCATTATCTGCTACCCAGATCACAGAACAGGCCCCAAAAAGTGCGACCTGGCCATGAGGAGGAGCAGAGGCCTGTTCCTAGGCTCTAGTTGCCTAATCTGGAACTTTAATCCACTAAATTGAAAGTGTATGGCTTGGCCTCTTACCTGCAACTGACAGATCTTGATTCCAATGGTTAGTTTGTCTACTATGATCATTGTAAGATTTACAGCCTTTTCTCCTCTCTACATTCATAATAAATACACTTGAAAATGAATCGAATTGGAGGGAAATTTCCTTAGTAAAAGAAAAATCCCAAAGTTTTCTTTCGCCAACTATGACCAAACCGTAGCTCAGTTTGAAAAACCATAAACACCATTGGAAATCTCTCATCGAGTACCCAAATGGGTACCCTTTCATTTTGGATGATTTGATACTTCACCCAGAAGTATTTTTTCCAAGAAGGGTCTCTTTACTACTTCTCAAAACTGAATTTCTTCACTTGCAACACTTGTACTTGGGGCACCACTTTGCCTTCATACTTGTTGATGCTCGTGTCAATTTTTGTCGTGAGTAACCATATTTTACTAATGTTTTTATGGTCCCCACCGGGCCTATTCTGTGTGGTAGCATCAACGTGTCGCCTTTGTTTAGAGCATCCGAGTTGAGTCATCATCACATCCATGGAGTCTGTCCCGAGTTCCTTTTCTCTCTTGTCATAATATTCCATTCTTCCTTGGTTTGTACCTCTCTTGTGTCACATATTTTTTCCTTCAGTAATATTTTCCCCTATCCCCTCTGGAGTCGAGTCAGTAGTTTCCAAGTCATTCATGCCCTTTATGCTCTAACAAGGGAAGTCATCAGCCCGCTACTTAGTACCCCCCATTCCACCATCATCCCTGGTTTTAGTTTATCAGTCACTCTACTATTATCCCTCATGCCTTAGTTGAGGATTCCTTATTTCCTCACCTATGGTGGACCTCCTTCTGTCGACATCAGCTTATTCATTCCAGAAGATAGGTCTAGAGGGAAACGTACCTTGGTTCCAGCTTCCACTCTTGTTTGGTGCCTCATATCAGTTCCAACTCCTTATGGCATGATCGAGATTCGTATACTTGATGGTTCATTGATGCATGAGATTGTACCAATGATTCCCAGGTGTGTGTGAGATGTTTCAGACCCCCTGAGGGGGTGGCCCTTTAGGTTGCCCCCCACATACCTAGATGACCTCTTTACTATAGCTTTGGATGCATCTTTGCAGATTTTATGGTTTTTGCCTTAGCCGCCTCCAGTGCCTTTTTAGTTTTCATGTATCATTCAAATTTTCAGAGCCCTTTCCTATTTTACAGGGCCTCTTTGGTTGTTATTAGATCTCATGTACTCAGATATTATTGTATAAGTCTTGGCTATTTTCCTAATTAGAGTATGTATGTGGGATCCATTATGCTTTTTATCTGGACCATGTTTATTGTAGCATGTATTATATATCTCAGTCCCACGTTTACTGGGCACACCATTATTCTTTGCACATTGTCATCTCGGTGGGCATATCTATGCCTCCCCCACCTCATTGAGAACATTTATTCAGTCATAAAAGAGACTTTTCGCACTTGTAAGTCTTGCCTCCTCATGGTCCTATCCTCTCTCGCTTTAGTCCATCTTATATTTCTCTCTCTATGAGTCCCCTTCGGTGTCTAGTGATTGTGTTCTTACAATACACTTAGGTCATACGATTAGCTCCTAACGCTCCCACGTTGGGGGGAAACTTGTTACATCAATTATTGGTCATCTAAGCTATTACTATTAGATGGACTAAAGTACACCATGTAATACCAATTTTACCATAGAAAAATTACTTTCACTATGTGAAATAATTTAATAACCCATAGTTTATTAAATTATTTTTGGTCTAAACATTAAACCCAATGAGGAATAATTAAATAAATCCTTATTTGTTTGATTTCCCTCTAGGGATAATTAACTAAATCACTATTTAGTTAATATTCCTAGTCATATTTAACCCAAAACATGAGAATTAATTACATCAATTATTATTTATCTTATTATTCTCTAGGAATTATTATTTAAATCATTATTTAATAATATTCCTTATTGATAATTTGACTAAATCATTTTTAAATAATTAAATAAATCATTATTTATTTAATTATTCCTTAAATTCATCCTTGAAATAATAAATAAATCATTTATTTATTTGTTATTTATAAATAAAGGGATTTAACCAATTCTAAATTCCTTTTCCCTCCACCAAAACTAATAAAATATTCCAAGTAAATTGGATCTATATTTGGTTAATAATATTTTAATTATCCACCAATATCTAGACTCACTCAATATTTTGTTATAAATAGAAGGGTTTTTACATTCATTCACTACCTTTTTTATCACCTTTTGATCTATACTTTTGGTCTGACTTTGATCCTCCATCACTGTCATATTTTTTCTACTTTTTCTTTTGAGGTCTGTTTGAGTTCTATTTTTTCTATGTTTTCTGCACCATGAATAGAGAGAGATATTGGATCTGAAGTGCTGAGGACATACAAGAACCCATGCCATTGAGGGGGACTGGTAACATCTTTCTGTGTTTCCTTCCCAGGGGTCATAATATAAAAAATTCTTTATAAATTCTTGTCTTGTCTATTGGATGTATGGAGAAACTCTTGTTTATTTTTGTTGTTTAATGTCTTTAAATACATAGATCTGGATTTTTGTAGCATTTATTGAAAGCCACATTTGATGTTAGGGTTGTTTTTTATGAACAGCTAAAGTGAGATTTTTCGTACGCTTGCGATTAAAATTCACTCTAACAATCTCTTATCCTAATGATATTATGATTTTTATAATCATATAAGCAATAACTAAAATAATTAACACCATATCCAATAAAGGTACATTTATTTTATTTGGCCTCAAGATTTGTTCTATTTTCTTTATTAATCTGGACAAGGGCCTCATAGCCAAAAGGCTTTAAAAAGGAGTAGTTTACCTTTTTACCTATCCATGCCTCCTCCAGAATTCCACCACCTAAGGAAATTGAAGGCCCTCTATTTATTAGATAAACAACAATATCTACAACATCTGGCCAAAATTGTAAAACCAATCCTGCATGCAATCTCATGCACCTTGCACGCTCCATGACTATTTTGTTCATACTTTCAAACACACCATTTTCTTGTGGTGTTCTTGGAACTATCTAATCTTTGTGAATTTCATGCCTTGAATAGTACCTATCAAACTCTTCGTTGAAATATTCACCTCCATTGTCTAATCCTAGACACTTTAAATTCTCTCCTATCTCAATCTCAACCAAAGCCTTCGATTCCTTGAAAGTATCAAATACATCGTATTTATTCTTAATATAATAAATCCAAGTTTTTGTAGTCGCATCATCAATAAAAGTAACATAATAACGAGAGCCACCAAGAGATGATACATGAGTAGGTCCCCATACGTCTATATGCACAAGCTCTAATTTCTCTCTCTTATTTTCTTTCCCAACTCTTGGTAATCTGACTATCCTCTGTTTTCCATAAATACAATTCTCATGGAAATCCAAATCAATATTATTCAAACCCGAAAAAAAACTTCTTGAGTGAAGAATATTCATCCCATTTTCACTCATGTGTCTAAGCCTATGATGCCATAATGTTGTGTCCTCTACTTTGGAACTTAAAGAATTAACAGAGTTAGAAATACCATTGCATAAATACAATGTAGCAACATTTTCTCCTTTTGCTATTACAAGGTCTCGTTTAGTGACCTTCCAGGTTTTATTTGTGAAAGTTGTCACACAACCTTCACTCCTTAAATTCCCTGTTGAAATCAAATTTTTCTTCATATCTGGAACATGCCCTACCTCCTTTAATAACCATTTTTTTTCATTCTGTTGTTTTATTTACCCATTCCAATTATTTTATAGGGTTTATCATCACCCAAACGAACCTGTCCAAAATCTCCTTGAACATAGTCGTGAAAATATTCCTTATCAGGTGTCGCATGGAATGATGCCCTTGAATCTACCACCCAGGAGTCAGTAACATTTTCTAAATAAAGAATCAAAGCATCATGTAACACATCACTTGTCACATTTTCTTCATTATTTTTTTCTTCCTGTGCATCTCCTTCTTTTCCCTTCCAAGATTTACAATCTTTCTTCAGGTGTCCTTTCTTTACTCATTTCCAACACACTATCCCTGATCTGGACTTGGATCTACCTTTCCTTGATTTAATACGATATGCTAAGCTCTTTCCTCTTTCCATTTTTCTTCCCCTAGTCTCTACACTCAAGGCATTACCCGATGTCTCACTGGAGCTTTTTCGTCGCATTTCCTTACTAAGGATAACACCGACAACATCATCAAACTTGAAAGTACTAGATTCAGAGATAAAGTTACTAATTTCCATAACTAAACCATTCCAACTTTCTGGAAATGAGCTTAGAAATAACATAGCCCTAACTTCATCATCAAATTTTACCCCTACAAAAATTAACCGACTGGTAACCGTATTAAATTTATTCAAATGGTGGGCAATAGATCCACCATCTCACATCTTCACATTAAATAAATGTTTCATAAGAAATAAGTTATTTGAGGCCGAGGGTTTTTCATATAGTTTTTCCAATGGCTTAATTAAACCCTATGTTTTTGTTTCCTTCGAAATACTAAAGGCTACCAACACTGCGAGGCACAACCATATTATTCCAAGTGCCTTTCTATCGAGAATATCACATTCTGCATCTGTCATACTCAAAGAATTTATTTTTTTCCTCTCAATGGTAGGTACAGATCTTTTTGATACATATAATCTTCCATCTGCATCTTCCACAATGCGTAGCTTCTGTCGTTAATTTTCTCAACCCTAAACCTACCAGCTTCTGCCATTGCTCCCACTCAAACTAAGAACCCTTCGTTCTTGTGAGTTTATCAACCAAATATACCTTCGGCTCTGATACCAGTTGTTAGAAAATTATAAATTATAGAGCAATGGAACACATAAAATATGCAGAAACACAAACATAGAAAACATATAAAATAAGAGAGACACAGATATACATGGTTAACCCAACTTGGGCTATGTCCACCTCACAAATTCAGTCCTTCCTTGATATTATCCAGCAAGATGAAGAGACACAACCTACAATAGATCTGTTGTAATATCCTATACTCTCTCTCACAGTCCCCCTTTCTGTTTCTCACTCATAATACACAACCGCAATACAACACCCTCATAAAAAATAAGGGGTTTCCTTCTAGGGAAAAATCCCCTAAATTAAACATAAGTTCTACCATCAAATCTTCCGCCTAATGAATGGCCTACATTGACTACAAATTACAATATTTTACAAGGAAATTTTACATCTTTTTTTAGCTTCGGGGGCGCTGCCCCTAAAACACCCCGCCAGGGGGCACTCCATAAGGTCTTTATCGACCCCCTTGGAATCCCCTGGCAGTGATTAAGCAATGGTCGGCATTACTTCCATATTAATAACAGGGGTTCAAAATGACGATACATATAAATAAAGAATATAATCGAGCTCCACACCCAACATTATCTTAGGAAAATGTACATAATTTATCCCAATAATATTTCAAGGTAACCAACTTTTCTCCTATCCCAATTAACCCTGGGAGTCCTTTCTTCTTGAGCACATTAAATCTTTGAATTTTGGACTCCAAATTGTTGCATTTATTCTCTAGTTGCAGCATAAGGTTCCTTTTAGTATGCATTCTTTTTACCTCCAAGATATTTTGTGTCCCGTTTGAATTCCAAGATGTTCTAATTATTCTCTAGTTTTGGAATTTAATATTTTTATAATTGTTGTTTCTTCACCGGGTTTCTGTCCCAATTATGTTTTAATTTCCTTCACCACTTCTTTTGTTCTTTGTATTAACAGTTGCTAAAAAAAAAAAATTGGATTGAAGGCCATATTTCAGTGATGGTTTCATTTGTCTCTATATGTTAGGTCCCTATAATACTAGTGTATCCCCTTATTTTTGTTAGTGTAGCCCCCTTATTGTTATTTTTGTACCCCTCTAGTGCCCATATTTTTATTATTGTGCCCCATAATAGCTGCTATTTTTATTGTTGTGCCCTTACATTATTATTTTTAGGTCGACTAGGATTATATTGTTACCGCATGGACTCCTATATATAGAAAGGCGTTTTTTTCATTTGTATCATCCAAGAACTGTTCATTTATTTAATGTAAATGAGGTTTCCCCCTCTAAGTGGATTATTTATAAGGCATTGATCTCTCTTTTCTTCTATTTTTGGAGCTAGTTTCATAACATTTGGTATCAGAGCTTTGGATTCTAGGGTTTCACTAGTCCAAATAGGTTATCATGGAATGGTATCTATATAGAATTTTCTACGAAGGTTAAGAAGCTGAAATTTTTACCACAAGGAATCGAGATCCTAAGGAAGTTCATGTCAAAATTTCAGATCTTGGTTCGAAATATTTTCGGATATATGATCTGTGGAAGTGAGGGTTTTTGCAGGCTCCATATTGTTATTTTTGTACCCCTGTAGCCCCTATATTGGTATTATTGTGCCCCATAAAATCCCCTATTATTATTTTTGTGCCCTTAGATTATTATTGTTAGGTCAGCTAGGATTATATTTTGACCCCATGGACTCCTATATATAGAAATGAGGTTTTTTCATTTGTATCATCCATGAATTGTTCATTTATATAATTTAAACGATGTTTCCCCCTCGAAGTGGCTTATTTCTAAGGCGTTGATCTATATTTTCTTATATTTTTGGAGCTGGTTTCATAACACTATCTATATGATTTATTTTTTGTATGCCAAATTTTGTTCCATTAATTATTCACTTTCCCATTATTCAACTCTCTGTGTGAGCCTGTGAGTTTTTTTCAATTCTGCAACATAAGAACTGTCAATTTTAAATTTTGTGTTCTTGTAGCATTTTTAGTCAGGCCTTTAATTTAGAATTTTTCTATTCTTGAATGGACATATTTTCCATGGCTTTAACCATCTCACTTGAAGGATATTTCCTTTTCAAAATATCCTCTATTTCCTTTACATCATTGGGATTTTATCCCAAATTCATCACCAAGTCTTCCAGTGACTTAATCTTGGTATCCTTGGCTAAGGATGAGATCCTTTCCAAATTTATCTATGTTTGTGTGTTTTTTACTAATACCTGTAATCTGGAGGCTAACATGAAAAACATTAGTTAAGTAGAATACATCATCTCACTAGTTTTCTTCTACATATCCATTTCGTCAATTTGATGAATCTGTTGTGCATCAAAGGAAAATGTAGATTATTTGTAATTTGTTGTTGTCTTTGGCACCGAACACTATGATTCAATAAATGCAATAAGTTTTTTCCATTTCTCTATATCAAAGGCTGAGAGAATCTTGTGTTGTGAGGTGGTTTTTTTCTTCCATAATTGGGTGTATTTGTTCATTTTTAGCATTTCATTCCTCTGTTTGATTTCCTTGTATTTAGAAAACACTTTAGGCTCAATTGTGTCCTGAGGCAAGTCTATTGTTTGTGTTGTATCTAGAGGACCTTTGGATGTTGATGAAGAGGGATATCTTATGAAAATGTCATCCTCCCTTGCAAAAACATGAGGACCTGTCATAACTATTGTTTCTTTCTCTTTACTCCCCTGTTAAAAAATAGGTCTAGAGTTAGTCTTTTGTTTCTTCTTATATATCACGAAATATTTAGATACAATTTCTATCGCTAGAGAAGATTCATATTCCCTTATGTTTTTCTCCTGTTTTTCTTGAGGTGTGGGAGTTTGAGAGGTGGTAGTGGATATAATTTTTTCTTCGGCTTAATATAATGTGTTATCCTCCCACTAAATCTAGTTCGTAAATTGTTCTATCTCTTTCCCAAGAGTGTTGGAGTCAGGATTGGTATTTTTTTGGACTCTCAAATTATAAATTAGGCGGAAAGGGTCATAATGCCTAGCGAAAATGAATTTGAAATTCATTTTTTTCAGAAGAAAATCTACCTGTTTACCAGCTATTCTAGCATTGCCAAAAAATGGCCCAATATGTGCTTTGATTTTTAACTGTGCCTTCATTTTAGCTATAAAAAAATGTAATTCATCTATATGTATCATTTATCTTATGTATTCTAGTGGGAAAAATATCATGGGAAGTTTTTTTGGAAGCTTATAGTGTGGGAATGCACAACCATAAACTCTAATCTATGTGTAGTTTTTGTATAAATACCAACCACCTAACTTCACTTGTTCACTAAGGTGCAACACTCTTTGAATATCTTCTCCTATCCTAGGTTCTAGATCATTGTTCAGTAGACAAATAAATATGTAAATAAACTGATCAACATATTATGCAAAGGAAAACTCAATGGAGTTTTTCCTTGCCAAGGAGGTCCAATGGATGATTGATTCTGAATTTCCCTTGTCATCCAACTTCTGTAAAGAAAATGGAAACATTTTTGTTTGATTATAAATAAACAAATAAACTAATATAGATGTGTATTTGAAAGATCCATTTGTAGTAAAATTTATAAACTGATCATGTATGGCCTCTGCAATGAATTCAATGTAACTGAAAATTATAGGCTTTTCACGAGTGGTAGAAATTGATAAGAAACAAAAATGGCCTCATCAACCCACTAATCAGAGTGGTAGCCAAGTATGTATGAATTGATTGTGATTATCTACATTTTTAACTCGAGGAAAATGGAGGATGAGTATGGGGGGTTTTTCTTGGGAAATTGAGCATCCTCGGGGAGGAAAACTTCAAAGATCTTGGCTGTCTATGGAAAGGTTCAATTTTTGTCGAGTTAAGTGAGAGAATCTATTGATAGTGGTTTGAAAGAGTCTACATTTTTCACTTGAAAATTTTGTGAAATGGTTTCAGTTGTAATAGTGAGTATATCTTCACCATTTCGGCTAACAATTTTTCTATGGCTTGGTACATAGCTCATTTAGCACCAAGAGATTAGTTCAAGGAAATAATGGGTCTGTGGGAACATGAATTGGGGCAGGGAAGATTCCCATAGGCCCAATTCATCAGTAAGGTATAAAAACTTATGATTCAACCAACTATGAAGTTCAAACATGTCAAATTCATATATTGTCTCATCAATCTTTTATTGGAGGTTGAAAAAAAGTAGGTGATCAAGGTCAATGGTAGGAGGCAACATAAGAGTTTCTTCAGGTTTCTTGCCTTTATCTTGGGGGTCTTGCTTTTAGGTGCCATCGTTGAAAGAATAAGGATAAGGATGCTTGTATTACCTAGAAAGTGGAGCTAAGAGTCATATGATGAAGCGGGGTTGCTAATGTCGATCTGATCATTGTTACTCAAAAATTTACTGGATGCTGGGATAGCGTGGAAGACTGTAATTTTTTCTTGGTCATTTAAAAGAGGAAAGAATGAAATTTTATGGTTTTAAGATTGTTAATATAGAAGTTAAAAAAAATACCATTTTATTTTTACCATTTAACCAAGAGCGGGTGTATTTTCACAAAAGCAGGAAGCGTTTAATTGGTGTAATAGTTAGCTGACACGAAACGGAGAGTGCCCGAAGGTAGCTTCTTATTAGGAGAGGAATGGGTATCAGGAAATATTCTAATGGAAGGGAAGTGGAGGATTGGGTTCTATATACATGATGTGGAATATGGTGAGTGGAGGAGGATGGACCATGGTGGGAGGTAATGGTGCGGTTGGGGGAGTCATCCTGGTGGATGGTTATTGGTGCGAGAGTAACGGGAATGTGAATTCAAAGGAAAGACAACTTTTCGGAGGGGGGGTGTGAGATGAGACGAAAGGATGGGGGGGGAGACATTCAAAGTGATATGGTGACACCACGTTGAATGGTGGGTCCTACCATTTTGGACCCCCCGGGTGGACAAAGCGTGAAGGAGCTAGTGGGGGCCCATAAACAATTCCCCACCATTGGTCTGGGTGGGGGTTGATCTTAGTCGTCGAATTTTATTCTAATGTTTATTACATGATATAAAACAATTTAACCAAAATTTATTTACATTTTTATAACTTTCTATTAACTAGTATGATTAAACTAATCTATCACAAACTTAATCACGCACTCAAAACTACTTGCTTATCCACTAATGATGCATTTAAATATGCATGGAACTTCTCATTTTTTCCTCTTAACTTTTCAATTTACCACGCTTAAACTATGTGATTAGCTTCATCCTTGTTGAAACTAACCTGTTTCAATCATGATTAAACTATGTGATTGATTTATTCACTTACTTAAACTATTTCATTCCATCCTCATCACGTTTAAACGATGTGATTAAAATTTTTAATCTACTTCTCCTATTACAATGTGGAATTTTAACTAGCAACAAATTTATTCAACAATTTCTAAGTATTAATGGATGCATTTTTTATTTCTGGAGTGGCATTTAGGCTTGCTCACTCCTATACAATTTATTTTTCAAGGGGTATTTTTTTTTTTTTTTTTTAGTGGTGTTTTTTTATTTTTTATTCTTTTCACAAATATTTTTTTATCTGCTTTTGTTTATCATTTTTTTTTTGAAAATATTTTTTTTGAATGGAAAGTTATTTACCACATATCATATACAAAATTACAGCTGCAATGAATTCATCCAATAAAATATATGACTCTAACATATTTAAATAATTTCTATCACCCACCCCTAAAGACGACTATGAAGATCCATAATATTATGATTGTGGCCTTCATTCTGTAACCAGTTCTACATAATTGAAGACATGTCTTGATTTGAGTATTCTTCATGTCTCTATTTGATTCCTTGAGAAAAAAGAAGCATACTCACAATTGACTCGAAAATATACTTTTTGTTGTGGTGTCATGTGTGTATTCCAAAACTTGAACTGCCATATCCCATAATGAGGGTTCATTGTTTGATCGATGTATTTTTCCTTCAATTTTGGATCAATACCAAAACTTCTAGAATCTGCAACCTTTAGCCTTTTCACTACTTGTCTTTAAAAATAAATTTGCATGGCTTTCATTGGTTACATCTTGCTAGAAGAAATATATTGATGGTGAAGAGCATCAATTGGTTAAGAGGCTTGGCTCTCAACAGGATCATCACTGCAAGAATCAATTTATTGTTGGGTAGGTGGAAATGTAGCACAAATATTTACTTGCAACTTGGAATCTTTCCCAAATGTGGGATTTCTCTTCTCTTACTTATGAGAAAAAATACTTGAATCAAAAAGGGAAGAAACATATGTAGTTGTTCCCAAATTAATTTTTGATGATAAAAATTGTCTTTGATCTTTCGCTTGACACTCTAATATAGGAAAATGAGGAATTGCTCCAAATGTATAAAGTGGAAATGTGTTTATTGCTAATGGAAGATCCATCACTAAAGATTGAGGACCAGGACTAACACTCAATTCAATTCTATAAAATGGCATCTGTTGAAATGAACTTTGTTGTTTTAAAAACACTTTAACAAAGGGTGGATACAGAGAATTAATTATAGGTGTTCTAATGATTTGGAAATGAACTGAATCTACTAGATTTCATACCATGTTGAATATCATCTAACTCTCCAAACATGACATATAGTGTTGTAAATTATTTCTAGTTCTACCAATTTATGGTTGAAATGAGTCAAGTATATTTGGAAATACCCTCTTAGCTCCCAATGGAATCCTTTTCAATTTTTCCAAAGTATTTTTCAGGGAATTAAGTAGATTTTTAAACTTAGCTATCAAATGCCTTCTAGAAGGTCATGGTAGATGATGTGTAGTGTCTTATTGAGAATCTTGCAATCCCTTCTCAGAAATCCTTGGGTGAAACAAGTTGTATTTACAAGCACAAACTTATGGCTTCTTCTAGGTTATTATTGAACAATTAAAGCATTTTGATAATTGATTCAACGAAAAGGTCGAGTTGAGCGGGTGAGAAAGCCTTGTGTCTTAGTTTCCCTTTCGATATAAAAATTTAAGGAATAAATTGTAAACGGTGTCATAGAATTGAAATCTAGTGTTATTTTCCCTACAATAGCTACATCCTATGAGCCTTGAAGTTGATGAGTTGTGATCATGTTACCCTAAATTTTGGCCTATGTCTAGGTGAATACACATGGAACTGTTGATTGATAAATTGATATATGTTGTCTACTGGCATTTGGGTGTTTAATATATTCTAACTCATCTAAAGGATGAACATTGGATGATGTGAATTATTGTAATGTCCTTAGCTTTAATGATTTTATTAGACAGTTGAACAGTCCTAAAGGGTCAAGTGGACCTAAGGGAAAACAATTATTGTGGATATATTTTATTATTTAAATTTAAGAAAATGGAAATGGAATTAATTGTTCAAAGACTAGAGTATAATCAGAGATCAAGAATCCAAGTTCATGAGGATGGATAAGGCTCCCAATACTTTCCCAGCTCTCCAAAAATCCGTCAAGAAAATAAATTAAATATTGATAATTAGATTGGAGATAAAAATAAAAATAGATACCCTAGTAAAGAGGAAATTTACTGGGAACAGGTGGAATAAAACTAGAAAGAGGAAAAATCTAGTTTTAAAGTACTTTTGTGAAAAAAACAAAAGAAAATCCTAGGAAAAAAGGAAAACAAAATCCTCATTATCTGGACACAGCTATGGAAACAAGTTGATAGGAAAGCAGGCTTAAATAAGCAAATTCTGGGTAGAATAGAGGTTCTCTACTGCTGGAAGGAATTGATCTCTGCTCGAGGGGAGCTGTGGAGATAGAGCTCATAGGTTTGGTGGAAAATAGTCTACCAAGAATTGTTATGCACAAGTTAATTCATTTTATCTTGAAATTGTGTTATTATATTGCAGTTAAAATGGTGATGAAGAAAATAGCTAGATCTATCAAGGAATATATTTTTTGCATGTCAATAATGTGATAATTTTTGTTAGTGTAAATTGTTAGATCTGTGCATTTAACATAATCTACTATAATAAATATTGTATAAATCTATAGTGTTGCACATATAATTATAAGAATGGTACCAACTCTCAGAATGTCTAAGCCATCGAATTAGGTTTAAATCAATTACATGCAGAAAGTAAATACAATAGAATTATTCAACTAACCATGAAAATATATCAAATAAAATAATACAGATTGAAAGAAATTATGTTCTAGAAAATTAATCTGAATTTAGAACATTCAACGTAGATCTTCTACTTTAGAAAAATTTGAATATTTGGACATTATACATAATTCCTAATATTCTATCATATTTGCAGTAAGGATTTCATAAAATATTATTAGAACTAAAATATAGGTCCTATAGAATACAACATATGAGGAATGATAAACATAATTTCAATATTTGATGTAGAGTATATTAGACTATACTAAATTAGATTAAGTAGGGAGACTTCTATCCATATACCTATACTGTCTAAGTAAATTTAGGTCCAAATATTTATACGAATTTGGGGATTTTGTCCCATAAATTATAAATATATAATCCCCGTGGAGAAAATTCACAATTATACTAAGTGAAGTCCTCAAAGAAGTGTTGGATCAACCTGTACAATGAAATCCAAAGTTATTATGTCACTATAGGACATATAAACTGCTAGCAAAAGTTCTAAAATGAGACATGTTGGTAGAGGTTACCTGCACATAATAGAAATTTAGGAATCAGTACTGGTGTTTAGATTCCAGGTAGTAGTGAATTTAGAAAGTATAAATAACAACAAAAGTATAGGTAATAATTGCCTTACTGACTGTCAAGGAGGAATAAATATGTAAGTAAAAGAGATTTTGAGATCAGTGAAATGAATAATGTGAGGAAACAAAGAATGAAGAAATTTTTTACCAGAACTTTATTGGACAGCATACCAAGTCTAAATTGAGGAAACATGGAATTATGAAATTCCTGTACAAATTAGGGAATAAAAATATTAGACCTTGTTCTGTACAAGTTATTGAAATTCAATAAAAAGTGAATTATTATAGACTAGAAATTCTAATTTAAGTAAGGATAATGATTGTAAAAATAAATCGATTACATTAAGCTCCTACTCGTAATGAATAAATGACATAGTAGAAATTATAGAGACTCTACGGGTGAAGACTCATGGAACCGAGAATGGTGAAGAGAGAGTAACATTAAAATGAGTATGGTTTTAAAAACAAATTGAAGAAAAGAAATCTGCAGGGTGACAACATATGAAATCAATATTTATTTACTCGAAAAAATTTGAAAATTCTTACCTCTGACAACAAATTAAATTTTAACCAAAATTATATGCTAAACGCAGAATGGAAAAATGTATGGTCAGAAACTAGTGGCTACGTAACCCTAAGGGTATGTAATAAGGGAGCATATGCCATTAAGGCACTAGACTCTCTGCATAGAGAAGAGCCAGTAAACAAAGAAAATGAAGAGTGGAAATAAAGGAAAAAACATAGCTATATATACGAAAGGAAGTTCAAAACTATGTCGAGGAAAAAGAGAAGCGGAACGCTTACTTGGAGAGAATTGGTAATGCCACAAAGAGGTGAAAAAGTTTGGATATTCCACGTGTGGGAGGGATAATTGTCCTCATGCCATGAATCCTTCACCTACATTAAAACCAAAACACATTAGACAGTCAAAAATTAAGTTGAAACCAACTTACTAAGAGGACAGAAATAACCGAGAACTAAACTTGAATTGTGAAACACTAAAATGAAATTCTAAACCAATACGAGATAGTATCCAAAGGAATAACAATATTTGGGAAATACGTAAAGGGAGGAAGTCTCTCACTTTGCATGCTAGAGGATATTTTACCATTATATTTTCTAAAGTGTTATACGAAATTGGAAAAGGGGCTCTCTGTGGAATATGTGGCGTTATTGGGATGAAACCATCACTGCAAACATAAGAGACAATGGCCATTAGTTGCAGAGATAACGTGGTAAAATAAAATTACAAATCGAATAGGTTACAGAGATAACGTGGTAAAATAACAATTACATATTGAAACCCCAAAATCCCAGAGATCTGAAAGTTTAAAACAATTCCATAAAGTTTAAAATGATGCAGAAATTAAGTTATTACCTAAGAAGGCTGATGAATTTGAAGAACTCAACCTCGAAGTCATAAACTTGTCTTTACAGCTTAGGTTAAATGAAAGTTCTTTGAAACTGAATTCATGTTGTGTAAAAATAGATGAAAAACAAATAAAGAAAAGAGGGATAGATATAAAACATGGAGGAGGAGAATAACCTTAATCCCAGCTACTATGGAACCACCAACATCCACGTGGAATGAGATCAACGGTGGAAATGAACCCAGTAGGTGAAATCTTACATCAATAGGTAAGTAGAGCCATGTGACGGATTTAATAACCGAATTACTGTGGAGTAAATGAAACAATATCCTGAGACGATAATACAAGTCAGACATCAAATGTAAAACCATATGGAGCTGGAGTTCCATTGCATAATTCATAAATGCATAAATTCTTTGATGCCTGTTGACAGGTAACATAGTAAATTACGTGGTAAGCTCATGAGAACCAATAATTTTTTGCATCTGCCTATGTAGTTAATATCATTCCACGTAGCTTTATAATGACAACGTGGAACGGAAAATCCAACGCAAACATGTAAATATAGAGAGTCAAACTCAAAACGGATGTTTCATATATACGTCAAGTGGGAATAAGTATAGTTACCTAGGTGTGTAACATAAAAATTTAATAAGTGTGACGGATATGAATAAAGTACGAATTGTGATGAATTTGCAATTATATTTCTTATGGACAGAACTTAGGTAGGGGGTAAATTAGGAAAATAATTATATAATAAGAGTTAAGAATACAACGTTAACTCCAAAGTATAATTATCCATTCAAAGAGATTTGTCAACTAAGTGACATGAAAAATAGGAAGGATAAAGTGGTCAAAGATCAATAGAAATATGTCTTTGGTCTATTGTCCTAGGAAGAAGATTTCATTAGTCGTAAAAATCATGATAGTATTATTATGCTAGAAACTGCATCGAAATCTCAATCATGGTTTAATGACATAAGGGTTAAGAAAGGTCGTTGACATTAATTGAGAATACAATTGATTGATGATAATTATTGAATTGGAATTCGAAAATAATTAGACAACATTACAACAAACATTAAATCTGTTAGATAGTGTTCATCAAGGTGTGACGAAATACATTAAGGAAGTTGTATGTGATTTGTATTAAATCCATAAATAGAAAAATAATAATTTTGGAAGCAGATTTGTTACAAATGGTATTGAAGCACATGTCAAAACACTGGGCCTAAATGTGTGCTCAAACCAGGAATTAAAAATCCAATAATTATGGTGATGTAAATTATTTTTCTGTTGAAAAAAATAAATAAAACAATTTCACACTAACATTATTTTATGTACAGTGAATTAGCGCAAAAAATTATAGCCAAACCATGAGTGAAGGTGATGAGATGTATGTAGATCTGGGTGGTGGATAAAATCCACTAGATCCAAATGCTCCATTGATGGCCATGATCCATCAAATGCAAAGAGAAATGGTGCAGCTGAGAACTCACAATGAAATATTATCATTAGCCAACGAAGAGAAAGAAAGGTTAATCATGGAATTAACCTCCAGATCCACTCACGAAGGTGAAGGTTCTGGAAGAAAGAGAAAGTAAGTTGAAAACCACTCAGAAGGATCTGAGGATGGTGAAGCCTTTCGACAAAAGTTTGGAAAGAAAAAGGAATCGCAAGGAGAATTCTGAAAAATCAAACCTCCCACCTATGATTGTGAGGAGGAGGAAGATGCAAAAGCTTAGCTTCTAAACATGGTAAAATACATCCAAGTTTATGAATATGGAAGTAACTTGAAAGCTAGGTTGGATATTTACCAATTACAAGGTAAGGCTACCTTGTGGTGGGAAGAAACTAAGATGGTACATGTGCTAGATGAGAAAACTGTCACTTGGGAATATTTCAAAACTAAATTTAAATCGAGATATATGAATGAAAGATACTATGATGACAAAGACAAAGATTTTCATGAGCTAAGATTGGGACAACTTACCATAGATGAGTTTTTTACCAAATTTACCAATCTGCTTCACTGTGTACATTATATTAGAGAAGAGAAGGCTAAGGTACAACGATTTTTAAGCAGTTTTCCTACTATCTACAAGGAAAGGATAGAATTTGATAATCCCAAAAAAACTGATGAAGTTGTGCGTAAGGAAAGACTCTGTTATCAGCAATTTAAGGGAAAAATGAACAAGTAAAAACTGGAAAAGCAAATAAAAACGAAAAGGTGACTGTAGTTGAAAAAGAGTAAAACCAGCATACTTAAAGAACTTTGGGAAAAAACATCAAAGGAATAAGTTTAGTAAAACTAGAGAAAATCAGCCAACCCAATCAGAAACAGGATCCAAACAGATAGAAGGAAACAGTAAGAGAGATGGAGCAGTAAAAATGAGGGAACCACTAAAGTGTTGGGATTGTGGAGAACCTCATTTGTTATGAGACTATCCTCACTGAACCATTCAGAACATTCAAGTGTTGAAAGAGGCAACTACAGTAAATGATGTGGCAAGAAACATTCCCAGAATTAGTGCTGCACTGGAAGATCATCAAGTTGAAGACCAGTCAACCATGGTCAAAATAGAAGGTATGATTTTTGAACAACCTATTTCTGTTTTGATAGATCCATGTGAAAATTTAAGTTATATAAGTCCTCAGATGGTGGAAAAGTGAAAATTAAAGTCAGAAAAAATTCAGCAAGCATGGTTAGTTCACTTAGCTACAGGGAAAAAAAGAAAAGTGACCCATAAATTATGAAATATTGCTATAAATTTAAATGGGTCTGAAACTGAAATGAAATTGAAAATTTTTCCTCTAGGTTCTTATAATGTATTAGTGGGAATGGACTAGTTAGAAAAACATAAAGTAATCCTAAATTGTTTAGATAAAACACTACACTGTATAGATGGTGAGGGAAAACCAGTGCTAGTGAAAGGGAAACCAAAACCAATATCAGTTAGAAAAATTTTACCACTACAGTTAAAAAGGACAACAAAAAATGTTTGTCAAGTGTATGACATACATGTGGAAGAATTGGGACATCAAACTGAAGAGGAAGCTGTAGAAAATTTACCAGTCATCAGAGAATTCAAGGATGTGTTTCTAGATGAAATTCCTGAAATACCCCCTAAAAGAGAAATTGATTTTTCAATTGAGTTAATACCAAGATCTACACCTGTCTCTAGAGCACCAGTACAAAATATTTGTTAAAAAAAAATATGGTAATTACAAAATGTGTACAGACTATAGACAACTGAATAAATTGACTATCAAGAATAGATATCCTCTAACCATGATAGATGATTTATTTTACCAAGTGAGAGGAGCCACAATATTTTCAAAAATTGGTTTAAGAACAGGCTATGATCAACTGAGAATTAAAGATGAAGGTATAAATAAAACTGCATTCAGAACTAGATACAGAAACTATGAGTTTTTATTTCTACCTTTTGGGTAGGCTAATGCAACTGCTACCTTTATGTGCCTAATGAACAATGTATTAAGTAAATATCTAGACAAATTCATTCTAGTGTTTATTGATGACAATCTGGTATATTATAAGAATGAAGCTAAGTATAAAGAACATCTTAGAGTTGTCTTACAAACACTTAGAGAACATAATTTGTACGCTAAACTTAGAAAATGTGAATTTTATAAAGATAAAATTCAATACTTGGGTCATATAATTTCAGAAAAAGGATTAACAGTGGACCCAGAAAAGATAAAATCTATCATGGATTGGCCTATGCCTACTGATGTTTCATTTGTAAGATCATTTATGGGAATTTTAGTATACTATAGGAGATTTGTAGAAATATTTTCAGCCTTAGCATACCCTATTAACTCTCTACAAAAGAAAGGAGTGAAGTTTAAGTGGACAAAAAAATGTCAACATAGTTTTGAATAGTTAAAACTTAAACTAACAACTACTCCTATTTTGAATATTGTTGATCCAAATCAAGGATTTGTAGTATGTACAAATTCTTGTGTTGAAGGGTTAGGATGGGTGTTGTTGGAAGAAAACACATTCATAGCATATGATTCATTGATCTAGGAGGATCTTGATCAGTACAGGTCAACAGGGTTCCAAGTCAACTCCAGTAGTTCGACGTCCAGTTCAGTTTTCAGAATCTTCAAATAACCAGTGAAAGGTTCTTCAAATGTTATGGTCGTCATGTGTTTCGAATTTGGATGAAAAAGGTGTAAAAGGGGACATAGTATTTATGGACCTAGATCTAAGGTTTCCTATGGTGAAATACCTTATGAAATGTAATTCCTATTCCTAAATACCTAAAAAACATATCTCAAAACCCTAATACCTAAATTCCTATTCCTAAAACTCTAACCCATATGAAAAATTCCTATGCATTAATCCCTAATGCTAAAGTCCTAGCGCAAATACAGACCATATTAAAAATCTTACCAAAAACCTTATTAAAGATTCAGAGGATGAATGGTTAAAAACCTTATTATATAAGTTTCGGATAAATGGGTTTAAAAACCATGGTGTATAAAAATTTATATTAAACGTTTCGGATGGGTTTTATAAAACCTCTGATATAGCGCAATGGTTTAAAACCTTTTTATAAGGTTCGGACATACATATTAAAACATATATAAAATGTTATAATAATAAAAAAAAACCACACAGCGTTACATAACTGCATGGCATTAGACCGTATCGGAGGACTTAAGAAACATGTGAATAGTGGGAAACTGCATTGGAAGCAATGTGACCAGAACTGTCAGAGTGACTACCGGAGCCACCCTAACTGTCGTGATCCGACCACCAATATAGCCCTATTCACATGCTGAAATTTTGTCACCTCCGCCTGGTTTGTACTATCCGCCCGGTTAATAAGCTAAATTTTATTTATGGGTTTTTTGCATTTAATTGTGCGTTAAGGTTTGGGAAACAATATCCCTAAGGTTCATGAATGGAGAATAATTACACCCTTATCACATGAAATTCTCAACCATCTTCTAATTAAGGATTTTAGAGGTTTGATGCAGCCTATTAAAGCCATGAAAATTCTTCTTTGAAGATCATCTTCGGTTTTTGTGAAGACATAGTGCAATTTCAGAAGTTGAGAGGCAGTTTTGTTTGCAGCATTGCTCAACCGTCAGTGGTCAGAATTGAGCACAGAGACAGGAATCGGAAAGGAAAGGAAGAGTAATTTATGTTTACAGGGTTTAAAAATTCCCTTTAGCATAGTCATTCTATTATATTTCAGTGTAAATATTCCTCACGATAAATCCTAATAAAAACAGACGCCCACTTAAAAGCAGACCTGGAGATGTAGTCTAGGGGGGACGAACTCCATCATAAAAAAATTTGCCTCTTATTCTCTCTGATTTTTGTTGTTATTTAATTCATTTATGCTTCTGGTTTATGTCATTTTTCATTAAATCATACTTCAGTTAATAGTCAATCTAAAGGAAAAACTAATCAAACTACCTCAGCACTTTATTCGATCAATTTCCACATTTTTAGAACATGAGTATTAACTTATATTAATTCTAAAGACAGAGTCTGTAAGGGCACAGGCAGCCTCTGGATCTCATCCTTTTATCAAAGGTGACATATCCAGTAAATTCCCCTACATTCAATCTCTGTAATATATTTAAGAAGTTAATCGTTCATTTTCAGATCATATTGGTATCAGAGCAGGTTGTGATTTGTAGTTTGTTTGTCAGTGGATGTTAACCAGGTTTGGATGGCAACGTGGAAAAGGAGAGCTTGAGGAATTCGATCCAGAGATCGGAAAACGGAAATTCATTTATCAATCAACAATGATAGGGACTGAGACCGTTGATACTCCTGAAGCTACTGAAAAGAAACCCACGGATGAGAATCAAATCCAGCAAATGTTTATGAACATGCAGCAAATGTTGGAAGAATTATATGATGACAAAAAGAAGAGAGATGAAGCCTCAACGTCGAAGGCATCAAAGAAGGGTAAAAGCAAAACAGATAAATCTCCTCCTTCATCTCTATCATCTTCTTCTTCTTCTTCTATGTCTAGTTCTAAATCAGATAATTAAAAAGAAAATTAAGAGTCCACTTTTGAAACTTGATGTTAAGTTCGAATTACCTGTGTATGACGGAGAAATGAACCCTGAGAAACCAGATAATTGGGTAAAACAATTAGAAGTCTATTTTTATATTCAAAATATTAATGATGATAAGAAAAAGATCCAATTAGCTACTCTTAGAATGGGGGGTACTGCTTTGATCTGGTGGGAGAGCAAGACACAGATAGATTTAAAGTGTAGAGGAAAATTTATCACTTCATGGACTAATTTTATAAGGGCTCTAAAGAAACAATTCTATCCGTTGGGTCACACACAGCAAGTTGTAATGGATTGGAAACACTTGCGACAAGGTAAGGGACAGAGCGTTCAAGAGTTCACAGGAATTCCAAAAGAAGGCATTAGCACTTGGTATTTTTTTGGATACAACAGAAACTTTGTTGAAGTATATAGGAATTTTGCATTCATATTTGCCGCATACATTATTAATGTTCAATCCTGATGATTTTGATGAAGTTTGTGTTCAAGCTATTCATGTTGATTCAGGTGGTAGACCTTTCAAGTTTACACCAAAGACTTCCACACAGATGGAAACTGAAGATAGCAAAAAGAAGGGAAATTTAAAGGGAAAGAAGATTGCCACAGCTCAGAAGGGAGATGATAGGCCTACTTTTACACATTGCCAAAATATCGACCACGATGAAGTGAGGTGTTGGAAACTTCTTTCGGAACTAAAGCCAAAGAAGTTCAAAATGAGAAAGGGTGAAAAGAAGGCTGAAACATCAATCCAGCAACACTTGGATTTGGGATCCGATTCAGGTGATGAAGGTAAAATCACTGTTATGGCTACAACAGGTAAAATTTCTGAAGCTAGTACTTCTATTTCTCCTAAAATCACACAGTTGAATGAAAGAAAAAGGATCGAGTTATTTCATTTAAGGGTAACTTCAAAGCATACTAAGATAGATACATTGTTCAATACGGGATCACAGGAAAATTTGATTTCTGAGTCATTGGTTAAACAATTGGGTTTGAAAACAAATAATCATCCAAAGCCATATCCTTTAGGGTGGTTAAAAGAAAAATCTCAAATGCATGTTACCAAACAGTGTTGGTTAAAATTTGCAATCACATCTAACTATATCGATGAAGTAGATCTGGATGTGATACCGTTAGACATTTGTGGAATTTTCTTAGGTAGCCCTTATCTCTATGACCGTGATGCAGTATTTTATAGAAAGGAACATATGTATCATCTCATAAAATATGGGATTAAGTACATCGTTCGGGAACATAAAACTCAAAATCACTTGAATTTAATTAATGTTAATAAGATGAAGCGCTTAATTATTTCAAGTAAGAGGTACATACTCATGTCGATAAAAGAGAAACATAAGGATCTTAAGGATACTTTTTCAGGTTGTGAATTTTAGTATGAAGGTAATTTGGTTAAAAATTTAGATTCATTACAAGATCTAGTTAAGGAACCAAAACATCTACTTCATAATAAGGAAATATCACATGAGATGCAGTTGATACCTAATGCCTCTAATAATGGAATGTGTCACAAGTCAGTTGTAGAGCATAAAGAAATAAAGAAATTAAAGGATTTGTAATCATGTGTGTAAGGGAACAACATAAGATTCGACCATCTGTTAGTTTAAGTTATGAGTTCCAGTTTAAAGATGGTTTGATTAAAGGAAACAAACATCTTACTCGTAAGCAGGGAATACAACATGCATTACAAATGATGCCTAGATCTCTTCTTCCTAATTTCATAATGAATCAAATTAGTTTAAGTTTTAAACTTAACAGATGCAGGGATATAGGTCAGTATTGGGGAAATTCAGTGTTTGATTTCTCTTGTATTGTGTCACCATTAGAAGCCTCTTTTCAAGTGGAGAGGGAGAATTTTTGTTTTCATATTAAAGCCTTTCTAAAAGCAGTGTCAAAGTATTCAGCTTATGCATCAGGGGAAAGTGCTAATCAATGGAAACATCAAATAGTGATGTCAAAAATGTCTTTAATAGTCTTTTTCATTCCGCAAAATAGATTGTTAATACAAGTCAATGGTATTGAACAATATCCTATAGAGACTATTTTCAAATATTGTGAATCACTAACTCATGGTATATTGTGGAAAGAAGTCAATTGCCATGTTTATAACAGGTTGTTTCACCATCATCGCAAGTTTTACATAATGTAGAAATGTGGAATAGGTCACCAATTCAAAAAGTGGCATGGTCAGCATCAGGGTCATCACTTGCAGTTGATTGATCGAATGTATTGGCACATCATCAAATTCAAGATGAAAGTGAGAGAGTTGTATTCTCACTTATTATCAGTTTAAAATCAAGATTTTGTGGTCTAAAAGATTTTTAAGTGGAGAGGATTGATCCAGGAGGATCTTGATTAGTACAAGTCAACAGAGTTCCAAGTCAACTCCAGCATTTCAATGTCCATTTTAGTCTTCAGAATCATCAAATCGCCAATGAAAGGTTCTTCAAATGTTATGGTCGTCATGTCTTTCGAATTTGGATGAAAAAGGTGTAAAAGGGGACATAGTATTTATGGACCTAGATCTAAGGTTTCCTATGGTGAAATACCTTATGAAATGTAAGTCCTATTCCTAAATACCTAAAAACATATGTCAAAACCCTAATACCTAAAATCCTATTCCTAAAACTCTAACCCATATGAAAAAGTCCTATGCATTAATCCCTAATGCTAAAGTCCTAGTGCAAATGCAAACCATATTAAAAATCTTACCAAAAACCTTATTAAAGGTTTGGAGGATGAATGGTCAAAAACCTTATTATATAAGTTTCGGATAAATGGGTTTAAAAACCATGGTGTATAAAACTTTATATTAAAAGTTTCGGATGGGTTTTATAAAACCTATGATATAGTGCAATGGTGTAAAACTTTTTATAAGGTTCGGACATATATATTAAAACATATATAAAACCTTATAATAATAATAAAAACCACACAACGTTACATAACTGCGTGGCATTAGACCATATCGGAGGAGTTAAGCAATGTGTGAACAGTGGGAAACTATGTCGGAAGCAATGTGACCAGAACTATCGGAGTGACTGCCGGAGCGACCCTAACCGCCGGGATACAACCGCCAATATAGCCCTGTTCACATGCCGAAATTTTGTCACCTCCACCTGGTTTGTACTATCCACCTGGTTAATAAGCTATTTGATATATCATAAAGTTTATTTTTGGGTTTTTTGCATTTAATTGTGCGCTAAGGTTTGGGAAACAATATCCCTAAGGTTCATGAATGGAGAATAATTCGACCCTTATCACATGAAATTCTCAACCATCTTCTAATTAAGGATTTCAGAGTTTCTATGCAGCCTATTAAAGCCATGCAAATTCTTCTTTGAATGTCATCTTTGGTTTTTGTGAAGACATAGTGCAGTTTCAGAAGTTGAGAGGCGATTTTGTTTGCAGCATTACTCAGCCGTCGGTGGTTGGAATTGAGCACAGAGATAGGCGCCGGAAAGGCGAGGAAGAGTAATTTCTGTTTACAGGGTTCAAAATTGCATGTGAGCACAGTCACTCTATTCTATTTCATTGTAAACATTCCTCATGATCAATCCTAATAAAAACAGACGCCCACTTAAAAGCAGACCCGGAGATGTAGTCCAGGGGGGACGAACTCTATCATCAAATTGGTTTCCTCCTCTTCTCTCTAATTTTTGTTGTTATTTAATTCATTTATGCTGTTGGTTTATGTCCTTTTTCATTAAAGCATACTTCAGTTAACAGTCAATCTAAAGGACAAACTAATCAAACTACCTCAGCACTTTATTCGATCAATTTCCGCATTTTTAGAACATGAGTATTAACTTCTATTAATTCTAAAGACAGAGTCTGTAAAGGTCTAGGTAGCCTCTGGGTCTCATCCTTTTATCAAAGGTGACATATCCAGTAAATGCCCCTACATTCAATCTCTGTAATAGATTTAAGAAGTTCATCGTTCATTTTCAGATCAGTCATGAAAATTAAAGAAACGTGAACAAAATTACACTGTGTATGACATAGAGTTAGTTGATGCAATACATGCTTTGAATATGTGGAGACATTATTTATTAGGGAAAAATTTTGTATTGATGACAGACCACATAAGTTTGAAATACTTTTTCATACAACCTAATTTAAGTACTAGACAAGGTAGATGGTTTTCCTTCCTTAGTGACTTTGACATGGAGATCTAACATATCAAAGGATAGGAAAATAAGATTGTAGATGCCTTAAGTAGGAATTCTTTTCAAATTTTGAATAGCATTGGGAGTAGTGCAAACTTTCACATTGAAGGATTGATCCAAGATATAATGAGTCAAGACCCAAACTATGAAAAACTTCAAGAAAAATTGTAGAAAAATGAGATAGTGGGGTATACTCAAAACTAGAAAGGATTGATTTATTATAAAAACAGAATATGCATTCCCAATGTGAGGTCATTAAAAAGTGAAATTTTAGATGAGTATCGTAAAAGTGAAATTGATTTCAGCCTTGAGAAAGAATATGGTTTGGCCATAAATGAAAAATGATGTGGCTAATTATTTAGCTAGATGTTTGGAATGTCACTAGATAAAGGTAGAGCATTAGCATCCAACCAAATTGTTGAATCCTTTACCCATCCCAGGATGTAAATGGGAAACAGTGTCCAGAGATTTTATAACTATATTTCCAATAACAAAAAACCAACATGATTCTATAATGGTATTTGTATAAACATTGACAAAAACTACACACTTTTTACCAATACAATCTACTTTTGGTACAACTCAAGTAGCTAATGTATTTAAGAAAGAGATTGTAAAGTTACGTTGTATTCCTAAAATGATCATATTAGACAAAGATGCAAATTTTACTTCATCTTTTTGGAAGACTCTAATTGGGGGAATGAGTACCAAATTGAACTTTAGTACTGCATACTATCCCCAAACAGACGGACAAACCAAAATAAAAAACTAGATTTTAGAAGACATGTTGAAATGTATGTGATGGATAGACCTACAAAGTGGGAAGAGTTTCTGCATCTGGCTGAGTTTCCTATAATAATAGCTACCAAGCCTTAGTTAAGATGAGTCCCTTTGAAGCATTATATGGAAAAAAGTGCCACACGCCTCTTAGTTGGAGTCAACTAGAGGATAAGTTAAAAATTGGACCCGACGCATTGTAGGAAATGGAAAGTACTGTGAAGAAAATTTAGAAAAATATTAAGACAGCACAAGACAGGCAAAAGAGTTATGCAGATAAAAATATAGTTCATAGAGAATTCAATGTGGGTGATCATGTTTACTTGAGCATTAAGCCCAAAAAGGGTAATTTGTACATGGGTAGTTGTGCTAAACTAGAACCCCGCTACTGTGGACCTTTTGAACTACTGGAAAAAGTGGGACCAGTAGCATATAAGTTGGGTTTTCCTACTCAAATTAAGGTTCAAAAAGTTTTTCATGTTTCATTATTAAAAAATTATGTACATGATTCTACTGATGTCATTGATTGGAATGTGATACATGTGGACCTAGAAGGGGAATTTCTTCCAGAGCCACTTCGCATCCTGTCACGGGAAGAAATTGATCTCCGGAATAGGACAGTAGCCAGGGTGAAAGTGCAATGGAGGCACTTTTCAACCAAATAATCTAATTGGGAGCGAGAAGAAGATATGAAGGAAAAATATCCATCATTGTTTGCAAAGTGAAGTTATATTTTGTGTTTGCAATATCGAGGATGGTGTTTAGTTTTAGAGGGGGGATATATAATGTCCCTAGTTTTACTACTTTTATTAGACAGTTGAACAATCCTAAAGGGTCAAGGGGACCCAAGGGAAAACAATTATTATGGATATGTTTTATTATTTAACTTTAATAAAATGGAAATGGAATTAATTGTGAAAATACTAGAGTATAATTAGAGATCAGGAATCCAAGTTCATGAGGATGGCTAAGGTTCCCAAGACTTTTTCAGTTCTCCAAAAATCCTTGGTGAAAATAAATTAAATATTGATAATTATTTTCTAGATAAAAATCTAAAAAGATTTCCCATTAAAGAGGAAATTTACTAGGAAGAGGTGGAATAAAACTAGAAAGAGGAAAAATCTAGTTTTAAATTAATTTTGTGGAAAAAACAAAATGAAAGCCTAGGAAAAAATGAAAACAACATCTTGATTAACTGGACGTAGTTATGGAAATAATTTGATGGGAAATCAGGCCTAAATAAGTAAATTATGGGTTGAGAAGGGTTTGTCTACTGCTGGAAGGAATTGATCTCTTCTCGGGGGGAGCTATGGAGATAGAGATCATAGGTTGGGTGGAAAATAGTCTACGAAGAATTGGTATGCACAAATTAATTCATTTTATCTTGAATTTGTGTTATTATATTAAAGTTGAAATGGTGATGAAGAAAATAGCTAGATCTGTCAAGGAATACATTATGTGCATGTCAATTATGTGATAATTTCTATTAGTGTAATTTGTTAGATCTGTGCATTTAACAAAATCTTCTATAATAAATATAGTATAGATCTATAGTGTTGCAAATATAATTATAAGAATTGTACCAACTCTCAGAATGTCTAAACAGTTGAAGTAGGTTAAATCTAACGTTAGGTGAATTAATTAAATCAATTACATGCAGAAAGTAAATACAGTAGAATAATTCAACTAACCATGAAAATATGTTAAATAAAATAATACAGATTGAAAGAAATTATGTTCTAGAAAATTAATATGAATTTAGAACATTCAACGCATATATTCTACTATAGTAAAATTAGAATATTTGGAAATTATACATAAGTCCTAATATTTTGTCATATTTGCAGTAAGGATTTCATAAAATATTATAAGAACTGAAATACAGGTCCTATAGAATACAACATATGAGGAATGGTAAACATAATTTCAATACTAGAAGTAGAGTATATTAGACTATATTGAATTAGATTAAGTCGGGAGACTTATATCCATATACCTATACTGTCTAAGTAAATTTAGGTCCAAATATTTATACACATTTGGTGATTCCAACCCATAAATTATAAATACATAATCCTCGTGGAAACAATTCATAATTATACTAAGTGAATTCCTCAAAGAAGTGTTGGACCAACCTGCACAATGAAATCCAAAGTTACTATGTCACTACAGGACATATAAACTGCTAGAAAAAGTTGTAAAATGAGACATGATGGTAGAGGTTCCCTGCACATAATAGAAATTTAGGAATCAGTACCGATGTTTAGATTCCAGATAGTAGTGAAATTAGAAATTATAAATAACAAAAAAATTATAGGTAATAATTACCTTACTGACTGTCAAGGAGGAATAAATCTGTAAGTAAAAGATATTTTGGGATAAGTCAAATGAAGATTGTGAGGAAACAAAGAATCAAGAAACATTTTACCATAACTTTCTTCGACAACATACTAAGTAAAAATTGAGGAAACGTGGAATTATGAAATTCCTGTACAAATTAGGGAATAAAAATATAAGACCCTGTTCTGTACAAATTATTGAAATTCAATAAAAAGTGAGTTATTATAGAATAGAAATTCTAATTTAAGTAAGGAGAATAATTATACAAATAAATAGATTACATTAAGCTCCTACTCGTAATGAATAAATGACACAATAGAAATTATAGAGACTCTACTGGTGAAGACTCAGGGAATTGAGACTGTTGAAGAAAGAGTAACATTAAAATGAGTATGGTTTTAAACACAAATCGAAGGAAAGAAATCTGCGAGGTGACAACAGATGAAATTGAGATTTTTTTACTCGAAAGAATTAAAAATTTCTTACCTCTGATAACAAATAAAATTTTAACCAAAATTATACGCTAAATGCAGAATGGAAAAATGTATGGTCACAAACTAGTGCCTATGTAATCCTGAGGGTATGTTATAAGCGAACATATGCCATGAAGGCGTTGGACTCTATGCATAGAGAAGAGCCAATCAACAAAGAAAACGAAGAGTGGCAATAAAGGAAAAACTAGAGCTATATCTACGAAAGGAAGTTCAAAACTACGCCAAGGAAAAAGAGAAGCACAACACTTACCTAGAGAGAATTGGTAATGCCGCAAAGAGGTGAAACAATTGGGAAATTCCACATGTGGGAGAGGGAATTGTCCGCACGCCATGAATCCTTCACCTGCGTTTAAACCACAATGCATTAGATAGTCGCAAATTAAGTTGAAACCAATTTACAAAGAGGACAAAAATAACCCAGAACTAAACTCGAATTGCAAAACACTGAAATCAAATTCTCAACCAATACGAGATAGTATCTAAAGACATAACAATATTTGGGAAATATTTATGAAAGGAAGTCTCTGACTTTGCATGCCAGGGGATATTTTACCATTAGATTTGCCAAAGTGTTATATGAAATTGGCAAAGGGGCTCTCTGTGGAATACGCGGTGTTATGTGGATGAACCCATCTCTTACACCATTTTTTGGTCATCTAAACTATTATCATTAGATGAACCCAAGTACACCATCTAAGACCAATTTTACCCTAAGTAAAATTGCTTTCACTATGTAAAATAACTTAGTAAAACACCTTTATTAAGTTGTTTATGATCTAAACAGGAAACCCCAAAAGGAAATAATAAACAAATCTATATTTGTTTATATTTCCTGGTCATATTTATCCCGAAACAAGGAAATCAATTAAATAAATCCTTATTTATTTTATTTTTTCCTAGGAATAAGTTATTTAAATCCTTATTTAAATAATATTCCTAGTTAAATTTGACTAAATCATTTTTAATTAATTAAATAAATCATTATTTATTTAATTATATTCCCACCATCTCCCTAAAATAACAAATAAATCATTTATTTATTTATTGTTTATAAATAAAGGAATTGACCCAAGTCAAAAGACCTTTTCCCTCCAACAAATATAATAAAATATTCCTAAAGGGTGGTTCTAGAATTTGATTAATAATATTTTATTCATACACCAAGTTCTAGACCGCCCTAATATTTTGTTATAAATAGAAGGGTTTTCCCATTCATTAGTCACCTTTCATTTGCATTAGATCACTCTAGATATATACTCTTGGTCTGACTTTGAGCCATTATCATTGTCACATTTTCTATTATTTGCTTAATGAGCTCCCTTTGAGTTCTATGTTTGTCTGGGTTTTCTACACCAACAAGAGAGAGAAATTTTAGATCTGAAATGCTGAGGACTTTCAAGAACCCATCCCATTGAGGAGAATTGGAAACACCTTTCTTGTTTTCCTCTCAGGTTCCCCTTTAATATAAAAAAATTCTTTCAAACATATTGTTCTTGTCTTATCTATTGGATGCATGGAGCAACATTTTATTTTCACTGCTTAATGTCTTTTTATGCATAGATCTGGATTTGTGCAGCTTTATTTGGATCAACTAAGTGCAGATTTAAAGATATTGGTAGCCATAATTGATGTTAGGGCTATTTGTTATGTGTAGCTAAAGTGGTATTTTTCCGACGAAAGATTCATACTAACAATTTGTGACTCCACACGAGTTTTCTTTTACGAACGCTGTCGTTTTATATATTCCTGCATATCCAGCTATTTCAGACCCTAGGGTTTCTCTTTTGTTTTTTTTTTCCTATTTTTATGGTATTTTTCACCTCAAAAACCCTCAAACATAAAAAAATTTAACTTCTGTGTGTTTCTGGCCCTATTGCGCAGGTGACAGACATCAGCCGCAGCTGAGACGATAACCTTTTATGAAATCTGCCGCCGAGAGAACCGGATCTGCAGGTCGCACTTATCAGCCCAAAACCTGTGACCTGGCCTAGAGGACACACTTTTCTGCCCCAAAACTACGACCTGGACTGAAAACAGGTCAGAACCTGCGACCTGCACTTTTTTCTGCACTTTTCCAGCAATTTTTCTAGGTTTGTCTGAAGCTTCTGTCAAGGTTTTCCAACCTCTGTCTCCGCCCGTTTAGACCTATTTCTGATCTGTTTTACTCAACTAAGTGGGAATCTTGCCCCCTAGGGATTTTTTACCCTCCACTTTTTGTGGAAGAGTTTTTAGCTGTTTCAGACGTCTGAATTTTCAGAGTTTCAACCTTCTTCTTTTCAGATCTGATACCTCATTTTCAGATCCCTTTAGATCAGCTCTTCTCCCTTTCAAATCACCTCATATAGTTTTGTTTGGGTTCACCTCTAGGGTCACCTCATTTTCCCTTCTACCTTTAGCTGATTTCTCCCTTTGTTGCAGCAACCTTGCCTCTACCTCTTTTTTATTTTTTGCACCTCTTTTCAGCAAATTTCTCCTTTAGATCCCTGTCCCTCCCGACCTTAGATCTATTGGCCTCTTTTTAAGTGTGTTTTGATTATATTTTTTCCCTCTTTTAGACTAGTTTTGAGAGACCCGCCTTCTTGGGTTAGATCGATGCATTGTTAGCTGTTAATTTTCTGCTATTTCAGCCTTATTTACTGTTCTCTGCAGATTTGTTTTCAGTTACGCAGCACACATTTTCTTTTACTCTCAAAACGTCTGGGTTTAAAAATTAAAATTAACACATGCCACACACTGACCCTAAGTGAAGAAGAACCTGGTTAACACCGCCTGGCAAAGACTTTAAAATAAATTGACACTGCACCTCTCTGCCCTTGTTTCAACATTGACCTCCCTTGATTCTGCACCTCCCTGCCTTTGTCGGTTTTTCTTCTTCTGGTCATCATTTCACCTCCAAGGCATTTATCCCAGAGACTTCTTGGCCTTCACCCTCAATTTCCGGTTGGTCGACTTACTCCTTCCCATTGTCATCGAGTTAGTCCTCCCCCGAGTCCGCACTCCGACTCTTATTCTGATTCTTTAGGTTCTCCCCATACTTCTTGTTCTCCCCCTGTTACCTTCTCCATTTCTGGTCCAGGGCCTAATGCTAGCGGCAACCCCAGCCCTAATGCTGGGACAGTTACTAGCAGAACCGCCACGGGAACTACTTCGACTTCTCCCTTGCTCCCTTTCATGGCAGGCCTCAGTCTCCCCATTTTCAATCAGTTGATTAATGATCCTATCTACCACGATGTTGGTTGGCCTACTATGCCAACCAAGCTCCCCTCCGACATTCCCAAGTTGGAAGGCCTTGCTGGAGAGGATCCCTCCAACCATATCTGAACTTTCCACATGTGGTGTTCATCCCATTCCATTACTGATGATTCCATTCGTCTTAGATTGTTCCAACGCACACTTACAAGCGAAGCTTCTAAGTGGTATGTTGATCAGCCCACTTCCTCTCATACCACCTTTGGGACTCTTGCCCGGGCTTTTTTTTCTTACTTCCAGCTTCCCCTTTGTTATGACACTGGTATCGAACTTTTGACTTCTTTCCGTCAATCATCTGTGACTCGCCTATCCACTCATGTCCAGGAATGGTAGAGAAGAAAGAGCCTATGTCAATCTCCTACCTTTGAAGACTGTGTCTACATGGACTGGTTCCTTAGATCTCTCTTTCCCCTATCGTGAAATATTTCGCATCACATTTTCCTCAAACTGAAGAAGCTACCCTCCAAATGGCATTAAAATATGACCTGATCTATGCTCAGATGGGTTATGTTTATACTGTTCTACCTGATCTCCCCAGACCCGGTGATGCCAATGCACCGGGGGCACCTCATGTCGCCAACGATATCGTTGGAGCTATCTCTCATATATACGCCCAACCTCCCATGGGTTATGGTTTTCCTGGGGGGGAATGCAGCACCCCCCGCACTTTTTCCCCTCCCGGTAGCACGTCTTTAGGATACGACATGCCCCTTATTTTGGCCCAACCTCCTACTTACCACACTGTTACCCAACCCCCTTATTATCCATATTCGCAGCTTGGTGATCCAGCTCCTCCAACATCAGCACCTCCACCTCCCTTGCCTTCTCAACCCCTGCAACAGCAGTCACCACCCCCTCAAGAGCAGGTGGATGCACAGCAGGGATTTGTGGCTACCCAACCACCTAACGAACAGGCAGCCACTCAAGCTTCCCCTTCTGGTTCCTTCAATTACCAGATTCTCATGATGAACTCTGATCAACCTTTACCTGTTGACCTTAACCTTCAAAATTGGTCTCGTCAGTACCCCAAGCCTCTCGTTCCGTCTATCCCCAAGTCACCTTTTTTAAGTTCTACAGAGCCTCTTTCGACATCTAATGGTCCCTTGGATATCCCTCGGCCCAAAGTTGAGGTTCATACCAAGATTCCTAAGGGCCCATTACGCCAAAATGCTACTTCTAGTCGAGCTGCTCATTCGTATAGCATAGTAGATGATTTGGCGCAGTCTCCTGCTGCCATTTCAACACTGGAACTCCTACAGTCGTGTCCTTCTCAAAAGAAGTCTCTACTATCCGCCATGGGCACTGTAGATCCTGCTAATGACCAATTGATTTTTTTCGACGCCCGTCAATCAAAACATCCTCCCCTTCCTGCTTCCATAGATTTCCAAATCCCAGTCAAAATATGGAACGCTCACGTTTCTTGGTGTATTATTGATGAGGGGGCATCCACCTGTGTGATGTCTGCTTTGGTTTGGAAGCAGCTCGGATCTCCTGAGCTGGCCCCTTCCATAATCACCCTTCGTGCATGGGACGACCATGCCTCCCAGCCCATTGGCCTCTTCCGTAATTGTCCTATCACTATTGCGGGCAAGACTGTTTGCGTTGACGTTGAATTCATCGACGCCCCTCTTGATTATAACATTCCTTTGGGGCGTAGCTACACCTATGCCATGTCTGATGTCCCATCTGCGGTCCACCGCAAGATGTTTTTCCCTCATAATGGAAAGATAGTCACCATTGACCAGTTGACATATCATGAGCCAAAATCTCAGACCTCCCCTAAGTCGACCATCTCTTCTGTAGCCAATAAGAAAATCGTCGATTCTTTGACCAATGTCTCCCCTGGCATCTACAAAGACTCCTCCTTGCTTGGAACTTTCCCTGGTATTCCTCCTCCTCCTGTCTCTGATCCCAGCTTAGTGAATTTCTGCATGATGCAATCATCTTAGGCTGACCTTAAATGGCCCGCTTCGGCTAGTCAGCAACCTCAACCTCAACCTCGCCCACCACAACCTGCTCCTAGCCCTTCACCTCAGCCAGCCAGACCTCTCCCTTCTAGCCCTTCTCCTACAGCTGGTACCCATGAGCCCCTCTATCCTCCTGGGTCAGTTCCACCAGGCGTCAAACATCTTGGATCCGTCCCTCCTGGCCATTACCCCGCTAGTCAGATACCTTTCCTTGATCCCCCTCTCGGATTCTATTCAGTTCCCATCATGGCCACCCTCTCCCTCCCCAATTTGACCCTGAGCATACCCGTCTGGTACCTTGACCCTCCAACCACTACCCCGCCTGGTCAACCCAAACCTTATCTTGCTTTGACCCCGGTTCAACCAATCCCCATAACTTCTCCTGCTACAATAGTGCCTCAGTCACCTCAACAGGAACCACCTCCTGTTGCGACCACTTCGGGTAAGCATGGCAAATCTTGCAGGCGAGCATCAAAGGACAAGGCTGCCACAACAAACCCTGCCCCTCCTCAGCCTCCAAGGCACACCATCCAGTTTTCTTTGTGTGATGTTGTTGGTCATGCCACCCATACCTGTCCTGAATTGCCTCATCTCAAGCCCATGCACTAGTAAAAAATGATGAAATTAGTGACTAGGTGACTAAAAAAGTTAGTCACCACAATTATTTCAAGTGAATTACTACTAAATTTGAGCAATTTTAAGTGACCGAACTAAAAATGACTAACTTAAATGACTAATTTAGTCTAGGGACAAATATACGACTAGATAATAAGTGACTAAACTAAAAACGACTAACTTAAATGACTAATTAGTCATTTAAGTTATTCATTTTTAGTTTGGTCACTTAAAATTGCTCAAATTTAGTACTAATTTACTTGGAATAATTGTGGTGACTAACATTTTTAGTCACCTAGTCACTAATTTCATCATTTTCTACTGGTGCACATGGCACTGAGTGAGTGATTGATGACTACCTAAAGGACTTAAACCAAATTAACTGTGGAGGTTAAAACTACAATTGAAAAGAGAAAATTAACACACACGTGATAATTCACAGTAGAATTCATCCTCTCATCATCAAGAGTTGATGAATAAAATGTTAATTCTTTGCTGAAACCAATGAAACCAAGAAGATACTTATCAACCCTTACTTAATGAAGTAAAGAAAGTCTTCACAAGGAGGATGTGTATTTCATCCAATTAAAGATTGAAAGGCATGCTCTTTTTTTATTTCAAGGAAAACTTTATGGAGAAACTTGAGATTGACAACTCATTAGAGTGACTTGAGCTACACTTAAGATGGATTGAAATGATTTCCATTAATTTGCAAGCCAAGAGTATATTTAATATGTTGTAAGTCTATAGTAATAACATACGATTTAGCAAGGGTTAAGACATCTCTAAATACACTTGTGGGGTGGTCACACTCCTTGGGGAAACTACCCTTCTAGATTAATGAAAGTCACGTTCTTTTTCACTTCTAGGAAAATTTTATAGAGAAACTCAACACTGGTAATTAATCAAAGTGTTTTGAGGTACAGTTGAGATGAAATGGAATGATTGCCACTAAAACCCAAAATTATATCCAATATGCTGCTAGTATACACTAATAACATGTGATTTATTAAGAATGGTCAAGAAATTTTGAGATACACTTGTGTGGTGGTCCTACTCCTTGGAGGCTTCTACGTCATTTCCGGTGTTATAAAGATAAGACAATTGTCTTAGCAGAAATTTGAACCTAGATAGGGGAAATAAAAAACTAAACAAATACTCCAACATTGATAATAACCAATTAAGCCAACCAACCTATTACTCTTTTTCCCTTAATAATCATTTTTACCCTAATTTATTACTTCTCTTATTAAAATTTCTCCACAAAATTCTCTTAAAAAACCCCTTATTGTAGAATTTTTTCTACTATAAATATTACCTCATATTACCTCTTCCTTATATATATATATAGTGATTGTCCCTTTTTAAAAATAAAAGTTTTATTTTTCCACATCTCAAATAAAACACACATTCAAATTTTGTTCAAAATAAACAATAAATGATACCCATATTTGAAAATAGGGCAAATAAAGACCGTGGACAAAGCCACTAACCCAAAGAGAGTCCTGCCATCAGAAATAGAGTTTAAAAGCTTTCAAAAGTCACGCCATAATTTGTGCGTTGTGAAACCACAATCACATTCAAAAATTCAAAGAGTGGCGGGAAGCGGGAAGAATGAGGGCAATATTGGCATGCCCACGATGAACCACGATGCAGAATTCAGGGGACAATAGAGTCGTATTTGAGGAGACTATTTTACTTCTCCCAAAGAACTGATAAACTCACGCCCTAATTCGTGCCTTTTCTGAAGCCGCAATCACATTAAAAAATTCAGCCCACTACGTCTATGGAGAGTGGCGGGAAGAATGAGGGAAATGGCATGCCGGCGATGCACAATTCAGGCGAAAACGTAGTGGTATTTGAGAAGACTATTTTGCTTCTGCTAAAAAACTGATGAGACTAAATGGTGCAACGAAATAACCCATTGCAGATCATATTGGGGAGTCCATAGTAAGAGAAATGACCATTAGGGCTTTCAGGGTTGAGGATCAGTTCTTGAAGAAGAACTTAGACTTTATTGACAAAAATTTGAGCCCTTTTTTCCACAGTTTCTGAGCCACTGAATGGTTGATTTAGCGTCTAAAGGTGCTAAATGCAACTGTTCTTTTCTCCTCTTCTCTTGCTATGGTTCTACTCCCATAGGGCAGCTTCAATCCTGGTATGAACAATGAAACTAATTGTCAATTGTGGGTGATTTTTGTTGTTATTGAATGTTTTTATGTATAAGATGATCATTCCTAACAATTTGAACCGGTGCAGGTTTCGTTGGGATGGCCTTATTTTACGGTCTATCATTAATGAACAGATCGTTTGCTGAAAGTATGCAAAACCAATTTACATTTGTGAACTACATTGTTTCTGTATAACACATCAAACAATACATGCACATTCCTAGTGAGGACCTTGCTGTTATAGAATATTACAGACCACCGGATAATGGAGAAATTCGTGGCAAGATGGAGTACCTAGCACAAACTGCCCCGTACCACCAGGAAATAATTTTATGTACAAGTTCCAAGTGAAGGACGAGATAGGTAGCTACTATTACTTCCATCATTGTATCTGCAGAAAGCTGTAGCGGGCTTCGGAGGACTAAGTGTAGCTTGCAGGGCACTGATCCTTGTTCCATTCCCTCAACCTGATGGTGATATAACTCTGCTTATAGGTGACTGGTACACAACCAGCATTTCAGTAAGTTATTAAACCATCCCTAAAACATGTACATCTCTTGGAATTAAAGAGTCTTGCTATGTTCAACTTCAGCCTGTCCATCAGAATGTTCTCTTGCAATGCATCAATATCTGACTATATTCTATCTTTTGGCAGATCCTTAGAAGAACACTTGATGTGCAAAGATCTATTGGTAATCCTGATGTTCTTCACATTAATGGTCGCGGGTTACCAAATGAAATAGCAATTACAGTGGAACAAGGTACTTATCACTGATCTATATAGGAAGTTTATTAGATTTAGTGGTGTGTCTAGCCTTTCAACGATTCACAAGATCCTGTTTATTTTGATTTTATCTCATGGCTATTGAATCCATTGCTTCTTCTCTTAAGATGTATCTAAAATGACCCATCTTTTCATTAAGTTTTTTGTGCCAATCTTTCAAAGTGATAACAAATGAATTCGAGATAATGACTATGCACCCATTTAGTTGGGATGCATTTATTTGATTAAATGGAGTTTGAGAAGTCATTTTTAGGAATATTATGATGTGAGAAGTAAATACTATGTTTAAAGCTACAATATTGTGAAGAAATTGAAAACAAAACATGCAACAAGTTTTCAACAACGTGGTAACAACTCATCCTCTTACAATGATCACAATCATGCAGAGACATTTCACACATGCTAAATATTTTCCAATCCATATGAATATGTGTAAGAAGATATAATGAATCAAGCACAATAGGGTGGAAAATACTAGCACAACTTGAATTTTTCCAATGTAAGGACTCCAATGCAATCCTTTAGCATAGGCACAAAATATTTCATGAATCCAACACAATTCACAACCCAAGTCCCAAAACTGACTCAGGATAGTTAGTGCACAAATAAACACATAAATCCTCCCTTTACAATGCTAGTCCTCCATCGAACCTAAAACTACAATGGCATATGCATCCAGTTATCCTCCTAGATAGAAGTACCAAACGTCCAAAATTCTAGAAGCACTTCTTGTGAACAATTGAGGGGCCAGACTCATCATATTCTGATTTTGAAATCCACATTTGCAATACACATAACAAGTGCAGATTTTTAGTCGAATCCAAAACTTTTTCCTTGATAAAAAACAATATTCATCAAAATTAATTTTATCAAATTGGTATTGATTTCATTCTTATTATGCTGGGCCAATTGTTGGGGATCTTGCTGTGGTGGAATTGTGTTTTTGATACAATCTCCCACCCTATTATCCTCCAATAATATCATGATCCTCCCTTTCTAAGAGACGATGTCAGAGGCTCCTTCTAAACATTGATCTACTCTCAATATTTGGTAGGCCATCCTGCTTCCCACAAACAACCTTGTAGTCCATTTGTAGGTGAGGAAAAGAGTGGAGAAAGGAAAGAGACCCGGATAACTGATATAGGTCCACAGACAAATAGATCAATCACTTTAAACTCAGTTTGGGACTCTTTGTGGGCTCTCACAAGTGAAACCCTTAGTATGGGACTCCTTTGTAGTCCTTTACCATTTACCGGTGAAACCCTCAGTATGGGACTCCTTGCAGGCTTTCACCGGTGGTTTCTGCAAACCATAGCTAGTGATGTTGTTCAGAATGCTATAAACATTTGTATCAAGGGTTATCCTGATAAATATAGGGTTAACATGCATAGGTTTAGGGTTCAAGTTCCTCTGAGCATGGCTCATGTTCTGAAGCACGAGGCACACTTGATTTCTAAGGCGATGGAGGCCTTTTATGACCAGGACGTGGATTCCTTGAAGACGACGTCTTGGATGGAGAAGTTTTTGGGCAATAAGGAGATGGTGGATGTCTCTGTGAGGATGTCAAGGGCCATGTACGCTCAGCTCATGCAACAAACCTTTCAGACATCATGTTGCTATCAGATGCCGCCTCTATTATCTCCAAATTACAAGGAGGAGGAACTGGGTATGAAGATAAGTTGTGGATGATGATGTGTAGCGATCGCATTATTAGTTCGAAATAGAGAATCCGAAACTCGGATTGAGTGGCTCATGGGTTGCTGGAGTCCAAAGCTCGATACTAAAAGCAACAAGGAGTAGAGACATTGGATGGGAGGCATTTAGGATAAGCTTAGAGAACAGGGGTTATTTTAGGGGTCTTCTTGAAGGATTGAAGGAGCATAAAAAGCTCAAGGATGAAGCATTGGACTATTACAGAAATACCACACTCTTCTCCAGAGTCAGGTAAGCCTAATTTTTTTTCACACGACACAGATGATCCATATGATGCACTACCACCTCAATCTAAGTACGCATTATCAACAGTGATAATAGTTCATAAAAAAAAGAAATTATTTTATTTATTCTATAACTGTAAACCTATTTTTTCTACATGGATGGTAAACCTGGAAACAATATCTACCCACCCATTTGAGCGAAGAACTGGTAACTTTCCAGCACCATACCATAATATGTTGGTAGGATAAATAATTCCTTTATTTATTCGTAAATGGGAACCTATTGTTTTTACATGGATGGTAAACTTGGTAAGAAGTTCTACCCACCCTCAACACATTTGACTGAAGAACTGGTACCTTGCCAGGACCATACCATAATCTGAATACGTCAATATTATTCAATATATTCAAGAGCCACAACTGGAATGCAAGGGAGGAATTAGGAGCATGCATGTTAGGATTTGAAACCATGTCATTGTCACAAAAAATTCTTTAAGTTTCCACTAGTCCAAAGCCTGATGTACAAAGCAACATAAGTTCTTGTAATCGAATTCAAAATTGTATGCATGCTTCTCTAATATTGTTAGCATGGGGGTTGTTAAATTCAATTTGTGTCTACAGGAGTGAGGCCAAACACACATACATGTGTGCCTCCAAGTTCTATCAATAAAAAATATATGAGTACAATGAGCATATTATGCAAAAAGGGTGGATAGCACAAAGGCTTTTGCCATAGAAACATATAAAGGGCAGGTGATGTTGGGACTAAGTACTAAAAAATGCTACCTATGAGCTAGTGAATCCTGTGATTTACAAAACATCGTTGTACAGACACAATCAAATTGCACCCCTTAATGAAGTCACATGCCTTCATGCAAGAGTGCAACATGAGCCTGGCAGTGAAACATAAATCAAACTATTTCTTTGTAAATTTTCAGGCATCATACGAAGGAGTGACAAATTTCTGGTCATGAAGCACAACTAACCTATATTACCTATAAAATGCTGAAAGGGTGTGAGGGGAAACACCACACCCCCACAGGATATGTAGACCTGAGACCACTGAATTCCAATAGACCCCAGCCAACAAGAGCACCCTTGATGGGCCACAACAAGTCAGCAATGGCATGGGAGTGGCAGAAAAGGGTTATTTCCAATGCCTTGAAAACATCACACACACCAGTAGGCAAATTGAAACTAAGAAAGCCTTCTGCACTAAAGCAATTGTGTTGTGGCTGGAAATAAAGAGCATCATGGCTTTTTCCCATTGCACACAGAAAATTGAAACTGATATGAAAAGAAAAATGATATCAGCTCTGCCATATCAGGACAAGACAGATAAGGTCAAATTAAAATGGTTATAAAATGCAAATCAATAGCGCATCTGCCATATCAGGATTCAGGACAAAGCAAACAAGATAAAATCTTCAACAGTCTCTAGGTTGGTTAGCCTTTGCAAGAGATTATTTAGTTTTGGAACCTTCTCCCTTAATGATGTCCACATGGTTATGTTATGAAACGTTGTATTTAACTCTAACCTCCCCAGGTCTTGAGTTAAGTTTGTCAAAGTGTGTGGCTGTGTTATGATGCGAATGAAATCTACATTTTTTTATTGATGTATGACAAATCATGGCCGTGTTCAGTTTGAAAAATAGCAAGGTGTGATCAAAGATGTTCACTTACTCTCCTATGTCAGTAGTCATGATTAGAGATTCCAATCAAATAGTTGATAAACTTAGTAACGATCCAATTTCAATTAAAACTACACGACCAAAATGGAGTATGTGATTGATATTTTGTATACTTCTTCGAGATAGGGAAGCATAATTCATTCCCTAAGGTTCTTTAAGATGGCTCTATTTCCTATTATGCTTGGTTTCTTGTGATAGTGACCAATGTGAAGCACTCAATTTCTTTGTGAAACATAGAAAAGTATGTTTAATGGAGCAAACAATATCTTACTTTGTGAAACATAGAAAAGTACGTTTCGTGGAAAACCTTCAAAGGAAAAAACATTTTATGTTTATTTGTTGATTCAAAACAAATTCAGGCAATTCACTCTAAGGGTAAAGATAGTATGCACTATGACTTGTTATTTACTTAGCATGATTCTATTTTTAACAGGATAGGAAATTATTTAGTGTAGTTTTAAATAAATATTTAATGTTGAAATCTGAATGTAGTCATTGGAAAATGACAGTTAAGCAAACCAATTTCTAAATGATGCCTTGCAAGATTAAGGTTTTTGCTGTTGTTTTTGATATAATGAAAGATATATACTTCAGTAGGTGCAAAAGGCTTAAAATTGGAAACTTGAGCACTGAAACCTGCTAGTTAAATTTTCCAATCTTTTATTAACTTGTTTTTCTGGAGATTGATTGTGTTCTTGGAGAGTTATCTTTTTTTGAAGGATATGTACAACTTATTCTTTTCATATTTAGTATACGATTTAAGAAATAGACTCTGTTCTTTGGTGCGTGGCCATTACAACAAGTACTTGTTTTCACTTTCGAAGGACTAGGTATGAAAGATAAGTTTTCTTATTTGATTTTGATATGATGTTTTTCCTTTGTTTCCACAAAGTAATGCATGCTCTGGTTGAATGCATTGATGAAATTTTGTCCTTGCCCCATTCCTCATCTGATTTTGTGGGTTTGGACCTTCCACCGGATGATGATGATACATGGCTTTACAATGGAGAAGAGGATATGACTGCTGCCATGCTATAGAGACAGAAGGAAATAGATTCATATGAGAGAGATTGACTTAAGCAGAAGCAATCAAAGAATCCTACAGGGAATTACTCTACCTCAAGAGATACTATGAATGATTTTAATGTGGAAGATGTAGCGAAGAATATGCAAGAATTTGTGGATAAATTTCAAGTTATGAAGGAGCTGAAGTTCCAGGAAATGGGTAGTGCTAGTTAATATTTTTCTTGCATGTGATTGGTTGTTCTATTGCTAAAAATCATTCAATTTAACTAGAAACATGCATAAAGCAATAATCCTGCCAACCTCTATAGTTTCAACATAGTTCTTTGGGCACTTATGTCTTCTAGATAGGGCTGCCATTTATGGATAGGAGTTTTTCTTACGCAAAAATAAAAATTGTGTATCCTTATCAAAGCATTAGTATACAACACATGCCCTTATGTGCATTGGTCCTTGGATGTTCTCATGAACCAAAAAGATATTGCCTGGATATTGTAGAAGAATTGACATTTTACAGCAGAGAAAGCAAAGCATATCTTTGAGCTTGGATTCATCTCTTTGACAGCTACTATAGATTGGTAATGCAAGGCCTGTGTTGATCGATGTTTTCAACATATCATGGATCTAGCATCATTTACAATTTTTCCATGTAGGTGAAATATAAACTAATGTAACAATAGGAAGGTGTTGTAAAAAATAAGGTGATACGAAGGGAACCATTGTCAAATTTAGCTTCACAAGGTATCAAGCATTATACTTCCTTGTTAGTCAGATATGATGTTTTGTCGTAGGTGAGGATTCCAGTCCCAAGCGCAGCAAGAAGAAGAAGAAGAAAACACGGGGCAACGGTGTCGAAGAGGAAGAAGAAGAACAAAAGGAAGAGAAAGAAGAGAATCCCAATGTAGTTTCTAATTTCAATATCTCGGAGCCACTGAGGCAAAAGCTCAATTCCAAGGGGATTGAGTCACTCTGCCCCATCCAGGAAATGACCTTTGAGATTATCTTCAATGGCTCGGACATGGGTGGTTGAGCTCGTACAGGCCAGGGTAAAACATTGGCATTTGTGTTGCCTATTGTGTAGTCGTTAACAAGTGGTCCAAATGCCAAAGGTAGGAATACAGCCTATGGGAGGGCCCCCAGTGTGATTGTGTTAGTTCCAACAAGGGAGCTTGCAAAACAGGTCCATGTTGACTTTGATGTTTATGGTGGAGTTGTTGGCCTTCATTCATCCTCTGTATATGGAAGTGCTCCCTATGGTCCACAGGAATATGCATTGCGTAGAGGTGTGGATATCATTGTAGGTACACCTGGGCGCATTAAGGATCATATTGAAAGAGGGACGTCGAATCTGAAATCCTTCAAATTTCATGTATTGGATAAGGTTGATGAACATGGGCTTTGTAGAACATGTTGAGACCATTCTTGGAAAAGTTGAGGATGCAAGCAAGGTTCAGACGCTTCTTTTTAGTGCAACAATGCCAGATTGGGTATAGAAGATTGCATCAAGGTTCTTGAAACATGACAGAAAAATTGCAGATCTTGTGGGAGATGATAAGATGAAAGCTAGTAGAGGTGTGAGACACATCGTTCTTCCTTGTTTCTATTCAGCAAGACCACAATTTATACCAGATGTTATTTTCTGCTATAACAATGGGGGAAGTGTGATTGTTTTTACTGAGACAATTAATGACACATCTGAACTCGCTGGATCTTTGCCAAATGCTCGTGCTTTGCATGGAGATATACAACAATCACAACGTGAAGTGATTCTTGCTGGATTATGGTCGGGAAAGTTTGCACTCCTAGCTCTGACTGATGTTGCGGCACGTGGTTTGGACATCAATGATGTCCATCTTATAATTCAGTGTGAACCACCAAGAGATGTGGAAACATACATTCCTACGTAAACTACCCGCGAAGACTCTAAGTACAGTATGGATTGAGACCCCTACTGTTATGTATATTTTATTAATTATTAGTTAGATATATTTATCTTAGGTTTTATTAAGTGAAAGGGCATGATCAAAGATCATGCCTCTTCACCAAGGGACACCATGAGGCTATATTTAAAGCCTCGGTGATTTCCCATTGTAATCATATCTCATATCTCATCTTTTATCAATAATAATATATACTTATTCAAGTTTACCATAGTTTTTACACTCCATTGGTATCAGAGCCATCGCTCTTAGGGATCTGTGTGATCACCCAGAATTAAGGAATTACAAGAAAATTCCAAAATTGTAGATTTTTTTAAAAACCAAGTGCTTGTGGGTAGCAACATTTGCTTTTTAAAAAAGACGAAGGAAGAAATATAATATATATATATATATATATATTAATAAAATCAAAAGAGAGAAGGAAAGTTAACATAAAGGGGGAAATAAATTAAAAGAAAAAAGAAAAATTAAAAAGAGAGATATACGTACATGTGAAGAGACAAAGTAAAATTAAAAAGGACGAGTAAAAGTAAAATTAAAAAGGAAGAGTAATTGCTCGTGGTTTACAAGCTCGTGGTTTTTGGGCCCATGGTATTAAAACCCATTTCCCCTTTTCAAAACAACGTGCCTTTTCAAAACAAAGTGACTTTTAAAAACAATATTATATATATATATATATATAATTCAAATAATAAAATAATAATAATAATAATTATTATTATTATTTAAATATATATATAATAATAATAATAATAATAATAATAATAATAATAATAGAAATTATTATTATTATTTCAAAAAAAAATTAATTTAATTAATTAATTAATTATTAATTAATTAATTAATTTTAAAAAAAAAGGGGAAAATTGGCAGAAAAATATTCCCCACCTCATACACGTTCAATGTCTTCATCGATGTCAATGGCTGAATTCCAGAAGAAATTGGGAGATTTTGAGAAACAAATCAATAATAATTCCAAAGAATTCGGAAAAAGATTAGTCGATCTTGAAGGTACAGTTGCAGGGCACTCCAACGACATCAAAAAGATTCATGATACGACAAATCGAATAGAAAGACAAATGTGGCTAAATCATCACGAGGCCACAGAAAAGCATAGCGAAGCAATGAACAAGATGACAGAGCATAGCGAAGAAATGAACAATATGACAGAACTCTTCAATAAGCTAAATGATAAGATAGATAAGTTAAGTCAGACACAATCCCCAATATTTCCTAACATGGAACAAAATCAACAAAACAATTCCGCAGATTCAGGAAACTCAGAAGAGCATCAAGAAAAGACTGATTCCCCACATCATCAAGAAGATAGTTATGCAGATTTTCAAAATAAGTAGCTCTGGAATGCATTTGCTAATCAATATCGCCTTCTTGTTCCACCAGTAGCATATCAGCGAAGAGCCAAAATCGAGCTACGCAAATTTGATGGTAATGAAAAAAATAGCGTTGCATGGCTTAATAAAGCGGAAGAATATTTTGAGATTTATGACATTACTAGTGATGACGAAAAAATTAAACATGCTTCCATGAAAATGGAAGGAGAAACATATAATTGGTATATGTGGTGGAAAAAGACGACGCTCGCTATCAGTTGGAGGAAATTTAAGGATGCATTCTTCAAAAGGTTTCAAGGCATAAAAGAAGAAAATTTTTTTTCAACGTTTATCAAATTACGCCAAAGAGGAGATGTGGATGAGTACACTCGAGAATGGGAGACCTTGGCAACACGAGTACCAGGATTGTCGGAATCTCGTCTAATCCAGTCTTACATCTCAAGACTTAAAATCCATATACAAGAAGAGCTCGAACTTCATGAAGTTACATCAGTAGAAGTAGCAAGGCAAAAAGCAAAAGTTGCTGAAAAGAAATTTGAAATATTATCAAAACCAAAAAAAGTATATTCGAGACAAATATTTCCTCAATCTGAAAATATATATGACACAAAATATGTCCCACTCCATCTTAGTGAAGAAGAAAAATCTAGTGTGGAAAAACAAAGAATGAGAGAGGGCAAGTGCAAGTGTTGCGGTGAAAACTGGGACCCTAAGCACAGATGTGCTAATGGAAAAGCGAAAAATCTATACATTTGTGAAGCAACTAATGATGCTAACAATAATGATTCATATATAGAAGGATTAGAAGACAACTTAGAGTTCTCTCCAGAAGTGGATGGCGAAACTATTCCGCAAGTGTCATTATCAGCTATGACAGGCATATCACACCCTCAAACCCTAAGGTTAAGAGGACATATCAAGAACAACAACGTAATGGTTCTCGTCGACACTAGCAGTACCCACAATTTTCTAGATTCAACCATGGCAAAAAGACTTAACATATTTACCTTCCCCATGCCTAATATGAAGGTAATGGTGGCCGATGGTAAGAAGATTGAGAAAGTAGGGAAATGCCATAAGGTCAAACTACAGATAAAAAACTTTCATTTAGAATCTCCATTCTACACCGTTCCATTACAAGGAGTAGATGTGGTCTTAGGAATTCAATGGCTACAAACTTTAGGTACTTATTCTGCCAACCATCAGAAGCAGTTTATAAGTTTTAAGTGGAAAGGGCAGAAACACAGGTTGTATGGATTCCAAGCCCCAGAAGATCAATTCGTATCTTCCTCTCTGATGACGAAGATGATTCAAATAGGAGCGCCAACATCTACAGTACAATGTCATCAGTTAGAAATGTTATCTTCAAAAGGGAGCCACGAAGAGTCACCAGAAGAACAAGGACTAGTTCGGACACACGAAAAAGTATTCTAGGATCTACCCATAAAAGTGCCTCCAGATAGGAAAATCAAACATCCAATAGAAGTCAAGACAGGATCCGACCCTGTCGATATCAGATATTTTCACTATCCACATCAACAAAATATTGAACTCGAGAAGATGCTCCACGATCTTTTTGAAATGTGGGAAGCAAGAGCTCGCCACTCGAGAAACTTAGGCTTTCATCAACGATGTCCTTCATTACGTATTCTTTGAGGACAAAGCATATTTAAGAGAGGGGCAATGTTATGTATATTTTATTAATTATTAGTTAGATATATTTATCTTAGGTTTTATTAAGTGAAAGGGCATGATCAAAGATCATGCCTCTTCACCAAGGGACACCATGAGGCTATATTTAAAGCCTCGGTGATTTCCCATTGTAATCATATCTCATATCTCATCTTTTATCAATAATAATATATACTTATTCAAGTTTACCATAGTTTTTACACTCCACCTACCTTGCTCTATGTTATTCAAACAAGACTTCTTCTACAAGCCTCCGTAGAGAAAGTCCTTGTAGGATCTCAAAGGCTTCTTGACTTCTTTATTCAATGGCCATCTCTACCCATCAACTCCCCCCTTTAGGTACTCTTTAAACACACCAAGGTCACTTCCTATCATCTAAACATGACTTGAGCCAAGTGAGTAGAGAGAATGTCTATATGCAATACATCTATGCACGTGGTCATTTGTTGGAAAAGAGTTTTGCAAAAAAATCTAGAAAATATGGGGGGGGTAAAATTATTATTTTTTCGTAAATATTGCATTTATATTAAGGCAAGGCATGTTTTTCCTCGCACTAGTGAGTCAAATTCACCAAGAAATGAAAAACTCATTAAGTACTTATGTGTCAAACTTTTGGCAATTAAGCAATCATAATTCAAACTAATGTCAATGAGTAATCCAAAAGACATCCATATGATCATCTTCCTAAATGTGACGATACATTTTTAAGTGTATGATATCAATTGACCTATGTTCAAGTAATGAATAATCCAAGCAAGTCTCTTTTAATTTGGAATAAACTTTTCAGTAACATTCCTCCTTTATTTTATGAAGATAAACCTATTTTGCAATAAATAGACGCAGAATACAATTTATAACAAATTGCACTTATCAATAAAGTTTCTCCTATGTTTCTCCTCTGTTTTATTCATGTGTAAGAAAACCTCCTATCCATAAATGGAAGCCATGTCTAGAAGACATAAGTTCCCAAAGAATTGTGTTGAAACTATAGAGGTTGGCAGGATTACTGCTTTATGCATGTTTCTGCTTACATTGAATGATATTTAGCAATAGAACAACCAATCACATGCAAGAAACATATTAACTAGCACTCACCCATTTCCTGGAACTTCAGCTCCTTCATAACTTGACATTTTATCCACAAATTCCTTCATATTATTGGCTACATCTTCCACATTAAAATCATTCATAGTCTCTCTTGAGGTGGAGTAATTCCTTGTAGGATTCTTTGATTGCTTCTGCTTAAGTCGATCTCTCTCATATGAATCTATTTCCTTTTGTCTCTCTAGCATGGTAGCAGTCAGATCCTCTTCTCCATTGTAAAGCCACATATCATCATCATCCGTTTGAAGGTCCAAACCCACAAAATTGGATGAGGAATGGGGCAATGACAAAATTTCATCAATGCACTCAACTAGAGCATGCATTACTTTGCTGAAACAAAAGCAAAATATCATATCTGACTAACAAGGAAGTCTAATGCTTGATACCTTGTGAAGCTAAATCTGACTGTGGTTCCCTTATATCACCTTATTTTTGACAAGCACCTTCATGTTGTTACATTAGTTTATATTTCACCTACATGGAAAAATTGTAAATTATGCCAAATCCATGATATTTTGAAAACATCGACCAACATAGGCCTTGCATTTCCAATCTCTAGCAGCTGTCAAAGAGATGAATCCATGCTAAAAATATATGCTCTGCTTTCTCTGCCGACAAATGTCAATTCTTCTACAACATCAAGGCAATATTTTTCTAGTTCATGAGAACATCCAAGGACCAATGCACATAAGGGCATGTGTTGTATAATACTGCTTTGATAAGGATACACAATTTTTATTCCTGTGTAAGAAAACCTCATATCCATAAATGGTAGCCCTGTCTAGAAGACATAAGTGCCCAAAGAATTGTGTTGAAACTATAGAGGTTGGCAGGATTACTGCTTTATGCATGTTTCTGCTTACATTAAATGATATTTAACAATAGAACAACCAAGCACATGTAAGAAACATATTAACTAGCACTCACCCATTTCCTAGAACTTCAGCTCCTTCATAACTCAACATTTTATCCACAAATTCCTGCATATTCTTGTCTACATCTACCACATTAAAATTTAAAATCATTCATATCCTCTCTTGAGGTAGATTAATTCCCTGTAGGATTCTTTGATTGCTTCCGCTTAAGTCGATCTCTCTCATATGAATCTATTTCCTTTTGTCTCTCTAGCATGGCAGCAGTCATATCCTCTTCTCCATTGTAAAGCCACGTATCATCATCATCCGGTGGAAGGTCCAAACCCACAAATCAGATGAGGAATGGGGCAAGGACAGAATTTCATCAATGCATTCTTAGTATGGTAAAAGCATATGTTGGTGTATGCATAATCCTTCTATTTTTAAGAATTAAGGTTGAAAAACCCTCTTGAGAAGACATTAATGATCTTCTCTTGAATTTTGTGTATCCTGCAATCTTGGCTAGTGCTTTTGCAATGATATTCACAGGTGAAAGATCAGGTTTCTTCACCAGATCCTCAGCTGATTTCCAAAAAATGGGAAGCACATTGTCACTGACACTCGTAATACTTTCTGCAGCAGTTGAACCAGTAGCTTTAGCAACCCTCTCCTGGCTGAGGAGTAGATACATGCTCAAATTTTACACCAGCCTGCCTTTCTATCTGAGAAATCATATATTGCTTTCTATCACGCATTGAAAAACCTTTTATCCTTAGTAATGTTACTGTCTTTTATTGCACTTGGAGAACTAGTAAATCTTGATCAAGTTCCTATTTTTCATGTGCCGGAGATTATAAATAATGGAATTATAGGACTTCTTTCATTTCATTCTGATCAGAGAAAATAGTCACTACTTGGCTTTGGAAAATATGTTCCGGTGTCGATGGTGTTACGACACAATACAGACTCTCTTTGGCTTACGACACAGGTCTGATGGGCTTATTTTTGCGCAAATGTAGCCTCATCCTTTTTTACATGCCATTTGGATGGGGCAGACCATGGCCAGAATAGAATCTTGGCGGATGGCTTAACTCACCAATCGTTCATTAGCAACGCCCCAAAATTCTTTGAAAAATAACTGGAGTTAAAGTTTTGGAAAATGCTAATTATGATCATTCACATCTATTGCTCAGCAGTTGGTTGGCATGACTTCTACCTTCTGCAGAAGTACAGTAAAATTGTCATCAAAGAGTAGACTGAACCTTAAATTGTGGAATTTTGGGCAAAGCAAATGCTCCCTCTCAGGTAGAACCCACATTTTATCATTCCTTGAGCTTGATGGTTGTACTGCTTAAAACCCAGTTCCTCTTGGTTCAGGTAATGGTCAAGTAATTGTTCCACCAAAATCTTCCAGAGATTGAGCTCAGCCTCAGCATTTTTTGACATGCCATTTCTGTAGGGCAGACCACAGTGAGAATGGAACAAGGGCAGATGGCCTGGTATTTACTAGTAACTAAAGATGGCCTAGTTCCAGCATGGATAATAGTAAATACATACACCATATATAGCCTATACAAACAATTTGTAGAAAGATCCACAAAAAACAACAGTTAAAAGTTTTATTACACGCTCCATAATTTCAAAAAAAAATATTCCATGATCCAAAACATTAGAAAACATCTTAAACTTCCACCCCATTTCAAGGGCTTCAAGCCACTTCTTACCATTTTTTTAAACTTCAAGTATCACAAGGCCATTGTTCGATATTGCAAACAGGGTTAACTGTTTGAAGCCCATAAAAACACAAAAAAATGTATTTATCTCTATGGTATAATGTTTAGTGCAACAATGAATTTGAGGAGAGGAGCCTATCTCATTTGAATCCCTTTGAAATTTGTGGTACATCTGACGAATGAACATGAATAATAAGGAATGATTGGTCTAGGTCTGCTAACTCTTATTCTAGTAGACAATTTAAGAAATCAGAATGAACATATGCATACACAACACCATATATTTTCTTATGTAGTAACATACAATTTTAACTACTAACATTAGCCTAAAAATAGATATAAGAAAAATATGCCACTTGACTGTGCCTCCAGTCACCCATAAGAATCACATGCAAGTTGACTTTGCCTCCAGTTTCCACTAGAAATGGACGACCTGAAAGGTCATTGGAATAACTAGAATAACTATACCATCTTATGAAATAATTTGCTAAAAAAAGCCATGCAAACAAACTATATTTCTGACAATAAGTAGCTAGAACCATGGTTCAATGCTCTGAAACTCTTTAAAGCTAACCTTTGCATAAATCAACCCCAGAGCTAGAATACAACAGTGTGATTTCATATTGTGCTTCCAATGTAATTTTTTGCATAGGGGTTCAAAGTGGCTAGGCAGTGAGGCTGTCCTGGTGTTTCAAACAACTTTTTCCACATTGTTATCAATAAATCAGTCTATCAATGGGTCTTCCAAATTCAATATAAAAAAAATGGAGCACGGGCATGGGGGTGCACAGATTAAAACGCCAGCTGAAACCTACATAGAGCCTTCATCTTCAGGTAAAGGAAGCCTTCTATAATCCACCACTTTCTGTTGATTTCTACAGATCTGACATAAAGAATAATTCATAGATATTATAAAAAAGGAGTTATCACTATATATCTATATATCGAAAATTTAAAACATTGTTCTGCATCCAGAGGCATTAACATTCAAACCCATGGCATGCCAAGAGCACATTCAAACTCCTTAGCTCTCTATTGCATGATGCAGTTACTAACACTGAGATCTTTTACAAAATCAAGTGTGGATTCTACATGACAAAGGACATTACCTCATTCACAGTACCCAATATTAGTTTTTTTTCAAAATTAAATTTGGATTCACCAATAGGACCTCTGTTCACTGGTGAGGTTGACAGAGCATTAAACCATCTACCATAGTCTCATTCTAACATTACCTCGTTCACAATAGCCAATATTAGTTTTTTTTCAAAATTAAATGTGGATTCACCAACAGGACCTACGTTCACAAGTAAGGTTGATAGAGCATTAAATCATCTACCATAGTTTCCTTCTAAATTTGGTCTACCACACCATAATGACACATCAAAGCACTGAGGAAGGGTGCAAGTTCCAGAGGATTTTCCTGCAATTGTTACTCCTCAAACCTAGTCCCTGAGAGAAAGTATATGTGTCTCGTGGTGCATATAGGAAGCTTAGTGCATGTTAACGTGTGGGTTCTGCCTAACAGGGAACATTGTTTTGTCCATATAAGTCTAGTTATAATATTTCTACCTGACAAGAGACATTGCTTCATTTGAAATCTTCGCAAAGACAATAAACAATTGTGTGTTTTTTCTAAAATTAAGTTAATTAACTTGATAGAGCTTGATTCCTTTGTTGGCGAGAAAGCGAGCAAGAAGAGTAGAAGGAAGAATTGACATTTGCCAGCAGAGAAAGCAGAGCACATCTTTTAGCTTGGATTCGTCTCTTTGACAGCTACTAGAGATTGGCAATGCAAGGCCTGTGTTGGTTGATGTTTTCAACATATCATGGATCTAGGATAATTTAGAATTTTTCCATGTAGCTGAAATATAAACTAATGTAACAACAGGAAGGTACTTGTCAAAAATAACTTGATACAAAGGGAACCATAGTCATATTTAGCGTCACAAGGTATCAAGCATTAGACTTCGTTGTTAGTGTTCTGTTTCAAATAGGAATAGCACTTTTGAGCATTTTGACAATGTTTGCTGAAGATAACTGGCAGCTAAGTCACTAGTAACTTGGGAAAGGAGCATACAATTGCTAGAACAAACAGACATATTTAACTGTTTGGAATTAAATATGAGTGGAATGAGAACTAAAGAGACCTGGTTAGCTTAAATAGTCTCTATATGGAAAGGAACAGAAAACAGTATCCCTATTCCATAAGATAAACAGGCAAGACATTTGCAAGCACTAGCAACTACTTCCAAACCTGGCACTCATGGAACTTCCACAGTAAGACATGCTGTTGATTCAACACAGTTAATTGAGTTGTATCTTGCGAGTAATGACTATTTGAGAGATGCAAGCAATAGACATAACAAGTGCAGATCAGGGTGAACTAAAGCATACTCTCCAAGGAAGTAGCCAATTCACCCGTTAAGAATACACCCTAAAAATGTGTGTAGGATGGTCAACTTGGCCATTGTAAGTTACAACAAGCTCTAGCAAAGGGAGTGACCTTAAATAATGTGCTAAGGTGCCAACTAAAGGAGCACTCCTCCGATCTAGGTGATTCATCACTCATCCTAAATGCAAACCAGTTACAATCTCAAAATAGAAAAGGCAGCTAAGGCTCTTTCTCCAATGACCCAACTATCTCTCCGAGAATAGGAAACAATGGTTAAGGGTGAAATAAATAAACTTAGGTTACTATAACTACCCCCCATAAATGCATCAACCACAAAATAAAAAATAAAAAAATTACATTTGTTAGGAAATGAAGCAACCTAGGGTTGTGTGCCAAGTGGAATCCCCTTTAAAACATACCTCTTGACCATGGCAAGGTGCTACACCCTACACAATGAGGCCCAACATCTTTTCGGCCATAAAATGCTTCCCTAGAACAGATCCCTCCTTGTACAAAGTTCAAACAAGTCAGATGAAGGTGAACACAAGGAATAATATGCTACTTGCTGGTTGTTTCTTTTTAAATCTACACTTAACTCTTTCTTAATTTGATGAGTATCACATTGGAGAAGGGGACATACCAACTAATGAAAATGACTTCCATTTTCTATTCTAGAATAGCAACAGTCTTATGCAAAATAGGCCTCAAAACCTTGCATCAGGTCGCCAGCTAAGACTGCCCATCATATAGCATAATAGCTCTAAAGGAAAATTTTCCTATCATGAATAAACCACACAATGAGGAAGTACTTATGTGCTGTTTTATATTTATAGCAGTATATATCATTTTTTTTTGTAAAATTGTATATATCATGTTTTGTTGTAAAAGGTGTTTGTTGACAGATAGTCAGGGTCACTATCATCATATTTTTCCCTGAGGCTTAAATTCCAACCATAAAATGTTTGTTCTTTGGAAATTCCAAGATCCACCATGGTTGCTCTCATAAGATGGTTTAACAATATATTGGCAGACTTAATGCTAAAATGTACAATTGGTGGTACAACCCCATAAAATAGTAAAATACCCAACCTCAGCTAATTAACTGCTACAGGCTAGCCAAAAAAACTTGACTTTGGACCCATTTCAGGAGTCATTCAAACCTGTAGATACAATTAGCTGGCATGATAGGAACAAGTCTCAGAGTGCATGCTTGGCTGCTCCAACAAAGGCACTACGTCAATCCCTACAGGAAGCCATTTTAGCATGTTCATATTCCATATGTGATGCCATTAAAAGCCTCTGAAAAATCTCAGCCTAGTCTCCACCTCCAAGTTTCACATCCTAATCACTTCACTGCTGGAATGAATGCCCCAAAATGCAAATGCATTTTGAGGAGTAACAAGGGGGTTCCCTTAACTCTTACCTTGGTCCCCAACACCATATGACACTACACCATGTCCCTATCCTTGGCCCCTGCCCCATGAACTGCTGGTTTGACAAAGAGGGAAAACTCCATAGACATCTCCATTTTTCTATTTTTCATGATCAGTCCATTCCTCACAGCTTGAAGGCCTCCACCACCAAGTGTTCTTTTTCCTATATAGGATGCTCTCATGAGTCATTACTTGTTCTTGCATACTACCACCCTCTATGATATTTTTGGAAAACCTCTAGTGTGCTTCGCTTCACTTCCTTTTTATTGCTATATATTTTCTAGTTCCTCCTTAGGGGGGTCATCAGTATCATGAGCACTAATAGCACTGCTGATGGGGAAGCCTCTTAGGCTGAGTTCCTCAAGCGTGGTATTCATCCCCTTGACTCCCACATTGTTGATTTTTTTAATCATGTTGTTTTTTTAGTTTTTTATTTGTGATGGCCCCACCGTATCATCTTGTGGTAGGGTGGTAGGCTAAAGCAGGTTGGTGGCTGGTAGAAGACATATTAGGTTCATTTCAGGAAAATTCATGGTTGTAGAGTGAGTAGACAGACTGGGATACTTGAATTACCATTACCCACTTGTCTTATTTGACCATTGATTGAAAATGACTAAATGAACCAAGGTACACTGGTTTCAGGTATCCCCAAAGAGAATCTGCAGTTCAGACTCTTCATGCCTACACTCGAGCACTAGAGGGATTTTTGAAAGATAGCATAGCAGAGAAATGATATCCTGACCTTGTGTTTTCTTTGGCCAAGAGGAAGAGGGTTGTGGCTGATTGGAGGTTAGTGAACACATTCATGTTAAATGATAAGAGTTTGGTTTTGTCTGTGTATGGTTTATATCTGTGTTCATATTTTTATCAATAAAACACTGTCAATATTTTGACAATGTTTCTTATTGGGTATACTATAAATACTGTAGCCTTCTTCACTTACATACATATTGTTTAAATCAATTATAAATACATTATATATTTTAATAAAATTTCCATATTAAGGACAATAGATTCCTTAAAATTGAGTAAACGTGGACACCAAACTTAAACCAGCTAAATATTTCCGATATATGATTTGGTATTTTTCCTCTGCATGTCTTGAAATATGGTGTTTTTATGCTTCATTCGGTCTTCATTGCTTGTTTGATAGAGCTTTGTTGTCTAGATGTAATGAGTTTTTTATTCCTTTCTTTTCTTTTCTTTCCCTTTTTATTTAAAAATATATTAGTTGTGATGGCATAGTATTTTTTGTGACATCAGGTTCTTTTCCTCCCTGCTCCTTTTGGTCCACAGCTCCCAAATTTGGGCGTGTGTTTATACATTATGTATTGGGGTTCCCATGAACAAAGATGGTGGAAAAAGTATTGGAGACTCACTGGGGCCCTGTGTTGGAGGAAGCTGGATTCTCATTATCTCCCGAAGCTTCAAGCGAGGATAGTGGAAAGATGCTGGAGGATGGAACTGAGATCAATAATGAATATATGGGCAATCTTAGTTTGGTGTTTGCGATTTTGATTTCTTGGGATTTTGACTACTAGGTTAGCATCACCAAATTATTTTGTCCTCTTCACTACATTATGTCTTGAGAGCATGTTTTAAAAAGTATTCATATGGCAGTCTTATCTATTTTTAATTTTATGACTTGAGGATTATGGTTTCCTGACAATTTCTCTAGGTTCCTTTTTTCAGCATATTTAAGGTTATTGTTATGTTGCTAAATATAACAATTTGATTACTTACATGCGGGAGAATGGAATTTAGCATTTTGTAGTGAAGAGTTGTTAAAATTCAAAGTATTTTCTTTTAACTTCTGTTTTCTTTTCCACCTTTTCCCAGGTGTGTTATTTTTGAATGAGTTATATTGTTTCTTTGTTCAATTTGTCCAAGGGTAGCAAGGGTTTGGAGAATCCTAGCTTAAAATGGTGCAATTAAAGCTTGATGCATAGTTTGATATTATTTTTGCAGAAGATGGAATCATACCTAGTAGGCCACTTCCTTCTGAATGCCATGTAGAACCACATACAAACTATGATGGAGCGACAGTTAAATGGGGTCTAATGCACCATAAAGAAAGTGTTGCAGATTGTTGTCAGGCTTGCTTAGACCAATCAAAAGGTGAAAAGATGTGTAACATTTGGGTTTATTGTCCATTAGAACCTGGTTGCTATTCTCCAAATATATATCATCACAAGCATCAAGAATGCTGGCTAAAGCAAGTAGAATTCTCATGCTTACTCCAAAACTCTAGCTATAAATTTTAAAATTGCAATATGTTAAAACATATTAACATGACTGTTTATTTTGTTTAAAATTACACAAATTCACAACATATACATGTAAAGGGAGAAAAATAGAAAAGGAAAAAGAAGAACCTATGTTTTCATTTAAAACAAAAATCTAATACATATTCATATTAAGCTTAGATCCAAACAGAAAAGGTCAAAACATCTAGCCCCATTGGAAAATTTTCCACTTAAAAAGACACCAAATACTTCCTAAAACATGGATGTTGAGTGAGCTATTATCAAATGGCTATCATATAAACCACAAAATTGAAATTTTTTGTTTGTTCTTATTCAAGTTCGAGTTTATTTCAAGACTGCTACAGTTTATGGTCATGTGCGATTATGAATTATATGTTGAGAATTTAAGGGCTATAGATTAATACAAATTCTCTTCTTGATGACTACTTGTGAGCTTGCTGAGTTAATCCTTCATCAATTCAATTATCAAAGTTCTTATAAAAATGTAGAGACAAAATTGATCTTTCTTGTAAATGAGTATTTTGCAATATAGTTAGGAAGGTAAATCTTTGATTTACCTTCCTTACTTGAGGTTTCTGAATTTTACAATTCTTTCTTCAGAGATAACCTAATCATATCCTTTAGTCAATATCTCAATATTTTAGTTACTTCAGAAATTACTAACCTTTAGGCACATACGTAGAATCGTCCTTCAATTACCTTGGAAGTTGTATCATTAGGTTCTTCCTTTAGATGAGTCTATAGTCAAAACTATTCTTATATTTACTATCTTTCAAACATTGTCACCTTGAGACTTATACGTGAGTAATCTTTTCCTTAAAATATGATTTTATACCTTCAAACCGTTCTTTCTTTTAGTTGGTTCTTGCTGTCAACTTCATAGGAAAGAATTTAGATTCTTTCAAACTCAATGTAAGCGGCTATTCGAGATCCTCGAATGTTCTATTTCAACGTATACATATTACTTTGACCTTATTTTGTGCTTAGATTGTAAATACTTCTTGTACATGTCTCAAACCTGCTGATGACTTACGGCGAGACCCTATGTCATGATACCACAAAAGCAATGGCATACTTCTCATCAAGTTGTGATGGCAGACAGTGAGACCTTTCTCAGCATTAATTTTAAAACAATGATAGATTTTGTCTTGTGGTAGTTCCAAATTGTAGTGTCATACTCATCGTATGTGATTGATTATACGCAGAGGCTTGTAGTTGACCTGTGATTATAACAGGTTTGAATATCTTCAACTGTATCTGATTATCTTGATATCTTTTTGTCACAGACATGCTTGTAAATACACCTTTTTAACTCATTCTCCTCAACTATTTGTGGTATCAAAAGGATTATTCTTATCTTAGAATGTTTTGAGTCCTTTCAAACTACCTTTGATCATAACCATAGCTCTGATACCATGTTGAGAATTTAAGGGCTATAGATTAATAAAATTATCTTCTTGATAACTACTTATGAACTTGATGAGTTAATCCTTCATCAAGTCAATTATCAATGTGCTTATACAAATGTAGAGACAAAATTGATCTTTCTTGTAACTGAGTATTTTCTAGTATAGTTAGGAAGTTAAATCTCAGATTTACCTACCTTACTTGAGGTTTCTGAATTTTACAATTCTTTCCGTAGAGATAACTTAATCATATCCTTTAGTCAGTATCTCAATATTCCAGTTACTTCAGCAATTACTAACCTTTAGCTGCTTCTGTAGAATACATCCTTTAGTTACCTTGGAAGTTGTATCATTCAGTTCTTCCTTTAGATAAGTCTGCAATCAAAACTATTCTTGTATTTTCTATCTTTCAAACGTTGCCACCTTCAGACTTATACGTAGACAATATTGTCCTTAGATCTGATTTGTTATACCTTCAAACTACTACGTAATTCTTGTTCTTTCTTCCACCTTTTGTTAACTTCAAACTTGACTGTAATTGTTACTTAAATATCCGCAGTACCTCAGAGACAGATCTGCAAATCTGTTCTACCCCAGACGTTAACTTAATCTTTGCTCCCTTCTTTACGTTGTATTGCCGCAGTAGAATCCGCAAAACCTTCTTCTTTTTTCATATTGTATAACCTCAGTATCATCCACAAATATGTTCTCTTAACTGCAGCATATGTAGGGTATATATAGTAGTTCTAGCCAAGTAATTAAGCCGACCTTATAGCCATTAAGTAGGCCGACTTTAACATTTGTTTGTAGGCCGACTTCATCGGCATATCTTCAACGTTTGTAAGCCATTTTTCTGCAACATCCTGGAGGGTATTCTTCATGCCTTTTACATGAATCTTAATTACACTTATGTACCTAATAGACATCAAGAATAATTCTATAGACCTATAATAAGAATCTTGCTCATGAAACCCATGAAGCAAGTAAACCAAAAATTCATTTTATTATTATTGACTTCACTTTACATATTAAGTACATAATTACATAGTCATTATAATGAAGACCTACCTAATTACACTCTTCAACTTTATAACTATATATAATTTTGATGTTTCTAGGTTGGAGATTGTACTATTTTCATTGGAGGATGATACTATTGATGCGCCCAAGGCTCTTGAGTTACTTGGTAGGATTCTCACAAAACTGGTTGTTGAAGGGATATTATTTATTCAAGATATAGCAAGGGAAATCAAGGATAGAAGTACATAGCCAGGAAGCTTATTAGAAGCAAGGGGATTTTGAGGTATTTCTCAAGAAGAAAATTTCAAGGTAGTCTTCTCACAATTTTAATGCCTGATCAATTTTGTGGTTTATTTGTGATCTCTCATGTTGACAAGTGAATGGTTGGTTAGTTTTTAGCTTGTGCTCACATTTTTTGGTTCCTGAAGCTTGAGCACTTTATAACAAAAATAGGCAAAGTCAAACAACACAAATGGTCCACTAGCTCTCTTTTCATTTGCTAACATTATAACGAAGTTTTATTAGAGGCACTATTTGTTTGTTTGTTTTGGTTAGAAAAGGGTTTTCTCTTGGTTTTATGTGATTTTCAATTTATAGTATGTAGCATTTTGAGAAATGGGAAAGAATAACGTGACATTTATTTTGCAGAAATTGATGTTGAAGGAAAATTGCTTTGACATTGTTGATGTTAAGGTATATGTTGTATAAACTATTTATAGTCTAATTTATGTTATATTCTAGTGTTCCTTGTCTTTAATTTCTTACACTACATTGTATTTTCTTTTGTTTTCAGAAAATGAAATCAGTATTGATGGTAAGAAGCATATATTGAAAAAAGAGAAGAACAATAACATTGGAGCGGCAAATGCAAAAAGAGAGAGGAGAATTGGTTTGGTGATACCCTTAGAGCCAATATCTTGCATAAGACACACATATAAATACTGATGATCAAGTCTTCAGAGCTGGTGACTTCACCTGTAATGCCTTGACAACACAACGATAATGTTTTGAAGTGATGAAACATCATTTCATGTGTAAATTGTAGTCCAACTAATATAAAGTTGGAAACTCATATTGTAATATTTTAACATTTCATATAATATAATTTATGTGGTTGAAATTATTTATAGTTGCACTTGATGTTTAGTTTTGTAATTAAAATATGTGACTTTGTGTTTTCATATTAGATGAACATGCACATTGTATGACATTTTTTAAATCATACAAATTAATTTATGTTGATTAATAATGAATACAAATAAAATGAATATAGACTAAATTAGTCATTTATAATGATTATTAATGAAAGTAAATGAAATGAATATAAACTACTAAATTACTCATTTATATAATGAATAAATGGCTACTGCAAATGATAAATTTGTGACCACAAATGATGACTAAATTTTGCAGATATACGACTATTAGTAGCTAATTTACAGTATCTTATAACACGACTAAAATTTAGTCACATTTCTTCAATCATTACTTAGTTTCAAACGATGACTAAAATTTGCATATATATGACTATTAGTAGCTAATTTACAGTATCTTATAACGCGACCAACATGTTGGTCATAGTTCTTTGGTCATTAATTGGTTTTCTCGAGTGATCATATAGTAATATATTTTGTTGTATATTTGGTCATTAATTGTGACATTTAATGAGAAAATCAAAGACCGAATCAATGAGTAAATGAATGACTAAATCAGTGACCAAATGAATGACTAAATAAATGACTAAATCAGTGACAAAATGAAAGACCAAATGAATGACTAAATTAGTGACCAAATCAGTGACTAAATCAATGACCAAATCAATGACAAAATATACAACTAGATAACAAAAATTGAGATAACCAGTGTGGTAATAATCAAATAAATAATGATTTATTTAATTATTTATGGGTGGTTAGTCATATCTAACAAAATATTATTTAAATAAGGTTTAAATAATTATTCTTAGAAAATAATAAGATAAATGGTTATCTAATTAATTTCCTTGTTTTGGGTTAAATATAACCAGGAATATTAATTAAACTGTTGTTTAACTAATTATTCCTTGAGGAAAATCAAACAAATGTATATTTATTTAATATTTCCTCATGGGGTTTCCTATTTAGACCATAAACAACTTAATAAAGGTGGTTTACTAAGTTATTTTCATAGTGAAATCAATTTTACTTTGGGTAAAATTGGTCTTACATGGCGTACTTGGGTCCGTATAATGATAATAGGTTAGATGACCAAAAAATGGTGTAACAGATTGCCCCCAGCGTGCGAGCGTTAGGAGCTAATTGTATGACCGAAGTACATTGTAAGAACTCAATCACTAGACATCGAAGGGGAAGTCAAAGAGAGAGAAGTATAAGGTAGACCAAAGTGTTGAAAGAACTAGACCTTGAGGAGGCGAGACTTATAGTTGTGACAAGTCTCTTTGATGAGTAAGTACCTATGTTATAGATGGCGGGGGAGGCATATCTATGCCCGCCAAGGCAAAGTACAAACAATAAGGCGTCCGATAAACCACGGAACTAGCCAATATAGTACATGCTGGCATAAACATGATCCAGATAAACAACACGATAATGAATCCCACATACATATTGTGCCTGGGATAATAGCTAGGACTTGGACAAAAATATCTGAGTATATGAGATATAAATGCCACCTAGATGCCCCTGAAAACAGGAAAGGGCTTTGAAGATATGACTGATATATTCAAAAAAAAATGCGCTACAAGCGGCTAAGGCTGACATCATCAAATTTATGGAGCTGCATCAAAGGTTGTGTTGAAGAGGTCATCTGCGTATGTTGGGGGCTACCTGTAGGGCCACCCCATCATGAGGGCTGAGACATCTCACACACACCCAGGAATCACCGATATCAACTGTTGCATCACTGAACCATCAAGTATACGAATCTCGATCATGCTGAAAGGAGCTGGAGCTGAGTAACAATCAAGTCAAAGGGAAATAAGGAGTCCCTTTGCCTAGTTCGAGGCACCGAACAAGAGTGGAAGCTGGAACCAAGGTACACCGCCCTCTAGACCTGTCTTCTGGAATGAATGAGCTGATGTCGACAAAAGGAGGTCTGCCATAGGTGAGGCAATAAGGGATCCTCAACTAAGACATGAGAGGAAATAGTAGATCGACTGACAGACTGACACCAATGACGATGATGGAATGGGCGTTACTGAGTAGTGAACGGACGACTTCCCTTGTTAGAGCATAAAGGGCATGGATGACCTTGTAGCGATTGACACAATATCATGAGGGATAGGGGACAATGGGACTGAAGGCCATAATGTGCAACTTGAGAGAGGGACCAAGCGCTGAAGGATGGATTACTATAACGGGATTCAAAGGGACTCGAGATAGAATCCATGAATGCAACGATGACTCAACTCGGATGCTCTAAACAAGGGCGACTCGATGGTGCTGCCACACAGGAAAGGTCCAATGGGGACCATAAAAACATGAGTACAAGATGGTAACTCACGACAAAAGTCGACACGAGCGTGGACAAGTATGGGGGCAAAGTGGTGCCCCTCAATACGAGTGTTGCAAGTGAAAAAAATTGATTTTGAGGAGGGTTGAAGTGACGCTTCTTAGAAAAAATGTGTCCTGGTGAAGTATCAGATCACTAAAAATCATGAGCTAGCTACCTAAAGAAAATAATACATGAATTTCCGGAAGGAAATGCTAAGGGTAATATTCTTCAGATAGAGTGCATTGCGAGGATTGGGAAGGGGATGGCCTTCAAATTCTTCTAATAGAGATTCCCTTACCTAAATCCTTACTGATGATGTAAGGTCCTAGCCATAATGAGTCAAACTTCCCATGACCAAGGACATCATGGGCCTGGTCATACACCAGAACAAGATCACCTTCGTGAAAAATACGAGGTTGGACTTTTTGGTCATATTGAGCTTTGGTGTGTTTCTTAGCCGCCTCAATGGTTTGCAATGCAACACGACGGTCTTCAAAAGCATGCTCAATTATGATAAGTCATTTTTATAAAGGTTAGGTGTCAGGTAGAAGTTCAATGGCTAGATGAAGGGAAGGGATTTCACACTTGATCGGTAGGATTTCCTCCACTCCAAAAACAAGGTGGAAAGGATTAAACTCGGTGACGGTTTTAACAAAATTTCTATAGGCCCGCAAAGTAGGGAAGAGCATAAGGTGCCAGTTGGTTTTCTGCTTACCCACTATCCGTTGAAGCATGGTTTTAATAATTTTATTGACTTCTTCAACTTGGCCATTACCTTGGGGGTAATAAGAGGAGGAATATTGGTGCTCAAAGCCCAACAGTGAGGATAGCTCACGACATATCTCATCTTCAAAATGTCGGCCATGGTCGGAGACAAATTGTTTCAGAACTCTGAATCGAGCGAACACATGGTTAAAGAAAAGGAGGGTTGCGGTAGCTACCGTGTTGTTAAACGTTGGCATGGCCTCAACCCATTTATTGAAGTATTCAACTGCCACGATGATATACTTATGGTTACCAGCTGATGATGGTTGACACTCCATATATTCTATGGCCCACTTACAGAAAGGACTAGTGGAGATGATAGGATGGAGGGGAGCTGGAGGAGCTCGTGCCTTAGGGGAAAAATGTTGGCAATTGGGGCAGTGTTTGATTGCCTCAATGCAATCACCAAAGAGAGAATGCCAAAAGTACCCAGCGCACATGATTTTCTGGGCAACGGCCAAACCAGAGAGGTGGCCACCACAAGCACCGCTATGACAGGCATTGAGGACTTGCTCTACTTTAGTGTGTGTGAGACAACGAAGAAGGACAGAATATACACCGCGACGATAAAGTTCATCACTAATAAGAAGGTAGCAGGGGGCCTAGTGTCAGATACGTCGTCGAGCATCACGGTCAAGATGGAGGGCAAACTTTTGGGTTTGAAAATAATTGAGGATGTCCCCATACCAAGGGCCATCGGTGGTAATGGCAAACAAATGTTCATCAGGGAAATTATCATTAACTGGTGGATCTTTCGTACCTGTAGGTAATTCAGAAATGAGTTCAGCGAGGGATAAACCTTTCTTACTTTTTGGTGTGACAAATTCAAGATCGAATTCTTGGAGGATCACGATCCAACGGGCGTACTTCCCACTGATGATTCGATGACTCAATAGGAAGGCCATACGGTTGGAATTAGTCACGACCTTGGTGGAACATATGAGGATATAATGACGAAGTTTCTGGACCAAGAACATGACAGCCAGTGCTAATTTCTCTTCATGTGATTAGAATACAGGAGGTCCGACCAAGTTCTTACTGACATAATAGATAGCATGTTCAATTCCATGGTCATCTTCTTGAATGAGGACTCCAGCAACCGAGTGGGTGGAAGCAGAGATATACAGGATAAAATCCCTATCAAAGTCAAGTGGACGAATCGAGGGAGCGGATGTGAGAGCATGCTTCAGGGCATCGAAAGACTCTTGAGCATAGGTATCCCAAAAAAAAGGGATATTAGAGCGGAGGAGTCTCAGGAAGCCATGCGTAGTGGTGACATAGTCAGGTATGAACCGACGAAGGAAATTAGCTTTGCCTTGCAGGCTTTGTAACTCGCGTAAAGTACAAGGGATAGGAAGCTCAAGGATGGCTTGAACTTTCAATGGGTCAAGCGTGATACCATATTTAGACACAATGAAGCCTAGAAGACGTATGAGGTACATAAAAGACACCCGGCGGGTTAGGCGGATATTTTGCCTAGGTATCGGAGAAATATGGGACACCTGGTCGTCAAGGTGTGCCGATTTTAGAATGCGCGATAAGTTCATCTAAATAAGCAAGGATAATATGAGCCGAGTCATGGAAACGGTAATACACGGCCAGAAAAGTGGCTCTTGCATTTTAAGATCGAGCAGGCATGACTCGATCGGCGAGAGTCCCCACGGCCTGAACATGGTTTAATTTGATCAACACAATGAATAACAATTTGGTTGTACTCGGAGAAACCATCCATAAAGGATAGAACCTTGTGCCTTGCACACTCATCAATGATTTGGTCAATGAATGGTGCAGGGAAGTTGTCTTTGGGACAAGCTTTGTTCAGATCACGAATGTCAGTGCAGACATGGATGCTACCTTTTTTCCTGACAATGGGAACCAGATTGGATACCCAAGTGGTGTATTCAATGGGATAGATAAAACTAGCCTGCTTGAGCTTCTCAATTTTGGCTTTGACAGCTTCTCGTCTAGAAGGATTAATGGGTCTCAAATTTTGATGGACGTGATTGGAATGAGGCCATGTATCGATATGGTGTTCAATAATGGCAGGATCAAGTCCAGGCATTTCTGAATAGGACCATGCGAAAACATCATGGAATTCTTTGAATAGCTTGGTGTAAGCCTCAACCTCTTCCGGGGTGTAATGGGTGCCCAAGGTGATATTTTCTTCTATCCCTGATGTGTTAGAAATGTCAATTTTAATGGTAGGAGAGATATTGGCCATATTTCCTTCTTCAAAAGCATTAGGTGCAGGAATGGGATGTCTAAACCAATCGACTTCATTAGGAATTAAGTCTTTAGTTTCCACATCATATTGGTCATGGGACTACGGCGGGAGGAAGTACGCACGATGGTGCATATCATCCCATAGAAAATCAGGATTGGTCATTGCTTCCATAATGTCTTCATCAGAGTGAAATATGGGGTGACTGGAGGAAGGGAGACTACCTGATGCAGTAGAGCTACCTGACTCATCATTATGTGAAGAAAGTCTCACATGCGCAACGTCATGGGGGATGACCACAGAGTAAGCAGATAAAGGATCTACTGTTGTTCAGCCCAGGGTGATCGCTGAAGGGAGGTCAAGCGGATCATAAGGGGAAGTCTCCATGGTGGCTTCCACCGAGGGTCTCATGGATGATGATAGGTAGAAAATGGTGGCCAAAGGCTCCATCATGTTGACATTAGGAGGAGGGATGTCAATGGGAATAGGCATATCCTCTAGTTCTGTCAAGTCAGAACTCGTGAAGAACGAGGGTGTACACTTGTTACGCTTGGCCTCGAAATGGCGGAAATCTTCCAAAGAGGAACGATACTCTTCGAGGCGAGGACAAAGGTGAGTGTAGTGGCCATGGAAATCACACAAAGTATAAGGGTGATTTGTGCACAATGATTTGAGTTTCAGGACTAAATTGAGTATAGTGACATAGAACTTAGGGATGTTAGATTCTGAAAATGTCTCATTAACCATGGGCTTAAGGTGAGGCAACTCCGGAAAAGTATGGGTGGTGTGACCAACAACATCACATAAAGCACACTAGATGGTATGCTTTAGAGGCCGAGGAGGGGCAAGGTTTTTCGAGGCAGCCTTGTCCTTTGATGCCCTCTTGCGAGCTTTTCCCTTCTTACCCGAAGCCGTCGCAACAGGAAGCGGTTCTTGCTGAAGTGACTGAGGCATTGTTGTAGCGGGAGAAGACATGGGGAGCAGTTGAACTGGGGTCAAAGCAAGATAAGGTTTAGGTTGACCAGGCGGGGTAGCGGCTAGAGGATCAAGGTACCAGACGGGAATCCCAAGGGTCAGGTTAGGAAGAGAGAGGGTGGCCATGATAGGTACTGTGTACACTCCTGGTGGGAGAGCTAGGAACGATATCTGACCATAGGGGTAATGACCAAGAGGGATGGCTCCAAGATGGTTAAGGCCTGGAGGAACCGTTCCAGGAGAAGAGGCTCATGAGTACTAGCTAAAGGTGAAGGGCCAGGAGGAGAAGGTCCAAAAGGCTGATGAGAGGTCATCATGAGAATCTGGTAATCGGAGGTACTAGATGGAAGTGGTTGAGTGGCCACCTGACCTTCAGGTGGTTGGGTAGCCACAAATCCTTGCCGAGGGAAAGGATCAGTAATCGCAGCCAGTTGACTAGGTGCAGGACTGGGAGGAATGGAAGGGACTACTTTTTTTCCTCTCAATGTTGCTTGAGACTCCCACAACTGCCACATCTGTGGCAAAAGAGGAAAATCATTTGTATAATGACCATAAACACCACAACAAGAACAGGGCTTGTTTGTATGAACAGGCATGTCCTGCTTGGGCTAAGTGCCCTGTTGTTGGTTTGTAGTGTTAGGAGCATTACCTTGATTAGGTCTAGGATTACCAGGGGCAGCTTGATTTTGAGTGCATTTCCTCTTCCTTTTTTAGGGAGGAGGATTATTCGTGCCCTACTATGCGTACACCTACCCCTGAGGGTGCGGTGGTTGCTGTTGTGGGGGTTGAGAAGGCAAGGGAGGAGGAGGTACTAATGCTAGAGGAGCTGGAGCACCAGGCTGCAGATATGGATAATAAGGAGGTTGGGTAACAATTTGGTAAATAGGAGGTTGGGAAAATAGAGGAGGCATGTTGTATCCTGGATACGTGCTACAGAGAGGGGGAAAAGTGTAGGAGGTTTTGGCCCCCCTTGAGGAAAACCATAGCCCATGGGAGGTTGAGCATACGAAATAAAGATAACTCTAATGATACCATCAGTAGCATGAGATGCCCCCGGTGAGTTGGCACCACCGGGTCTGGGAAGATCTGGTAGAACACTATAAACATAACTTGATTGAGCGTAGATCAGATCATACTTTAACGCAATTTGGAGAGCAGCTTCTTCGGTTTTAGGAAAGTGTGATGCGACATCTTTCCCAATAGGTGGCAAGAGAGATATAAGGAACTAGTCCATGTAGACACAGTCTTCAGAGGTAGGGGCTCGACATAGGCTCTTTCTTCTCTGCCATTCCTGGACATGGTTGGATAGGCGGGTCGCAGACAATTGACGAAAAGAAGTGAAGAGTTCAGTACCAGTGTTGTAATCAAGAGGAAGCTGGAAATAAGAAAGAAAAGCTCAGGAAAGAGTTGCAAAGGTGGTATGAGAGGAAGAGGCCTAATCAACATACCACTTAAAAGCTTCACCAGTAAGCGTTCGTTGGAACAACCAAAGATGGATAGAGTCATTGGTAATGGAATTAGACGAACACCACATGTGGAAAGATCTAACATGATTTGAAGGATCTTCTCTAGCAACGCCTTCAAACTTTGGCATGTCAGAAGGGAGCTTTATCGGCATAGCAGGCCAACTAGTGTCATGGTGTATAGGGTCGTTTATCAACTGGTCAAAAATAGGGAGGCTGAGGCCTGCCATGAAGGGGAGCAAGGATGCAGCCGGGGTAGTGTCTGTTGCGGTCCCACTAGTGGTATTTCCAGCCTAAGGGCCGGGGTCACCACCAGCATTAGGTCCTGCACCAAACATGGTGAAGGTTTCAAGGGGAGAACTGAAGGCAGAACGAGAATGAGAACCCAAAGGACCAGAAGAAGATTCAGTGTGCAGACTCGCTGGAGGACTAACTCGAATTCTACGCGAAGGAGTAATTTTTCCTACTGGAAACTGAGGATGAAGGCCAAGAAGTCTCCGGGATAAACGCCTTGATGGCGCAATGGTGATGACACAAATACGGAAAAAAGGAAAATGTTATGAATATAATTCATAACAAATATAATAAATATAGTTATTAATAGTTAAATAGGAATTACGTAAGTAATAATCAAGTTAGTGAAAGGGCATGTCTAAAAGACATGCCCATTAATGAAAGGCCACCTGCGTAGGTATATAAGCAGGGCCTCATTGTAACATTTTATCATCATCTCTTATACATTTTATATAAAATATATTACTATTACAATACCTCTTGGGTATTTTATAACTTAAGTCAACAAGCCTACAGCTTTATTGTTCCATTTGTATCAGAGGAGCAATCTTCTCGCTTGGAAGGAAGCACCTACACCACTGTTGGCTACCTTCAGCTATTACATGCAGTGCCTTGAAATCGCTACAGCTCAATGTCTTCATCAATAATGATGGAATATTTCAACAAAAATTTGATCTATCTTGAGAGTAAGATCAATAATAATTCCGATAAATTCACTAAAATATTAACCAATCTTGAGGATAAGGTTACAGGAAATTCTGACAACATTAAAAAACTTCAAGACACAATAGATCAGATAGAAAGACAAATTTGGCTAAACCATAGAGAGGCCACAGACAATCATAACAAAGCAATGCAGAAGATAAACACCATTTTGGACAAGATAAACCTAATGCAAAAACCAATATTCCCGAATATTGAACATAGTCAACAGAACAATTTAGCTGATTCAAAAAAATCAGATCATAATCATGAAGAGTCACTACATTCTGCAGAAAATCAAGTTATGAGAATTACAGATTCAGATGAAGAACATCCACATGAAGATGAAAATGATCTCAACAACTGTTGTGACATGAATGAAAATCAAAGTGGGTATATGGAAACTAAAGAAGAAGACCACTCAAACTCTGAATCCAGTTTGGTATATGAAGAAAAAGAAGAAAATGCTTGTGATGAGGAAACTGATATGAATATGAAAAAATGTGAAAATGATGAATATGAACATGATGTAGAACAAGAAGATGAGAAAGACAGTAACAATGAGAAATATGTTGAAATAAAAAAAGAATCACGCAAGTCCATTGTCACAAATATAGTGGATGATATTAATATTCTTTAGTCTACTACTCCCAGTTATAGAGCTATGAACATGGAGGTTGTCAGATTGGATACAGATTATGGCTCCCAGTTTTCTGGTGTACTGGCAGATCGAGGCAGTCTAAATTTTGATGCCACTGGTTATGCGATTAGGAATACATATTCATGCACCACTCATAACAACAAATACACAAACCGGTTGTCTACCTGCTATATTTTCAAGCGTCCCAAAATTTTGGAAGATAATGAGAGGCTTTTATCTTTTAGATATAATTCTCCTCCTCCTCATCATATGAAGCAATAAAAGTCGCCACCATCCCAGTTTGTAGCCAATTCAATATTAATGCAGGGTCATGGGGTGTTGGACGTGCACATTCCTGACAAAGAACCCATGCCAGATTCAGAACATGCAAAGAAGATGCAAGCAGAGGGTTATATATTGAAGTCGGATTATATGAGCCCAGAAAATAGAGAATGGCTAAAAAAGTACATAGAAGATACTGAGAGGATATATGGATATCGTCGTCATATTCTGTTTTATGAAAGTAGGATTTGGATAAAGAAGTTTAGAAAAATGATTCGAACTACACTTTGGGATTATGAAAATCATCCATAGTTCCAGCAAGTGTAGGAAAACTTGATTATATTGTTATTGAAAATCTGGGCATTTGACAATTGACCAATGGAATTTATCATTGCACATCATAAATGAGGTTGTGGATCTTGGAATACCTTCAAAACCATCGAGAAAACTTGTTCAATGTTTTTTTAGCATCACCTATTTTCAAATCAGAAAAAACACAAATAAACCTTAATATTATGCACATTTTTCCACTTGTAAATGACACAACAAAATATATAAAGCAAATATTAAAAAATGAAACATCTTGTTCCAGAAATCATATTATTTGAATATGTTATTTAGACACAAATAAATCCATTTAATTATGACAAATAATGGAAATATCTCTATGTCTTTCCTGCAAATGTTTTCATTGAACATAAACAAACATTTTGGCCATATTTACTAAAATCATGTGAGGAAAATTACTCGTGAAACTAGTCCTCATTTATAGTGGTTGTTTGAAGATCTTATTATCGTAGTCATGCATTTAAATAAAGGGCATTAGTATTTCATAGATAAATCAATATTGCAAAGTTGTTATGAAATTCAATATTTCCATGTGTTATTCAAACCCTGACTTAGGATTGCATACTAATGGAAATACCAAGAAAGGGATACTACAAAAGACTCTATTTTTCTCTCATTATATCAAATTTTTTCCAAGCAGTAGCGTGTTTTGGGAAATATATTTTATTATATTAATTTCGTTCACATGATTATTGTGCTTTTAGAAATTAGGATGTTTCAATATGTAATTTAGACATAAAAAAATAAATAAAGTGATGACAAACAATGGAAGGATCTCTTATTCCTACAAATTCTTTCTTCTAAAACAAAATTGGTGGGCACATTTATTGGACCATGTTGAGAATATTAGAGTGTCTCCAATAATGTAAAATACCAATCAAAGGATCCATTTTCCTCGCATTCTATTAGATTCATTAGTAGCATTACCATGTTCTGGAAAATATATTTTATTATATTAATTTCATTTGCATGATTACTGTGTTTTTAGGCATGTAATAATATTTGCAAAAATATTGTATTTTATTAAATTTGCAATAAATTCCATAACAACTATACTTTTAGGAATTTGATTACAAGCATATACTAGGCACTAAGGAACTTATAATATACTCAAAAAAAACCAATAAACCAGTACACTTAAAGTGGAGTGTTGTTTGGTGCATGGGTCTAACTTCTTAAGAAAATAATCTATCCAAGGGGGACCTTGAGATAATTATCCATCCATTGGTTTCTTCATGCAATGTATTAAAGAAATTATCATATATATTCTTAGCAAATCCAATAGAAAAATATGGCTAAAGTGGGGGGTGTAAGTGGGTTTGGTGCAGGGCTTTGAGAAAACCATCTTAGAAGGGGACCTTAAGACAGTCATCCATCCATTCATTCATTTATTCGAGACTAAATGTAAATGAAAATCTAGTTGGAATTTGGGTAAATTATGTGATGGATGGATCATTAAGCCATTTAGTTTTACCATGTTGGTTATAGTTTTTTATCTTCTCGACACAAATGGAAATAAACAAATTTAATAACCTAGCATCTGAGCTCAAATAATTTTGGGTTATGTGACACATCCATTGCTCTTTATGTGTGTTTTTAGATTCAACTTTATATATAAAAAAATGAAAATTGGAGATTCAATGTGGGCATACATTAGCATAACCTGTTGCGATCTCGGTGAGAGGAATGAGAGCATTGTGATTTTTTTCACCAATCAGGATCATCAAAATACGCAAGAAGCAACTTGGATGCAATAGGAACGATGATATTTCACCCTAAAGAAATAGCAAAGCTGCAGAGAAACTCTTTACCAACACTATAATTACTTGATTCATCGACATCCTCATCTTCAATAATGGCACCATGTCAGGCATGATCATCCTCGATCTTATTAAGGACAACAACAATGTCCATGAAATATTCACCAGAGAATATATTTCACAGAAGTTGGACCATTCCTTTTATTATCTATTTTTTAGATTTCTTGGCCAAAGTAGATTTCACTAAAAGAGAATTATGTAATTGTTTGCATCTAAGTGCATTATTATTTGTACCTCCCTAGATGATCATGCTAACAACCCTCAATGCAAGGAAATTCTTGTTGTTACATATATTTTCTTTGGCATTTTTGCAATTCTTGGTTTGGATGTTCACTTCCTAGGTCGAAGTGCCCCAAAGGGAATTCTTGTCATTTATGCTAGACTGGCGAACCAATTCTTCAATAATAGGAGGTCGAAATTCCACCTCCTCTTTTTTATGTCCCTGTTGATTACTACTTGTTTTGTTGGCTAAAATACCAATACTAGTATCATAGCTAAATTTTGTACATGCCTTTTTATTTCCACTATATTCACTTGGTGAGAAAGCAATGCTACTCTCCTGACCAGCGCTACTCTCCTCTTCATAACTCAACAGAGCATCTAAATCTGTAATGTCTTCATGTAACTCAGTCTCAGAATCTCCAAAATTTCCTTTACTCAATACATCACAACTCACACAAATTGCACCTTCATTTATAACCACGGGACAATCAATAAACTCACCCCTATAGTTGTCCAGCATTGTCATGCACAATTGAATCAATCCCAAATTTGGCATAGTTGTAAAATATGAGGGAATAGTTTCCATGTACCATGGAAAATTTACATCCCAAATACCTAATATTCCTACAACTAGTACATCAGAAATTGCATTTTTCTCCATGCAATTTTTTTCAGGGTTGGTCTCTTTCTTTTCCTTGACATTGCCAGGCAACAACTTTGAAAATATTTGTACTAGTGTAGGGTGAAAATTAAACCCACATATGTTTATATTGTAGTCACATATGAACATATTTCTGGAATAATTAGGTGTTGTAATTGCAAAGTATCAAGAAATATAATTTGTGATAATTTATCAACACAATCGCCACCCCAAACATCAACATAATTTCCACATGGCATGGATGATACATGGCCCTTGATAGGTGTTATACATTCATCATAACGGCTAGATAATTTATCCATGTGGATATAATTATAGCTTTCTTTTATCCCACTAGTCAATGTTTCATCAAGGCTACCCTTTTGAATAATTCCCATTAGAGGAATTTTTAGCCTAAAAGTGCTCATGAATTTTTTATGTAATTTACATGTCATTATTTGTAAACCAATAAAAATAATTTATATTTAAAAATAGGTAGATGTAAATATTTTGGAGGGAAAAGAAGAAAAACTACTTTTTTAATTATATTTTTGGCTTATCTCCTTATAGGTTCACTCAAATTTCAAAAGTGGACACTCGTTGGATGCATAATTAAATTACACATCGAACGAGTACCCATCATGACTACTTTTTAGAACACCCACATTGATAAAAATAAAAGATACATTAAAAAATGTGTTTAGCACACTTTTTTAATGTATTTGCAATTTTGATCAATATGGGTCTTCTCAAAAGTATACATAATGTGTACTCATTGGATGTGGAATTAAATTCCACATCCAATGAGTGTCTTTACTTGAAATATGAGTAAACCTATAAGGAGAGAAGCAAAAAATACAATTATAAAAAGTTGTTTTTTCTTTTCCTTCCAAATTTCGTAACTCTTATTTTATTATTTTTCCTTAAGAGGCCAATTTTAAGCTGAAATTTCCTCTCATCGCTGTAGAACTAAGTTGATAATACTAAGAAAATTTTAACAAAGTTCCTTCATATTGGGTTTTCTACCACAACTTCTTCAAATTCATAAAATTCAAGTAACTAGAGTGTAAAACCAACATTGAAAATTTAGTATCGATTGCTGGTACCTATTAGTCATCAATAATTTTTTCTGATACCAAAAGATGACTAAGTTATAATCCTAGATTCCTAGAAACAACATTTGAGAAATGTTTTGGTTTCTATAAATCTCACTAACTTCATCATCCTAAGTTTAACTATTTTTCACTATATTTTCTTCTTTGTCTCCTAAAAATATTACCCTTCTGCTGCAAATAGAGACTTCATCATTTTAGGCATGTTTTCCTCATTCCAACACCTTACCACCACTCACATTCATAACCCTTTTTCTGAAAAAACCCACCTTTTCTCTTCTTCAAACCCTCTTGAGACCCCCTCATTCACCATTTTTTCATCTAAAAAGCCTTAAACAATGTAAAAACCACTTTTTACATTTTCTAAATCTAACTTTTTAAACCTATTGGGCCTTTTTAATTATCATAAAAACCCTATTTTTATATTATAAACCTGCCCTTTTATAAACCAGGCCTTAAGCCCCTTTTTGCTTAAAGGCCCCAACCCCTTTCATGCATAAGACCCCAACCTTCTACTATATCCTAGCCTCTTCCCCATTTAAAATTACATCTCTCCCCTTTTGCTTTATTCACCCCCACAAACCTTATAAAAACCCACCCAGACCTTTGAAATATTAAAGCAGCCCCCCTTACCTCACCTCGCTTCTCTGTTTTCCACTGGGAAATCTCCACCATCGATCTGGAGCTTTGGGCCCTGATTTGTTGGTTGTCGCATACTTACCCTTCATCCCGCATCAATACAACCCCGCACCATGCGACAAACCTACCCACGTGATCAAGCTAGGCCCTGCCTTCCACTAAACTCCTCCAGCCATTCACCTTGTGCTCGCTGTCCCTGAGCTCCACCCTCCACACCTGTACACCACTTCCCAGATCGTTCTGCACTGTAGATCTCATCACCTGAGATCTAATGACCTGAAAACTATATCGCATATAAAATTGCGATGGGTTTAATAACCCTTAACCCACGTGAAATGGGCAGTATTAGCTCGGACACATGTTGACTTCTCAATGGAGTCGCGTGCGTTTCGTCCAAAACCACAAACCGCCCTTAACGCACGCAATAAACCACCATGGTTTTCCAAAACCACTTTCTCCCTCCCCACACAAAAATTCAAAACTCTTTTCCTTTGTTCGAATTCCGCCAGGATCTGCATACAGAACCTTACCCTCTGCTCCATTTCTCCTCTGCAAATGCCTCTCGACAGCTCCAAACCCTGAAAATGCAGTCTTACCACTCCTCACAGGTTTTAAGTTAACATTGCTTTGTGTTTTGTGTAGGTTTAATCGTGGGATGCCCAAGGGGAATTACGATGGCCAAGAAATGATCAAATTAACCTCTAGATGACGATCCAAGAGGTAGATTCCCACAAAATAAATCTAGTTGGTTTGCATAACAGTTTACCCTCGATGAAGCATGATCATTGATGGGTTATAAACCCTCATACCACCAAGAAACCTCCCCTGCACACAAAAGACAATTACAGCCAGAAGAAGCCATATGAAATAAATATTAAAGGGTTAATCTCATATCAAAAACCAAATCAAGGAGATTAATTCATAACATAGAGATTAAGACATAAAGTGAAGACAGTCAGTGATTAAAGAAGAAAAGACAACGAAATAGATTATAAAGGCTAAATCAAGGTTCAAAGGCCTAATACAGAGTTTTATGATTAAAGTCAAAGACAGATTAAGTCAGAACAAGTTCGAATAACTCAACTCACAGTAGTTATTCCTCTCAAAGATATTTTTAGCCACCTAGGTGCTTTGTTCCTTTCAAAAAGCATTAGGTAGTTATTAGGCAAAGTCAGAGATATTTTATTCTGTCAAAATAGTTATTGTAAAAGTTATGGATAGGCCCAAAAGTCAAACATTCCACCTATTCTTCCTTAGAAATTAAAATAGAATTTATTGAAATGGAGAAGTAGCTGCAGATATTCCAGTCTTGAGCCTTGCATGGTCTTCAAGGATAGCAATGCACTTACTCTATAATAAATGATACTCAAACCCTATCTTAAGCTTCACCTCCTCATTTGGAGCATGAATACTACATCTGAACTCATTATTTTTTTGGCATTTGATGACTCTTTGAAGTAATACATAGTCTCTTGGAAGTTGAAAGGAAATTGAAGTCTTGAAACTTGTGGATATCTTGGTTTGTTTGTTGATGGAGGAGGCTAGATCACTGGATCCCTGAGCTTGGCTATTAGTTAAGTGCTTCTATCTGTTATTTTTATTTCATGTTCTCATTATGTTTCCATATTTCTTTGTTACAGTAGAGAAAAAATTTTAGGCTAAGAAATGTCTTTTGAAAGCACCTTAGTTCTCTTTGCTCTTCACTATCTCAATGTTTTCTTCTGCAAGGTCTGATTGGAGGATTCTTAATTTCCCTCCAGTTCTATCTAGTTTTTTATATTAGAAATAATTCAATAGAGTATAACCAGGGGATTTTGGTAAGTCCTTGTTCATTGGTATGGTTTGAGATGTTGTTTTAAGGAATGATTTCAATAGAGTGCAACAAGGGAAATTAGTGTTAAGTCCATGCTTCTTGAGTAAAACTTGAGATATTGTTTTTAAGATCTTCTTAAAGTGTGCTTATTAGAGTCTAAACCAGGGAAGTCTATGGTGTGCCCTATCCTCTGGTCTGCCTTTAAATGTTGCTTTGAAAGATCCCTAGAGAGTTAGTCAAAAGTAGATTAGATTATTTCTGTTTGATCTTAGGCTCCTCTCACCATTATCTTTTGTGTTTTCTTTATATTAAAGTAGTCTTTTGATTGCTCAATTTTTGTCTGAAAGGTTTTCTTATTAAAAAAATTTCCAAAGAAGTATATGGTTTGACATGTCCTTTGGCTTGTCTCAAATAGTTACCTTGAAATATTTCTCTTGTTTAAAGTACATGATAAAGGATTCTTAATTTCCCTTTGTCCTACTTTTCATTCTTATTCTTAATTCTCATCTGATTATCCTAAAAACTTTGAAGATCCACTGGCCAAGTTGGATTTTCCCTATGATACTCCCCGATCCATTTATGAACTTATCATCACTTCCATTTGACTCCATTTCCCAATGACTTAGATATTTCCTCATTCTATCTATGATATTTGATCATTATTTCCAACCAAAACAAACAACAAAACCTCACACTTAAATAACTAGCCTAAAATCGACCCTTAAAAGCAAACAAGTCCATATCCTTTGCAAAAAAATAGAGATATCCTTCTCTAAGTCTAGGAAGGCTAGGTCCAAGGGCTCACAAGATTGGTTCCATGTTTCCTTGTCATTTGGTATACCAATCTACCAAATCACGGGACTCCAACAGTACCTAACTAACCATGTCCAAATATGGTCCTGTCATGTTCTAATTCTCCATTCAACAAATTGTGTATAGGTATTGAAAAATAAAATACATGATCCAGTACGTTATCACTGTAATTATTAGTTTGATGAGGCTCAGGTTATACATATCATAATTTCCACCTGCTATAACTTAACAACTCAATCAAAGACATCTATAGTATGTATTGTCATGATTACCATGGCCTTTGACTAAACATTTTTTGTAGAACTGAGAACTCTATATGTGAAATGTATTTCTACATAACATCTTGAAAAAAATAATCCTGGGAATATTTGATCCCATTACTCTTTCTATGACCACTTTCATGTTTTAATACACGAAATTTTCTGAAGCTCAATGTTGTTCAGGACGACATTTATACCTAACTGATAGCTTCAGAAATAAAACCTCTAATCACACTATAAAATTAAAAAACCCACATGAAGGGAACTCCTAAAAGGCATTAAAACCCCAAAAGACCTTGTTATTGAATTACTCTAGTCTACACTACAAAATACATGGTTTTCTTCAAGATTCAGCCAAGGAGGCCTTCCATGGCATGCCAGCAATAAAAATTAAATCTTCCTTGAGTAATTCAAAATCCTACTAGATACAGAAATCTTGAATTTTGGCCTCAAGAGTTTCCCACATCTAGACTTCTTAGCCTTAAGAAACACAATTTTTAAGAAAAATAACTCATATTTTTGGCCTGCAAACTCTTCCAATTTCAGCTAACCCCGACTAAAACTCCCACATATTTAGCCCAAAAGAAAACAATTTAACCCTTGAAAATCAATTTTCCAGCCTAATAGGTCCACTAGCCAAAAACCTGATAATTTAATACAAAGCACATCAATGTTCAACCCAAAAACCCAATTTTTGCAACTAAAACCCCACAATTTTCAACCCACAAACACCAATTTTAAACTTAGGAAACTTAGAAAACCATTTTCATAATGGTCAAGAGATAAAAACTTGAAAACCATGATATGCAGACACAACACTGACATATTCAAATAATTTTATGTTAAAGATCATCCTCGATATTGAGAAGTGTTTTCATAAAAATAAAAAAAGGCCTACGAATTAACTGAGGGAAAACTTGTGGCCTACGAATGAACTGAGGGAATACCTTAGGTCAAGTGAATGTCATAGAAAATAATTTATTTGCCTCCATTTTTAGCATTCGTGGCTCAGTACCTAACAACGACTAATGTTTTCAAATTCAATATTCATAAATTGTCAATTCTACCAGACAGAGGTTTTTTAACTTCAAACCTATCACGCTGTCAGTCACCAAAACATGAGGTTCAGAATTATTTTCATATATATTATAGATATTTCCTCATGAATGTTGTAGAAAACAATTTATTTAGGCTTCGTTTTTAACTTTTTGGGCTCGAGGTGGAGAAAAGACGGTTCTCATATATGATACTCATTTTATGATTGAAAAATGATTGAATTAAAATATACAAATTCATTATTCATAAGTGGTGTGTTCTTTCCTGCGGGAAACAAAGAAGGTGCATGGAGCAAACAAATTTCCTTCTCAAGTTAAATATTCTAGAAGACTTGAAATATAAGAATATCCATTGACGATACAAATATTATATAAAAGGTATGATGAATGATTTGATTGATATGAAGGTTACAAATGAGGCCTGATTATATACCCAGGTAGGTTCCTCTTCACGAAAGGTCATGTCTCATCAGACATGCCCTTTCAACCTAATTATTAATTAACAAATTAATCATTATTTATATAATTTTATTCATTACATTGCCTTCCTCCTCAAAAGTTTTGTCCTTAAATCTTTTTTATTAAAGGCCTTGATTTCTTTTCCTGCTACAAATGTCTTCTTGTCTCGAGGAAGTCATCTTTGTTGATACAAGTCGATATGTTCCTCTAAGTGACAAACAAAACTGTCTCACTGAGAATGGATCAGACCATCCTAAATCAATCTTCTGTGGAATCTTACGGCGACTTGAAACTTTTGATGAATTATCACTTGAGAGGATTGCACTGATCTTATTATTCTTCAAAACATCAACTTGTTGGTTTGGTTTTGAATATATAGCTTGCTCGAGTTTTCTTCTCCTGTGATTTGGATATCGATAGGGAAATTTTTTGGTTTTCTTTCCCTTCTTAGGTAAGTGATAAATTTTTTATTTTCTTCTCACAAGCATATTATTGAATTGGTTACACAACCCTCACTTAGAATGTTCCTCATCGGAACTGCAACATCTAAGTTTGTATTTTCTGCAACTTTCTTGTCTTCTTCTTGAGTTGTGACATTTACTCGATCAATGTTCGTTTTTTCTTGAACTTGAACTTCTACATTTCAATATTTTGATGCTTCATTTTCGACAAGTTGTTGCACCTTGCTTCCTAATGACTTCTTGTCGTTCTTTAGCTTCTTAATTTGCGTTAGTAATTTTTCGTTGTGGTCCTTTAGGTGAGCAACTTCTTCATTCTTGTTAGTGGTGACTTTCTCAATTTCCTTTTGCATATTTTGTATCACATTTTTACCTTCTTCAAAGATTACTTTTGAAATTTCTTGTATGTCTTCAGGGGTAGCTGAATTTGGCTTCAAGTTAACATCCTATAGCATTATTTTCTTCCTTTTGTAGGAGAATGTTAAAAAAAAAAATCCTATTTAGGATAACTAAACCTAGGGTTTCCATCCATGGTGAACCTAACACAATGTCACTATTGTCAAAATGTAAGTTTTCACCGTAAATTGAGAGATAAAATTATAATCCCCAATATTGAGTTGTAGACTTTTCCTTGTCAGAAAAGTCCAATTTTTCTATTATATTCGACTGAGGAATCGCCAACTAGTTTGCAATGTTAGGGTTTATGTAATTTTTATCTTCAGTGGGTGATATAGAAATAGTGACTTATTTTCCTATGAGAGTTCCTTTCACTTTAAATAGCACTTTAGCGTCGATGGGTAAGGTTTCTAAAAATCTCCCTTCATTTAATTCCGATTTAGATGTCATCTTGCTTGCCTTTTAGAGTTTTTAAATATACCCCTTTTTAACTTTAGTGTAACACTTGTATACTTTTTTTTAATTAAATAACTTTCAAAACTTTTCCTTCCAATCTTTTTGTTCAATAATTATCTTTACTTTATATCCTTTTTTTCTATAAAAAATTATTTCAGCCCTTCCAAATACCTTATTTCAGTTTTCAAAATAATTTTACTTCAAATGGAACCCTTCATGACCTTCAATGAGAGACTTAAAGAATAGTTTCCTTTGTATATATTCTCATATAGTATTTAGAGAATCATTTTAATTAATATATATTCTCATATAAACTTCAATTGAGTTTGAATAGTTAATATTAAATGTGAATTAATAATTTTTTCTTCTTTCTAATTAATTCTTCATGTATACTTAGTTGTGGGGTTATATACCACTGTGAAGGGTCAGGATTCTTCACAAGTTTTCACTACTGCCAATATACAAAGACACTCACGATTTTGGCAGTACAACTTTTAGAAAAATGTATGGACTATGGTGTTGTATGGATTCCAACGATCGTATGAGGAAAATAGTAATGGTGACTAGGGAGAATGTGGCAGAGTGGAAGAGCAAGGCAGCTAAGCAGATGGCGGAGGTTCGTAGGATGTGGCTATGGTGGTGTAGGTTGACGATTCCAGTGGTGGAGTGGTTTATAGTTGACCTGTGTAAGATTTTAGCACAACAGTAGCAGGGCATGTGACTAATGATGTAGGAAGGATGGTCGGACAACAAGACGCACAGTGGCAAGCTTGTTGCATCCAGGAAATCGGACAGTAGAGCGGGTTGGACGACAGCAAAAATGAATGGGGAAGCATTGAGTGGGCATGATGGAAGGCTATGCAGCTCCTAAGACTGAAAATTGATTGTCTAAGGGATGATGTCGATGATAGGTGTCGCAAACAGTGGGGATTTATTTGTGCTAAAAATCAACAGCATTCGTGTGTGGTTTGGTTGATGGACGGTGGCTGAGAAGGAAGATGACAGGATAATATTGGCAATAAACGATACCAAATGCTTTGTTGACGGTGCAGCAGAGGGAAGATGGGTCTGCAGTGTAATAACATTGGACGGTGAGTTGTGCGATGGGTAAGACGACAGGGATAACTTCAATGATAGGTGAATATATTTTTTTTTCGATTTTTTTTTTTCAATTTCGATTTTAATGTTAATTTTTTTCACATTTTAAACACTTTTTTTTAACCCCTTTTCATTTTGTTTGTTTAATTTCCTTTTTTTTTTCCAAATTTTTTTAACTATATTTTTTTCCCGTAATATATATATATATATATATATATATATATATATATATATATATATATATATAATGCATGTAGGGCCTAAATGGAAAGCTAAAGAAACTTTAAGAATGATAGTGAAATGCTTTGACAGCAACGACGTTGATGAATTTTCAATGGCCAAGGGCCTGGATCGGAGAGCATCGTTCTGTACAACGGTTAAGAGGTTGAAGGCTCGAACTGCTCTGATACAAAATGAAGTGAATAAAGTTCCTTCTCAAGTTAAATATTCCAGAAGGCTTCAAATATCAGAATATCCATTGAGAATACAAATATTATATAAAAGGTATGATGAATGATTTTCAAGATTGATATGAATGTTACAAATGAGGCCTGCTTATATACCTAGGCAGGTGCCTCTTCATGAAAGATCATGTCGCATCAGACATGCCATTTCAACCTAACTATTAATTAACCCATTAATCATTATTTATATTATTTTATTCATTACAATGCATGGAAATTCAATAATGCTCTCTTTAATTCACTTCCATGCCAACCTTTAAGAAATGATAACTCCACCTCCCTTCCCCATTCCTAGTAATGAGAAGTTGAAATTTTGAGTATGGTAGGCAACCAATATTTTTTTTTCTCAGGGGTCCCACCATTGCACCCTTCCTAAAATTTGAGCCGCTTCATAGCCACTGAGTACGAATGGAGGGTTGTCAAATTAGGGAACTTTCCAGCTTTCTGAGAGCAAATTTCTCTGAAATTCACTATGAAAACTAGGTGAACGAGAACTCTAAAATAAATCCAAATGCACCTGTTGTAGTGTATTCAACACATGAGCGGATGAAATACACTATGCTTAATAAGGATGTGTTGAGGCCTCAGAAATCTGTGGCAACAACAAGAGGGATAACCACCCAGTTCGGAGCTTAAAGGAGCTCCTTTTCCATTTGGAATAGTGGCTCCAATTGGGGGTAATGAGACTAGGTTCCCAATTTTGGTTTTTATATGATTTTTGGGTTTATTTCAAATGATTCACAAGGAAACTATCTAAAAAATAAGACAACTTTATTCTAAGATTCAAAACTTTGAATTAAATCTAATCTAATCTAACCCGAGATAATGTTGATTTTATGCGATCTAAAATGATGCCTATTTAGTCTATGATGATTTAGATCAATCACAAACTTAGTAGAATTAATATTTTTGTAAGATAATCCTTTTGATAAAATAGTTAATCAGAGGAAGATGTGAAACATATCGCATATATTTTGATGATCATATATAAAACAAATCAATTTCTATTCTGGTATCACAAAATAGTGCAACCAATACTTCAAGCAGAAATAATCGATTTCATACATAATTCATAAAAATATAGATTTATCACTAATGTTAAAACATAATTTAGCATAAACGATAATAGTACCATATGTGTGCTATCCTGCTCATTTGACCAGCAATAATAGGCCATAATCAATCTTCTATCAATCAGTCATTCAAAGAATACAATAGTGCATCAACAATGATCAACTAGGATGATATATAATTGAAAAGACCATGTTCCATTATCTTATCAAGACATCCACAAACTTATAGTAATGTATTCTTTGTAAATGTTCTTAATAAAAATCCTAGACCCTTCTCTAAATGCATGAGAAGGGTTTAAATAATACATTAACTACTTACAAAAAAAGATTGTACAAAATTTCTTATGAGGAGGTTTCAAACAACCTTCCTCATTCCTCGTATCTAATTGAAAATTTTAAATTTACAAAAAAAATTAACTCATGATCATGCTTGATGATAGGCTTATGCAAGCTCTGCTTTTTTGTTCACAAATACTAGACATTGGTTGAACTTGTGGAGGCTTCCCGAACTGTGTTTTCATCTGTCCAATAAATGTAGCATCAAGTAAAAGTGGCAGCATTTTCTGTATGGAATCTAGAGAACAATTCAATGTCACTATTCAACTATGAGGCTTAACCAAGAGTTGCTAGTATGATTCCCAATTAGTCTTTTTCAGCTGTGCAATTGTTTCTTCTCATATTTGACCTGTATTTTTCCAACTTTGCTCCAATATTTTGAGATCAGGAATTGATTTAGGATCTCCTTCTTTAATTAAACCGGAGATATGCAACATGTGGTTAACTATTTTGACAATGCTCTTTGATATGCCTGATGCTCTAGCTATTGCCAATTCTTCTTGTTTTACCTGTGTATCCTAGTCAGTAAAGATAATATCTTTATAAGTTTCTTTGATCTTTGGGAAATTTGATCTCCTTCCTTCCTCTGAATCCTACCATTCAATATATTCAGAAATTTTGGTATTGAGATCATTAAACTCAATTCTCTAATCAATAACTGTATTTGTCAATTTTTCATCGATTTCCAAATGTGGAAGTATGTTCGACATTTGTAAGATAAACAAGTCTTGTTGTTTTGAGAGTAGGGCATTTAATGCCAATGCTTCTTTAATGAATTCCTCTACAGTAGGAATGCTTTCATAATTTATAAGATTTTGTCTCAATTCTTTAATCAGTGTGCCTTTACTAGATAATTCATTTTCATGACTTATCTTAAGTACTTCCATATCTTTCTATAATTTAAAGAGTTGTTGCTCGGCATGTTGGTTCAAATTGTTCCTTTCTTCATCCATTTGTTGTTGTAGCTGCATTATTTTATCATCCTTCTCTTGAACCAAAATGGATACTTCGGTTGCCTTGTCCATTTTTGTGGTAGTATATGCTCCACCAAATTGTGAAAGTCGAGTTAGGTTGTCGATTGGGTTCGACGGGGTGTCTTTCCATACAACTTCCATGATCTCATTACTTGGGGGTGTTTCAATCCTTCTTCTCTTTCTCTGTTTCCTGACTACAGATTTATGAAGAGGGCTAATAATACATCCAAATGAGGGATATGAGTTACCTTTAGAATAGTTTCAGCATTAGGAAATGCAGGAATAGCTTCTACATCTTCGAAGTTTGTCTCAGGACTTTCATTGGCTTCTTTTGCTGAAACTATCTAACCTTGGGGAGTCTGAAATCCTGTATTTTTCTGTGTGGATGATCCTTCAAGGATATCCATCAATGTATTGCTAACTGAAGTCCACAATTTATCTAGCTCACTTTGATTCTGTCAATCTAATCCTTCTGTTCTAATCATATTTCTTCGTTCAGTCATATAACTAGTAATCGTGATATTTTGTGGAATACGCTTGAGTATTTTCTCTCTATACTCATGGAATCTTTGTAATTACTCCAGGTTTAGATTCAATCTAACAAATTTTTTAACTTCTTCACAAATTTCAACATATTTCAAAACATCTTCAAATCTGTCATCTATGTGTATGAAAGGTTTGATTTTGATTGACTGAGTAAATTTATTAGCGATCTTCTCTGGGTCGAATTTCATTGGTGGTAAAATAGGGAGCTTCAAAAGCTGAATTTTCTAGCATTCTTTCAACGCATGATTGAAATTGCTGAGGGAGAATGAACCACACTGAATTGGGAAACTTGGCCATAAATATTTTTTATTATCTTTCAGAGTTTTAGTGACTCCATTGCCGACAGTTTGGTAAGCCACTTCTCTTACCATTAGTTTATTTGAAACATACAGAGGAAGCACATGTGGATGACCAGAGCTTCCGAATACCTTGATGTATTAAAATGATTCTTCAATGAAACATCTTCCTATCATTTGGAGATCTGTGATGGCTTCCTTAGTGAACCTGGGGCTCTCTATATTAAACATTAACTAATGTAATGGTAATACAACCCCATAACATAACTTGTGGAAGTGTGGTATAAAATGATGTTCCCATATCTGTTTATGACTTAAATGAATACTGTTAGGGTATTCGAGAGTCCATTTCCAACCCATAATTGGAAATTTGGTGGAGAAACAAATGGCATAAAAAACATATGCACTCATGAAAAATTGGGAGATGACTTTGGAAGAACTAACTCTTGCATGGTGATATCCATTAATCGCTTTATCTAGGTTTTGGGAAAGAATGGTTGCCCAATTCATGATGTGAGAATTGCCACAGTATTCCATCAAGGGAACCCAATTAATAGAGAACTTGGTGTTATCAGGGATACCATATAATCTGCACAACATTGATGCTGCAAAATTGTAGGGATTTTCAAGTGAAGCAATAGGATACATACCTGATTTATCATGCTTGAACTTGTTATCCAATTTCCTCCAACCTTGAATCATTTTGAAAGGGTATTCATTATTCTTTGCAAATTTTTAAACAAACTGGTTGTCATAGATGTCATGTTGGTTGGGTAGTTTTTACATGGCTTTCAAACGTTCAGCTCTAAAAGAACCTAAGATTTCATTCTTAATGGTTTTGAATTGTCTATCTTTAATTTTTGAATTCTGAACCACCCATCTTATCATATCAGTATATGGTAAAAGGTTGGCCCTTGCTGCTATTCTGTGAAGAAAGGAGCATGAAACATCTTTAAACTGTAAATATGAGGGCTTTGCATCATCAACAGTTGCCTTGACCTCCATTACTTCAGATTTTTCACCTTCGAGGATAGTATAGATGGCTTGCAACATTCTAGCACCTCCATCTACAGTGCAAACAGTATATGTGATTGTCGACGACATTTCTGTACATTCAAATTCCACAACAATTTGTTTGTCATGTTTCTACATTACCTTGCGTATGGACATCTCTTGAAGAAAAATCCCTATTTAAGATAGAGTAATGATCAAATGATGAAAGATATAGTGAAATGTCCAATTTTAAAAGAAAAGATCTGGGAAGCAGTTGTAGCATCAATTAGCCATAACAAAACAATAATTGTTTCCATTGGGATGATGAGACATGATTAATTATTTTTGACATGATTTATTTTCACATTAAAACCTTGATTAAACCTTGTCAGGTCCATCGCATCACGCATTTTTGAACCTATTTTATGAATTGAATTTATTTAACAAGCTTTGTGTTTATGCCATATGAGATTTTGCGATATCACAAAATCGCAAAATCGCTCTCATCGGGATATCGCAACATTGGAGCATTGGTAAGTCATGTTTTAATTTTTAAATGTATATCTACAATGTGCGATTTATGATGTCGCTTGCAAAGTTCAAATCACAAAATCGCAAATTGGTATTTTATGTTTTGTGCTTAACTTTTAATGGGGAAAATATTTATGCGAGATGCGATTTGCGATAAGGTGATCACAAAAATGGAATTTATTAATTTATTTTTGTTTTTTTGTTATATAACAACAATGTTTTGGAGTTTGATTTTTTATTCAAAATGAAAAAATACATTTAAGAAGTGTCCCTATTTATATTATCAAATTTTAAACTATTTCGTAAATAAAAATGGGGGCGTTGTTGCATAGCACAACAATTGGCAATTCATTTGGGAGAACCAGATATCTTTGATTGGTTTGTTTGATATTTCTAAACTTTCAAAACAAGAAAAAGTTTATGAGAATAAGAATAGTATGATTGATGAATTAAATAGTGTTTTTTCGGAATATAATCTACTTACCTATCTCATTTTTTCTTAGTTAACCCCTTTAGTGTTAACACATAGGTGTCTGTATCAGTCAGTAATCAGATTTAAAAAGATAAAGTAGGTGTTCTCTAAAAATTGATTTCATATATTTTTACTCATTTATCATAGATAGAGCCATTATTGCCAGTAGGCGTTTATAGCCTCGACAGGGTTATATTTTAACCAATAATGATTCATGGTCCCATATGAATTTGGTTTATTATTACAAAGTTTAATTTAACATATAATTGAATTTATTTTTGCTAACACATTCTCAAAATCATTGTCCAGGTTTGGTGGCCTGATAGTGACAATGTCATCCACTGGTAGTAATTTAGACTGAATAAGCTGGCTCGTGATCAGACCCCTTGTATTTTTATTTTTATAATCATTTAGCTATTACCCTATTATGGAATGCAATATTGGTAATATGAGTCTAGATTATTTCTCTATAATCATGATAAACAAGCTCGTGATGAGACTTATTTTCTTTTGAGTTTGTACATTGTATATATTTCTTTTCTTTTTGAATTATACTTTGAAGAAGAAATTTTATCTAATGGGATGAATCATTAGCTTGTTTAAGGGTTATGGACGATAATTATAGAGTTGGTAGATACCTTTTCGTAGATAATCCTTGCTAGGTTAAAGGTTTATTTCTTGATTGATACATAACATCTATATTTTATAACATTAAGAGTCCTTTCGGAAAATAAATGTCTTTAGTAAATTTCAAAATATTTCAAATAAATAAGTTTTACTCAATTCTCATAGTTATAATCATATTTTTACTTTACTTATTTATAGAAGCAAAAGATCAAATAAATTTATCAGAAATTTTAAAACTTTTAATCAACCAAAAATGATGTTATTTTCAACTTTTATTTTCCTAAAGCAAAGTGAAATTTAAAGCTTAATTTCTAAGAGAAATATTTTTTAAGAATCTGACCATTCATAGGAAATGAGTCTTTCTTACCTAGTAAGTCTTGTAACAAAAAGGTAGATAAGCCTATTTTTTCTATGATTTGAAATGGGCGAAGCCATAGTCTTTGGAATTTGGTATGTTTATTGTTTTATTCATGTGCCTTATCGTATTTCAAAACAAGGTCTCCTATTTCAAAAGCTTTTCATCTGGTAGATGATGTGTCAAACGAGACTTTAACTATTTCTTGATGATGAGTGTGTATAGCTTTGGATTTTTCTCTTTATTCTTCCATTTTAAGAATTTGATCTTGTCTAAGTTGAAGGGAAGAAGAAGGATTTTCATCAATAAACTGCACTAAAGCAAATGATGGTATTGTTATATTTGTGGGTAGAACTGCTTCTTTCCCATAAACTAATACAAATGGAGAAGTACCTATCAAGGCCTTATGGGTGATTCTATCTGCCCAAAGAGAAAATAATAGTGCTTTGTGCCAATTTTTATAATTTTTTTCTACAGTTCGTTTGATGATTTTGATGAGATTTTTATTTGTATATTCAGCCAATACATTACCTTGTGGATAATAATTAGATGAGAATTTTAATTTAAAACCTCTTTTTAAAGTGAATTCTATCATAGCGTTTCCAGAAAAGTAAGATGCATTGTCAAATATCAAAATTGATGGGAGGCCAAACCTGGTGATTATGAACTGATCAATAAAATCTATAATATTTTTTTATTAACCACATTTAATGGGATATATCTACCCATTTTGTGAAATATTTTTTTTCTGTTAGAATAGAATTATGTTGTTTATAAGAGTTTGGAGTTATTTCACCTATGATATCTAACCCCCATTGTTTGAATGGTTGTTGGATATTTACTGGTTGTAGTGGAAATGTTGTTTTTCTTTCTCTTCCTGCTGCAGTTTGACATACTTTTCATTTTCTTGCATATTCATGTGCATCTTTAAATAGATTTGGCCAATAGTAACTAGCATGCAATATTTTATGAGCTGTGGTGTTTCCTCCGAAATGACCTCCAGCTAGTCCATCATGTAATTCTTGCATAACTTTTTCATCTTTAGTTTTCTCTAAACATCTCAACAGTACAGAATCATAATTATTCCTAAATAAGACATCATCTATGACTTGATATTCATTTGATTTAAGCCTTAGAGCATGCTTTGCTATGTAATTGAGATACAATGGAGCATATCCATTTTTTAAGAAAAATTTCAGATCAGCGTATTGTGACTGAGAATCGTTTAGGCTTACCTCAGACAGTTGTATTTCATTTGATTGGTCTTCTTCAGTTGGTAAATGAGAGGCTCTAGTTAATATACTGCAAAGACCTTGACCTTTAACAATTTTAGCAGGATGTATCTCTACATCATATTCTTGAAGAGCGGTAACCCAATTTGCTCTCTTCTCTCCTACCTCTCGTTGGATTAATAATTGCCTTACTACTGAGTAAGGCAGTGAAAATTTTAAGGATGGACGTTTATCTTAAAGTTTAAAAACTTGGTGAATCTTAGTAGTCCCCAATATATGAATTGTAAAGCTTTTGATGTTGTTTTTGTAAAAATATTTAGTTTTGTAATCATTTTATATTAGTATATATCATTTTTTGGCGATTTTTAGGATAAAATATTTTTATAATATAAAATTTGGGCAAATCAATTTTTTAAAAAATGGGAATTGGCGAACCTTTTTTTTGGAAAAAACATGGAAAATTAGCCCAGCTACGAATATTAGCCCCTAAAGTTTTCCATGGAGTAAGGTGCTATTATTTTAGTATGTGTTTTTAGAAGAAAAGGTCTAAAATGTTTCAAGGCTTTAAATATAGCAAAATCTTGTTTTTCCACAGTTGAATAATTTAATTTAGCACCTTGAAGGTTAGAACTAAAAAATAAATAGGTGCTTCAATGTTTTGATCATTTAGCTCTGTCAAAACTGCTGCATATGACGTATCAGAAGAGAATGTGTATAATACAAATGGCTTAAGACAATTAGGAGTTGTTAAAGAAGGAGATTCGATGATGTCTTTCTTAAAAAGTCAAGATAATTTCTCTCATCTTTTCCCCATTTAAAAATTGATTTTTTCTTGATCACTAATTGCAGGGGTAAGATGATTTGGGAAAAATCAGGAACAAGCCTTTTTACAAAATTAATTTGTCCTAAAAATGATTGCATTGTTTTTTTATTGTATGGTAGAGGAATATTTTTGATTTCCTGAATCCTATCAGGGTCAATATGGATTCCTTTTTGGGAGACAATGAACCCTAATAATTTACCTTTTGATAAGGTGAAATAACAATTTTTTGGATTCAAGGAAATGTCGAATTTTTTACATCTTTCAAAAATGTGTTTTAGGTGATTAACATGATTGTTTCTATGCTTGGAATAAACAGTAATGTCATCTAATTATATAACAACTGAGTTGTTTATTAGTCGTCTGAAAGCTATATCCATAGCACTTTGAAATGTAGCACCAGAATTAATCAACCCAAATGGCATTTTTTGGTATGCATATGTTCCCCACTTTATTATGAATGTTGTCTTTAATCTATCATCTGGATGTACCATAATCTGATTATATCCTGAAAATCCATTGAGAAAAGACATAAATTCAGATCCTGCAACTGATTGCAATATCTGTTCCATGGTAGGCAAAGGAAAATTATCCTTTTGGCAAGCTTTATTCAAATTTCTAAAGTCTATGCAAATCCTAATGTCTCCATTCTTCTTTCTAACTGGGACCATGTTTGACACCCATTTTCAATTTCTAACATGAAAAATAATTTTGGCTTTAAGCATTTTGTTTAATTTGGATTTAATTTGACTTTATAAGTTTGGATGGATTTTTCTAAGTTTTTTCTGAACGAGGTTGTCATCTGAGATCATAGGTGTGGTATGCTGAATTATAGAAGTATCATATGTCTTGAGATCTGAATTATCTCATGCAAAGATATTTTTATATGTTTTCAGCAACTTAATAAATGACATCCTTTCTTCAGGTTTTAAACCAAGACCTAGGTTAATGTTTTGAGGTTTTTCTGATGTACCAAGATTAATCAATTCAAATTTTAAAGTAGAAATCTAGGTTTTTGAGTTGGTAATCTTCTTAAACCTATCTTTGAAATCATAGAGATCTTCCATTTTGACTACAGATTTGGGAATTGGATTAGAATTTTGTTTATTTTCAATCTGTAAGTGATGTTCATGTTCATCTAAGATTTGATCCTCGTAACATCCATATGATGTGAGAAATTCTACTATATCTGTATCATTATTTAATACTCTCCAATTTGTTACATTATCAGGAATGGAAGGCCCAAAAATTTACTCAATTGAAAATCTGCCTAGGCTAAATTCTTTAGATGGTATTAGCTTAGATGCTACATTAGCAAGTAAATCAACAATTGCATTTTTTAATCTAGGAACTGTGGAGATATTGAATGCAGAAAAATGGGATGTAAGGCTTTGAGCTAAATCTTGATAGTGTTTCAAATGTCCAGAAATACAATGAATTGTGTTTCTGACTTGTTTAACAATTATCTCAGAATCTCCATATACCTGAAAATATTTAACGTTTAATCCAATACCTTTGTACACACCTTATATCAATGCTTCATATTCAACGGTATTATTCATGCATTGAAATTTGATTCTATAAGCTAGCATTGTTTTCTCTTCTTGCATATTGATTAAAATGCAACCTGCTCCTGCACAATTTTCTAATTTTGAACAATCAAAGTATAAAGTCCAAAACAAAGAATGTTTTGAAATTTTATTGCTAATATTAATACATTTAGAAGTGTATGTTTGAGAAAAGTTTTCAATTTGAGAAATAGTAGTATTAATTGAAAAAGGTGAAATCTGGGCATTGAAAAATCCAGGAAACAATTTAGATGAGTAATTTCCAATAATATTATTAGTGAAAGCTACAGGTTCATTTGTTTCTTCAAGTTCAGTCACTGTATGTTTCATAAATTTTTCACGATCAACTCTGATTTGATTTGGTTTACCATTGTATGGTAACCACATATGTGACCAATCGGTAGCGAAATATCCATGTAAATTTTCCGACCAGTCCCTGCTTAAAATAAGACCATAAAATTTAGGGATATCTACAACCAAAATGTCAATTACTTGTAGCACCTTTGGATTGGATGATAATCTAATGGATAGTGACAACATTTCTCCAATGACGTCAATTTTTTTTCTATCTAATTGAACTATATGTACAACTGATTTTTGAGGATTGACATTCAGTTTCGTGCACACCGTTCTTGGCATGATGTTTGTAGAAGCTTCTGAATCAATAAGACAATTATGAACATTTTTGTTGAAAATCTCATAAGTCAAAAGTAAAGGAGGAGTGTGAGAAATAGATCTATCACCAATTAAAACAAGATCATCAGGATTTACTTTGTTTGAAGACGACGGACGTTTTCCCATCTCTTTAGAAGCTTGGGCTATAATCGGTGGTTGTATAGGATCTAGAGGGGTTGCCTTGAGTTCTCTGAGTAAAATTTATTGTTGTTGTTTGAGTTTGGTCATTTCATGTAATGAAATTTTTGCTTTGGTATTTTTCATATCTTCAACTATATTTTATTCCACTATATATGAAACTATTAAAGTTTTAGAAGTTTTAAGATGATCTAGTGAAATAGAATCTATCTGAACAGTCTTAGATTTTTGGGCTACTGTTTTCTCCTTTGTGGGGAGAGATTTCTATTTCTGATTTGATATAGTTGAATCAAAAGAATATTTACTTCTTGTAGACACTGGCATAACTTCTTTTTCTTCTTCTATAGGGAGAATGAAATCCCATAACCCATTCAGTTCAACTTCTTCTTCAGACTCTGGTTCTTGTTCATATGGTGAGGAATCTTGGATATCCTAATCAGATTTAGCATTTGAAATCACATTTGGAGGTTGAGATGGTGAAGAGGGGTTTTTATTATATGGGCGATATTATTTCTTAGGAACTGATGTTTCAACAACCTGTTTCTTTATTTCAATCATGTCATTTGACATAGTTTTGAACACTTTTTGAAGACCTTCAAGATCGAATGGATCTTTTGAGACTTTTTTGTTGGAATCTTGACAAAACGTCACTTTCTGTGATTTCATGTCTTCTATATTTGATCTTTTTTCCAAATCTTAGATTCTTTTCTCTACAACAAGATCTTCTTTCATGTTTTCTAAAAGGGTAGCTTTACCAGCTCTGTCTACAAAAATAGCTATATTAGAAGGCAAAGAAGAAATATACCACTCTATTTGTACATCAACAGTAGGCTTGGAAGCAGTTGGGATTTTGTTTAATAAATTATTAAATCTGGAGTTGAAATCTTTAATCCTTTCGCCTAAGTTTGTTTTTAGATTGGAAATAGCATTTATTAAAGATGCAACAGTTCTATCATCTCCAAATTTTGCAAGAAAAACTTGTTCAAAAGTTGCCCAATCTGCAATAGATCCTCCTGGAAGTGAAAAGTACCAGGATCCTGTGGATCCTTGTAAGGATCCTTGTAAGGTATAAGGTAAAAATATTACTACAATATCTTCATGAGAAACTCCATTAATATTCATTGTCAACATAAAATTATTAATATGTTCTTCAGCAGGAAGACCATCATCTGGATTATATTTAGGTAGCGATTTTTCTGGATGATCTAGAAGGGCATGTGAATTTGCAATCAATACAGCACCAGGATTAGTCCAAGGCCGATTAGCCATAATTGGATTTGAAGTTTGAAAAGATACAGAAGTAAATCCATAAGTAGGGGAATGAATGTAGAACTTACAACTAGAACGATACTACTTGTGATAGTATTGTTTGTTTGAGTAGAAGAAATGGGATAATATGAAGATGTAGATTGAGTAAGAGTGTTAGTATGAATCTTAATTCCAAGCATACGAAAAAATACCACTTTAGTTGTGCATAACAAATAGCCCTAACAGCAAATATGGTTGCCAATATCCTCAGATCTGCAGTTAGGTGATCAAGATAAATGCTGCAAAAACCTAGATCTATGCATTATAAGACATTAAGCACTAGAAAAAACAATATTTACTCCATGCATCCAATAGACAAGGCAATAATATGTTGAATGAATTTTGTATTAATGGCACCTGGGAGGAAAAAAGAAGAGGGTGTTCCCTATTCTCCCCAATGGGATGGGTTCTTGTAAGTCCTCACCACTTCAGATCTAAAATTCCTCTTTCTTGATGGTGTAGAAAACCCAGACAAAAATGGTAGCAAAATATGACTATGATGGTGGATCAATAGTCAGACCAAAAGTATAGATCCGGAGTGATCTTCAGGCAACAAAAGGTGGTAAATGAATGGGAAAACCCTTCTATTTATAACAAAATATTGAGTTAATCTAGATATTAGTGCATAGTTAAAATATTATTAACCAAATCAAGATCCAAATTTTACAGAATATTTTATTATATTTGTTGGAGGGAAAAGGAATTTGACTTGGGTCAAATCCCTTTATTTGTAAATATCAAATAAATAAATGATTTATTTATCATTCTAAGGATGTGGTTGAGTAATAATCAAATAAATAATGATTTATTTAATTATTTATGGGTGATTTAGTCATATCTAACAAAAAATATTATTTAAATAAGGTTTAAATAATTATTCTTAGAAAATAATAAGATAAATAATGATTTATCTAATTAATTTCCTTGTTTTGGGTTAAATATAACCAGGAATATTAATTAAACTGTTGTTTAACTAATTATTCCTTGAAGAAAATCAAACAAATGTAGATTTATTTAATATTTCCTCATGGGGTTTCCTGTTTAGACCATAAACAACTTAATAAAGGTGGTTTACTAAGTTATTTTCATAGTGAAAGCAATTTTACTTAGGGTAAAATTGGTCTTACATGGTGTACTTGGGTCCATATAATGATAATAGGTTAGATGACCAAAAAATGGTGTAACAGATTGCCCCCCAGCGTGCGAGTGTCAGGAGCAAATCGTATGACCGAAGTACGTTGTAAGAACTCAATCACTAGACATCAAGGAAGTCAAAGAGAGAGAAGTATAAGGTAGACCAAAGTGTCAAAGAACTAGACTAAAGGCGAAATTATAGTTGTGACAAGTCTTTGATGAGTACTTCATGTTATAGATGGCGAGTAGAGTTATCTGCGCTCGCCGAGGCAAAGTACAAACAATAAGGCGTCCGGAAAACCACGGAACTGGCCAATATAGTACATGTTGGCATAAGCATGAGCTAGATAAATAACACAATAATGAATCCAACATACATATTTTGCCTGGGATAATAGCCATTACTTTGTACAATAATATATGAGTACATGAGATATAGATATAACCCAGATGCCCCTCAAAATAGGAAATGGCTCTAAAAATCTGACTGATACATGCAAAAAAAAAAGGTGATGCAAGCGACTGAGGCCGACATCATCAAATTTATGGAGCTGCATCAAAGGTTGTGTTGAAGAGGTCATCTGCGTATGTTGGGGGCTACCTGTAGGGCCACCCCATCATGAGGGCTGAGACATCTCACACACACCCAGGAATCACCGATATCAACTGTTGCATCACTGAACCATCAAGTATACGAATCTCGATCATGCTGAAAGGAGCTGGAGCTGAGTAACAATCAAGTCAAAGGGAAATAAGGAGTCCCTTTGCCTAGTTCGAGGCACCGAACAAGAGTGGAAGCTGGAACCAAGGTACACCGCCCTCTAGACCTGTCTTCTGGAATGAATGAGCTGATGTCGACAAAAGGAGGTCTGCCATAGGTGAGGCAATAAGGGATCCTCAACTAAGACATGAGAGGAAATAGTAGATCGACTGACAGACTGACACCAATGACGATGATGGAATGGGCGTTACTGAGTAGTGAACGGACGACTTCCCTTGTTAGAGCATAAAGGGCATGGATGACCTTGTAGCGATTGACACAATATCATGAGGGATAGGGGACAATGGGACTGAAGGCCATAATGTGCAACTTGAGAGAGGGACCAAGCGCTGAAGGATGGATTACTATAACGGGATTCAAAGGGACTCGAGATAGAATCCATGAATGCAACGATGACTCAACTCGGATGCTCTAAACAAGGGCGACTCGATGGTGCTGCCACACAGGAAAGGTCCAATGGGGACCATAAAAACATGAGTACAAGATGGTAACTCACGACAAAAGTCGACACGAGCGTGGACAAGTATGGGGGCAAAGTGGTGCCCCTCAATACGAGTGTTGCAAGTGAAAAAAATTGATTTTGAGGAGGGTTGAAGTGACGCTTCTTAGAAAAAATGTGTCCTGGTGAAGTATCAGATCACTAAAAATCATGAGCTAGCTACCTAAAGAAAATAATACATGAATTTCCGGAAGGAAATGCTAAGGGTAATATTCTTCAGATAGAGTGCATTGCGAGGATTGGGAAGGGGATGGCCTTCAAATTCTTCTAATAGAGATTCCCTTACCTAAATCCTTACTGATGATGTAAGGTCCTAGCCATAATGAGTCAAACTTCCCATGACCAAGGACATCATGGGCCTGGTCATACACCAGAACAAGATCACCTTCGTGAAAAATACGAGGTTGGACTTTTTGGTCATATTGAGCTTTGGTGTGTTTCTTAGCCGCCTCAATGGTTTGCAATGCAACACGACGGTCTTCAAAAGCATGCTCAATTATGATAAGTCATTTTTATAAAGGTTAGGTGTCAGGTAGAAGTTCAATGGCTAGATGAAGGGAAGGGATTTCACACTTGATCGGTAGGATTTCCTCCACTCCAAAAACAAGGTGGAAAGGATTAAACTCGGTGACGGTTTTAACAAAATTTCTATAGGCCCGCAAAGTAGGGAAGAGCATAAGGTGCCAGTTGGTTTTCTGCTTACCCACTATCCGTTGAAGCATGGTTTTAATAATTTTATTGACTTCTTCAACTTGGCCATTACCTTGGGGGTAATAAGAGGAGGAATATTGGTGCTCAAAGCCCAACAGTGAGGATAGCTCACGACATATCTCATCTTCAAAATGTCGGCCATGGTCGGAGACAAATTGTTTCAGAACTCTGAATCGAGCGAACACATGGTTAAAGAAAAGGAGGGTTGCGGTAGCTACCGTGTTGTTAAACGTTGGCATGGCCTCAACCCATTTATTGAAGTATTCAACTGCCACGATGATATACTTATGGTTACCAGCTGATGATGGTTGACACTCCATATATTCTATGGCCCACTTACAGAAAGGACTAGTGGAGATGATAGGATGGAGGGGAGCTGGAGGAGCTCGTGCCTTAGGGGAAAAATGTTGGCAATTGGGGCAGTGTTTGATTGCCTCAATGCAATCACCAAAGAGAGAATGCCAAAAGTACCCAGCGCACATGATTTTCTGGGCAACGGCCAAACCAGAGAGGTGGCCACCACAAGCACCGCTATGACAGGCATTGAGGACTTGCTCTACTTTAGTGTGTGTGAGACAACGAAGAAGGACAGAATATACACCGCGACGATAAAGTTCATCACTAATAAGAAGGTAGCAGGGGGCCTAGTGTCAGATACGTCGTCGAGCATCACGGTCAAGATGGAGGGCAAACTTTTGGGTTTGAAAATAATTGAGGATGTCCCCATACCAAGGGCCATCGGTGGTAATGGCAAACAAATGTTCATCAGGGAAATTATCATTAACTGGTGGATCTTTCGTACCTGTAGGTAATTCAGAAATGAGTTCAGCGAGGGATAAACCTTTCTTACTTTTTGGTGTGACAAATTCAAGATCGAATTCTTGGAGGATCACGATCCAACGGGCGTACTTCCCACTGATGATTCGATGACTCAATAGGAAGGCCATACGGTTGGAATTAGTCACGACCTTGGTGGAACATATGAGGATATAATGACGAAGTTTCTGGACCAAGAACATGACAGCCAGTGCTAATTTCTCTTCATGTGATTAGAATACAGGAGGTCCGACCAAGTTCTTACTGACATAATAGATAGCATGTTCAATTCCATGGTCATCTTCTTGAATGAGGACTCCAGCAACCGAGTGGGTGGAAGCAGAGATATACAGGATAAAATCCCTATCAAAGTCAAGTGGACGAATCGAGGGAGCGGATGTGAGAGCATGCTTCAGGGCATCGAAAGACTCTTGAGCATAGGTATCCCAAAAAAAAGGGATATTAGAGCGGAGGAGTCTCAGGAAGCCATGCGTAGTGGTGACATAGTCAGGTATGAACCGACGAAGGAAATTAGCTTTGCCTTGCAGGCTTTGTAACTCGCGTAAAGTACAAGGGATAGGAAGCTCAAGGATGGCTTGAACTTTCAATGGGTCAAGCGTGATACCATATTTAGACACAATGAAGCCTAGAAGACGTATGACAGGTACATAAAAGACACACTTCAGCAGGTTGAGGCGGATATTATACTTGCGACATCGGAGAAATATGGTACACAGGTCGTCAAGGTGTTGTGCCCGATTTTTAGAATGCGCAGTAAGTTCATCTAAATAAGCAAGGATAATATGAGCCAGGTCATGGAAACAGTAATACACAGCCCACTGAAAAGTGGCTCCTGCATTTTTAAGATCGAACGGCATGACTCGATAGGCAGAGGTCCCCCACGGCCTAATGAACATGGTTTTAATTTGATCAACACAATGAATAACAATTTGGTTGTACTCGGAGAAACCATCCATAAAGGATAGAACCTTGTGCCTTGCACACTCATCAATCATTTGGTCAGTGAATGGTGTGGGGAAGTTTTCTTTGGGACAAGCTTTGCTTAGATCTCGAAAGTCGGTGCAGACACAGATGGTGCCTTGTTTCTTGAGAACGGGGACCAGATTGGACACCCAAGTGGTGTATTCAATGGGATAGATAAAACCAGCATGCTTGAGCTTATCGATTTTGGCTTTGATAGCTTCTTTTCTGGAAGGATTAATGGATCTCAAATTTTGACGAACAGGATGGAAATCAGGTCATGTATCGATATGGTGTTCGACAATGGCAGGATTAAATCTGGGCATTTCTAAATAGGACCAGGTGAAAATATCGTGGAATTATTTGAATAGCTTGGTGTAAGCCTGAACCTCTTCTGGGGTGAAATGGGCGCCCAATGTGATATTTTCTTCTATCCCTAGTTTGTCAAAAATGTTAATTTTAATGGTAGGAGAGATATTGGCCATATTCCCTTCTTCAAAAGAATCAGGTGCAGGAATGGGATTTCTAAACCAATCGACTTCATTAGGAATGAAGTCTTTAGTTTCCACAGCATATTGGCCATGGGACTATTGTGGGAGGAAGTAAGCATAGTGGTGCATATCATCCCACGGAAAGTCAGGGTTGGTCAGTGCTTCCATAATGTTTTCATCAGAGTGAAAGATGGGGTGAATGGAGAAAGGAGGACCACCTAACGCGGTAGAGCTACCTGGCTCATCATTATGTGAAGAAAGGCTCACATGCGCAACGTCATGGGGGATCATCAAAGAGTAAGAAGATAAAGGGTCTACGAATGTTGAGCCCAGAGTGATTGCAGAAGGGAGTTCAAGCTGATCATCAGGGGATGTCTCCATAGGGGCTTCCCCCAAGGGTCTCATGGATGATTATAAGTAGAAAATGGTGACCGAAGGCTCCATCATGTTGACATCAGGAGGAGGGATGTCAATGGGAGTAGGCAGATCCTCTGGTTCTGTCGAAGCATAACTCGTGAACAAGGCAAGGGTGTAGTTGTTACGCTTGGCCTCGAAATGGCAGAAGGCTTCCAAAGAGGAATGATACTCTTCGAGACGAGGACAAAGGTGAGTGTAGTGGCCATGGAAATCACACAAAGCACAAGGGTGATTTGTGCGCAATGGTTTGAGTTTCAGAATTGAATCAGGTATAATGGAATATACCTCTGGGATATCAGACTTTGGAAAGGTTTCATTGACCATGGACTTAAGGTGAGGCAAATACGGACATGTATGGGTGGTGTGACCAGAAACATCACACAAAGCACACTAGATGGTACGCTTTGGAGACCGCGGAGGAGTAGGGTTTGTCGGGGCAGCCTTTTCCTTTGATGCCCCCTTGCGAGTTTTTCCTTTCTAACCCGAAGCAGTCGCAATGAGAGGTGGTTCTTGTTGAGGTGATTGAGGCACTGTTGCAGTGAGAAAAGTCATGGGGACTGGTTGAACCGGGGTCAAAGCAAGATAAGTTTTGGGTGGATCGAGGTACCAGATGGGAATCCCAAGGTTTAGGTTAGGAAGAGAGAGGGTGGCCATGACAGGTACTGTGTACACTCCTGGTGGGGGATCTAGGAATGGTATCTGACCAGAGGGGTAATGACTAGGCGAGATGGCTCCAAGATGGTTAAGGCCTGGAGGAACCATTCCAGGAGGATAAAGAGGCTCATGAGTACCAGCTGAAGGTGAAGGGCCAGGAGGAGAAGGTCCAAAAGGCTGATGAGAGGTCATCATGAGAATCTGGTAATCGGAGGTACTAGATGGAAGTGGTTGAGTGGCCACCTGACCTTCAGGTGGTTGGGTAGCCACAAATCCTTGCCGAGGGAAAGGATCAGTAATCGCAGCCAGTTGACTAGGTGCAGGACTGGGAGGAATGGAAGGGACTACTTTTTTTCCTCTCAATGTTGCTTGAGACTCCCACAACTGCCACATCTGTGGCAAAAGAGGAAAATCATTTGTATAATGACCATAAACACCACAACAAGAACAGGGCTTGTTTGTATGAACAGGCATGTCCTGCTTGGGCTAAGTGCCCTGTTGTTGGTTTGTAGTGTTAGGAGCATTACCTTGATTAGGTCTAGGATTACCAGGGGCAGCTTGATTTTGAGTGCATTTCCTCTTCCTTTTTTAGGGAGGAGGATTATTCGTGCCCTACTATGCGTACACCTACCCCTGAGGGTGCGGTGGTTGCTGTTGTGGGGGTTGAGAAGGCAAGGGAGGAGGAGGTACTAATGCTAGAGGAGCTGGAGCACCAGGCTGCAGATATGGATAATAAGGAGGTTGGGTAACAATTTGGTAAATAGGAGGTTGGGAAAATAGAGGAGGCATGTTGTATCCTGGATACGTGCTACAGAGAGGGGGAAAAGTGTAGGAGGTTTTGGCCCCCCTTGAGGAAAACCATAGCCCATGGGAGGTTGAGCATACGAAATAAAGATAACTCTAATGATACCATCAGTAGCATGAGATGCCCCCGGTGAGTTGGCACCACCGGGTCTGGGAAGATCTGGTAGAACACTATAAACATAACTTGATTGAGCGTAGATCAGATCATACTTTAACGCAATTTGGAGAGCAGCTTCTTCGGTTTTAGGAAAGTGTGATGCGACATCTTTCCCAATAGGTGGCAAGAGAGATATAAGGAACTAGTCCATGTAGACACAGTCTTCAGAGGTAGGGGCTCGACATAGGCTCTTTCTTCTCTGCCATTCCTGGACATGGTTGGATAGGCGGGTCGCAGACAATTGACGAAAAGAAGTGAAGAGTTCAGTACCAGTGTTGTAATCAAGAGGAAGCTGGAAATAAGAAAGAAAAGCTCAGGAAAGAGTTGCAAAGGTGGTATGAGAGGAAGAGGCCTAATCAACATACCACTTAAAAGCTTCACCAGTAAGCGTTCGTTGGAACAACCAAAGATGGATAGAGTCATTGGTAATGGAATTAGACGAACACCACATGTGGAAAGATCTAACATGATTTGAAGGATCTTCTCTAGCAACGCCTTCAAACTTTGGCATGTCAGAAGGGAGCTTTATCGGCATAGCAGGCCAACTAGTGTCATGGTGTATAGGGTCGTTTATCAACTGGTCAAAAATAGGGAGGCTGAGGCCTGCCATGAAGGGGAGCAAGGATGCAGCCGGGGTAGTGTCTGTTGCGGTCCCACTAGTGGTATTTCCAGCCTAAGGGCCGGGGTCACCACCAGCATTAGGTCCTGCACCAAACATGGTGAAGGTTTCAAGGGGAGAACTGAAGGCAGAACGAGAATGAGAACCCAAAGGACCAGAAGAAGATTCAGTGTGCAGACTCGCTGGAGGACTAACTCGAATTCTACGCGAAGGAGTAATTTTTCCTACTGGAAACTGAGGATGAAGGCCAAGAAGTCTCCGGGATAAACGCCTTGATGGCGCAATGGTGATGACACAAATACGGAAAAAAGGAAAATGTTATGAATATAATTCATAACAAATATAATAAATATAGTTATTAATAGTTAAATAGGAATTACGTAAGTAATAATCAAGTTAGTGAAAGGGCATGTCTAAAAGACATGCCCATTAATGAAAGGCCACCTGCGTAGGTATATAAGCAGGGCCTCATTGTAACATTTTATCATCATCTCTTATACATTTTATATAAAATATATTACTATTACAATACCTCTTGGGTATTTTATAACTTAAGTCAACAAGCCTACAGCTTTATTGTTCCATTTGTATCAGAGGAGCAATCTTCTCGCTTGGAAGGAAGCACCTACACCACTGTTGGCTACCTTCAGCTATTACATGCAGTGCCTTGAAATCGCTACAGCTCAATGTCTTCATCAATAATGATGGAATATTTCAACAAAAATTTGATCTATCTTGAGAGTAAGATCAATAATAATTCCGATAAATTCACTAAAATATTAACCAATCTTGAGGATAAGGTTACAGGAAATTCTGACAACATTAAAAAACTTCAAGACACAATAGATCAGATAGAAAGACAAATTTGGCTAAACCATAGAGAGGCCACAGACAATCATAACAAAGCAATGCAGAAGATAAACACCATTTTGGACAAGATAAACCTAATGCAAAAACCAATATTCCCGAATATTGAACATAGTCAACAGAACAATTTAGCTGATTCAAAAAAATCAGATCATAATCATGAAGAGTCACTACATTCTGCAGAAAATCAAGTTATGAGAATTACAGATTCAGATGAAGAACATCCACATGAAGATGAAAATGATCTCAACAACTGTTGTGACATGAATGAAAATCAAAGTGGGTATATGGAAACTAAAGAAGAAGACCACTCAAACTCTGAATCCAGTTTGGTATATGAAGAAAAAGAAGAAAATGCTTGTGATGAGGAAACTGATATGAATATGAAAAAATGTGAAAATGATGAATATGAACATGATGTAGAACAAGAAGATGAGAAAGACAGTAACAATGAGAAATATGTTGAAATAAAAAAAGAATCACGCAAGTCCATTGTCACAAATATAGTGGATGATATTAATATTCTTTAGTCTACTACTCCCAGTTATAGAGCTATGAACATGGAGGTTGTCAGATTGGATACAGATTATGGCTCCCAGTTTTCTGGTGTACTGGCAGATCGAGGCAGTCTAAATTTTGATGCCACTGGTTATGCGATTAGGAATACATATTCATGCACCACTCATAACAACAAATACACAAACCGGTTGTCTACCTGCTATATTTTCAAGCGTCCCAAAATTTTGGAAGATAATGAGAGGCTTTTATCTTTTAGATATAATTCTCCTCCTCCTCATCATATGAAGCAATAAAAGTCGCCACCATCCCAGTTTGTAGCCAATTCAATATTAATGCAGGGTCATGGGGTGTTGGACGTGCACATTCCTGACAAAGAACCCATGCCAGATTCAGAACATGCAAAGAAGATGCAAGCAGAGGGTTATATATTGAAGTCGGATTATATGAGCCCAGAAAATAGAGAATGGCTAAAAAAGTACATAGAAGATACTGAGAGGATATATGGATATCGTCGTCATATTCTGTTTTATGAAAGTAGGATTTGGATAAAGAAGTTTAGAAAAATGCCTGAAAAAGGGACTTTACAGATATGATGGACAATGCAAGCACAGCTAGATGCATGGATGTGGAGTTTATGAACTCAATAGCCGCCTAATGTGAGGTAAATTCTACTTTGGAGAGCTGTTGTCCAATCCTCAAGAATGCACTGCCGAGATATCATCTATGCATGCAGGTTTAGCTGAGGTTGACGTAGCAAAAGCAAGAATGTTTGTTAACAAGCCTGATGGAATGGTCAGGGAAATGAAAGATCCATACGATGACCCTCAACATCCATACATTTATGAGGAAGAAGATTTGTGGATGGCTCCGAGATTTATTAACATGTTTTATGAGGTTCCAGACTTCTGGAAATGATTTGTGCATGACGTTGATCAGGAAAGAGAGATGTGGCTTAACTCATTTTACAAGTCACCTTTGAGAATACCAATGTCTGTTGAATTGGAGTACTGGTGGTCTAAGGATCCTGAGTTCGTGTGTGTTGGTAATCCAAATAATGAAGATGATAAGCTTCTTTTTCGCCTATCAACAGGAAGGCTTATCAACTGGGTGGAGGAAAGCATGAAGGAAACTAGAGCTGAAATGACACCAGCAGAAATCTCTAAACCCTTTGAACCCTTGAATGCAGTTATTTCCATAGTGAATGATCGAGTTAAAGCGAAATTTGTAACAGATAGTAAAGAGCATAAAGGAACAGAGGACACAATGGAGATAACTCAAGATGGGAGGAAGCCATGAAGGAAGAAGAGCACTCAGACAAAGATGAAACGTTCTGCAACTGTCCAACTGTCGACACTGCCAAGAATCTCCAACAGGCAGCGCATAACCCTTCCAGTCATTGTTCAACATTGTTTGCATCCTTACACTGTGTTTTCCGCATTCACCTTCTGCAATTGCTAGCACTTTTGTTGTTCTCTACATTATCAACTCATTATCCGCCTGACGGTCCACGCTATTCGACCACCTTGCATACCTTTGTCGTGTAAAAATGTGTTATCAAACGTGGTGACGTTTAGAAGTTACGACGGACAGTCTTGAACCTCAGTATAGTTAATTATAATTATACTTTAAAAAAAATTATATAATTTATAATTATATAAAATTTATAATTTATAATTATATAAAATATTAATATATATATTAAAATAATAATAATAATAATAATAAAAACGTAATGAGGAATAAAAAAAAACATGGATTTAGGACAAGGTACAAGTGAAGACACCAAATACAAGAAGAAGAATTATTGTCCATAAAAATTTGAGGACAAAGTTCTGAAGGAAGGGCCAATTCATAATAAATAAATAAATAAAAGATAATATATTTAAATTGTGACGAAAGCAAATGAAGAAAAATGTGCATGATTGAACTAAAGACAAGTGTCAACTATAAGCTTTGAGGACAGCTTTTGAAGGAAGGGGAAATGTTATGAATACAATTCATAACGAATATAATAAATATATTTGTTAATAGTTAAATAGGGATTATGTAAGTAATCATTAAGTTAGTGAAAGGGAATGTCTAAAAGACATGCCCATTAATGAAAGGCCACCTGCGTAGGTATATAAGTAGGGCCTCATTGTAACATTTTATCATCTCTTATACATATTATATATAATATATTACTATTACAATACCTCTTGTGTATTTTATAGCTTAAGTCAACAAGCCTACAGCTTTTTTGTTCCAGAAAAAGAGACTGACAAGGGCAGGGAGGTGTTGGATCAACCGATTATAATGTCGAAACAAGGGTAGAGAGGTGCAGGATAAATTGATTTCAATGTTTTAGAGTCTTTTCTTGGCGGTGTTAACCAAGCCCTTTTTCACCTAGGGTGTGTGTGTAAAAGTGTGTAAATTTTAATTTTTAAACCCAAACGTTTGTAGAGAAAAATAAAAAGTGTGCTATATAGCTGTAAATAAACTTGCAAATGACAGTATATAGGCCTGCAAAAACAGAAAATAAATAGCTAATAATGAAATAATCTAAGACCAAGGAGGCGGGTATCTCAACAAATATTATATAGGTGAGAAAAAAACTAATCAAAACACACTAAAAAAGCTAATAGATCTAAGGTCAAGAGGGACACGGATCTAAAAGACTAGATCTGCTCGAAAGTGGTGCAGAAAACAACAACAAATCAGAGGAAAAATTGTTGTAAAATAGGTGGCGAAAGGCTATCTCCTGAAAGGAAATGGAATTAACCCTAGAGGAAAACCTAAACAAAGATATATGAGGTGATTTGGATGGATAACAATCCGATCTAAAGTGGATCTGAAGGTGAGGTATCAGAGTTGAAAAAATGGCTGAAGACTCTGAAATTTCAGACAACCTGCAATAGCAAAAACTCTTCCACAAAAAGTGGAGGGTACTGAAGCCCTAGGGGGCTAGGTTCCCATTTATTTGAGAAAAACAGAACAATTACAACTCCAAAACGGGCGGAGATGGAGGTCAGATAACCCTGAACAGAGGCTCAGACAAACCCAGAAAACTTTGAGAAAAATCCCTGCAAAACGTCCAGGTCGCAGTTTCTGACCTGTTTTCAATAGAGGTCACATTTTTTTCGCTGAAAGGTGCGTCCTGAGGGTCCAGGTCATAGGTTTTGGGCCAAAAATTAAGACCTACACTTCCAGCACTCTCAGTGGTAGATTTCAGAAAAAATTTGTCGTCTCAGTTGCGGCTGATGTTTGTCACCTGCGCAATAGGTCCGAAAACACACGGAAGTCAGAATTTTTATCATTTTATAGGTTAAAAACAACATCAAGAAAATAAAAAATAAGGGTATGAATAGAAATCCTAGGGTTTGAAGCAGTTGGATATGCAAGGATGAGAAAAACGACAATGGTTGTAATCGTAAACCCGTGTGGAGTCGCTAGTTGTTAGTATGAATCTTAATTCCAAGTGTACGAAAAAATACCACTTTAGCTGTGCATCACAAACAACCCTAACAACAAAGATGGCTGCCAATATCCTCAGATCTACAGTTAGGTTATCAAGATAAATGTTGGAAAAATCTGTATCTATGCATTAGAAGACATTAAGTAGTAGAAAAAACAAGATTTACTCCATGCATCCAATAGACAGGACAAGAATATGTTGAATTAATTTTGTATTAATGGCACCTGGGAGGAAAACACAAGAGGGTGTTCCCTGTTCTCCCCAGTGGGATGGGTTCTTGTAAGTCCTCAGCACTTCAGATGTAAAATTCTCTCTCATGATGGTGTAGAAAACCCAGACAAAAATGGTAGCAAAATATGACTATGATGGTGGATCAATAGTTAGATCAAAAGTATAGAGCCAAAGTGATCTTTAGGCAACAAAAGGTGGTAAATGAATGGGAAAACCCTTCTATTTATAATAAAATATTGAGTTAGTCTAGATATTGGTACATAATTAAAATATTATTAACCAAATCAAGATCCAACTTTTACGGAATATTTTATTATATTTGTTGGAGGGAAAAGGAATTTGACTTGGGTCAAATCCCTTTATTTGTAAATATTAAATAAATAAATGATTTATTTATCGTTTTAAGGATGTGGTTGAGTAATAATAAAATAAATAATTATTTATTTAATTATTTAAGGGTGATTTAGTCATATTTAACAAAGAATTTTATTTAAATAAGGTTTAAATAACCATTCTTAGATAATAATAAGATAAATAATGATTTATCTAATTAATTTCCTTGTTTTGGGTTAAATATAGCCAGGAATATTAATTAAATTGTTGTTTAACTAATTATTCCTTGATGAAAATAAAACAAATGTATATTTATTTAATATTTCCTCATAGGGTTTCCTGTTTAGACCATAAACAACTTAATAAAGGTGGTTTACTAGGTTATTTTCATAGTGAAAGCAATTTTACTTCAGGTAAAATTGGTCTTACATGGTGTACTTGGGTCCATCTAATGATAATAGGTTAGATGACCAAAAAATGGTGTAACAAAGAGAATGTGAGGAAGTAACTGAAGGGAAAGAGGACGTGACTTCACTCGTATCTGACTTAGATCTGGATATAGAAACTTTTTTGCAATGTGATTCTATTGGGAACTCAAAAGGAGGAATTCAAAGTTTCTCACTTTTAGATCGGGTTAATATACTAGTTTCCTTAAATAGGGAAGTAACGCTTTATTCAGAAGCTTCGGGATTAACATGCTTTTCAGCAGAAATAGATATTCCTTCTAATTTCTAAATTAAATACTGAACTTCGGGAGACTCGAGAGTAAATTATAAAGCAGATGATTGTCGATATATTTCAAGGGATGAGGGGAAGGTTTCTACAATTTTTGAGTTCTGAGTTGGTGATTTAGAGTTTAATCGAAAAATTGTAGGATGTTTTTGGGGAGATGGACTCTTATGAGGGCTTCTAGTTTGAGGTTTATATTTTTATGCCATTCTTAGTCCGGCCCTCCTTATGGCGCCAAAAATTTTGAGGCCTCAGAAATCTGTGGCAACAACAAGCCTCATAAATCTGTGGCAACAACAAAGGGGATAACCACCTGGTCTGGACCTTAAAGCAACACCTTTTCCATTTAGAATAGTGGCTCCGACTGGGGGTAATGGGACCAATTTCCAAATTTTGGGTTTTATATTATTGTTGGGTTTCTTTTAAATGATTCATAATGAAAATAACTAAAAAATAAGAAAACTTTATTCTAAAATGCAAAAATTTTAATTAAATCTAATCTAATCTAACCTGGGATAATGTTGATTGTATCCGATCTAAAATGATGTCTATTCAATCTGTGACGATTTAGATCAATTACAGACTTAGTAGAATTAATAATTTTGTAAGATAATACTTTTGGGAAAATAGTTAATCAAAGGAAGATGTGAAACATATCGTATATATTCTAATGATCATATATAAAACAAATCAATTTCTATTCTGATATCATACAATAATGCAACTGATACTTCAAGCAGAAATAATCGATTTCATACATAATTCATAAAAAGACAGATTTATCACTAATGTTAAAACATAATTTAGCATACATGATAATAGTAACATATGTGTGTTGTCCTGCTCATTTGACCAGCGATAATAGGCCACAATCAATCTTCTATCAATAAGTCATTGAAAGAATACAATAGTGCATCAACAATGATCAACCAAGATGATATATAATTGAAAATATCAGGTTCCATTATCTTATCAAGACATCCACAAACTTACAGTAACGTATTCATTGTAAATGTTCTTAATCAAATTCCTCGACCCTTCTCTAAATGCATGAGAAGGGTTTAAATACTACATTAACTACTTAAAAAATAGATTGTGAAAAATATATTATGAGGAGGTTTCAAACAACCTTCCTCATTCCTAGTATCTAATTTCTCAAATTGAAATTTCCAAAGCAAATTAACTCATGATCATGCTTGATGATAGGCTAATGCCAGCTCTGCTTTTATGTTCACAAATATCGGACATTGGTTGAAGTTGTGGAGGCTTCCCGAACTGTGTTTTCACCTGTCCAGTAAATATAACATCAAGTAAAAGTGGTTGCATTTTCTTTATGGAATCTAGAGAACAATTCAATGTCATTCTTTGACTATGAGGCTTAACCAAGAGTTGCCAATATGCTTCCTAATTAGTCTTTTTCAGTTGTGCAATTGTTTCTTCTCATATTTGACCTATATTTTTCCAACTTTGCTCCAATATTTTGAGATCAGGAATTTATTTAGGATCTCCTCCTTTAATTAAACCGGAGGTATGTAACATGTGGTTGATTGTTTTGATAATGCTCTTCGATATGCCTGATGCTCTAGTTATTTCCAATTCTTCCTGTTTTACCTGTGTATCCCAGTCAATAAGGAGAATATGTTTATAAGTTTCTCTGATATTTGGGAAATCTAATCTTCTTCCTTCCTCTGAATCCTGCCATTCAATATAGTCAGAAATTTTGGTATTGAGTTCATTAAACCCAATTCTCTGACCAATAACTATATTAGTCAATTTTTCACTGATTTCCAAATGTCGAACTATGTCTGACATTTGAAAGATAAAAAATCCTTCTTCTTTTTTAGAGTAGGGCCTTTAATGCCAATGTTTCTTTAATGAATTCCTCTGGAGTAGGAATGCTTTAATACTTTCTAAGATTTTCTCTCAATTCTTTAATCAGTGTGTCTTTACTGGATAAGTCATTTGCATGACTTATCTTAAGTACTTCCATATCTTGTTGTAATTTAAAGATTTTTTTCTCCGCTTATTGGTTCAAACTGTTCCTTTCTTCATCCAGTTGTTGTCGTAGTTGCATTATTTTATCATCCAACTCTTGAACCAAAATGGATACTTCAGCTGCTTTGTCCATTGTTGCGGTAGTATATGCTCCAAAAAATTTTGATAGCCAAGTTAGGTTGTTGATTGGGTTCGATGGGGTGTCTTTCCATACAACTTCCATGATCTCATTACCCGGGGGTGTTTCAATCCTTCTTCTCTTTCTCTGTTTCCTGACTAAAACTTTATGAAGAGGATTGTAGAATACATCCAATGGATGGATATCAGTTACCTTTAGAGTAATTTTAGCAATAGGAAATGCAGGAATAACTTTTGCATCTTCGGATTTTGTCTCAGGACTTTCAGTGGTTTCTTTTGCGGAAATTATCTAACCCTGGGGAGTCTAAAATACTGTATTTTTCTGTGTGGATGATCCTTTGGTAATATCCATCAATGTATTACTAACTAAAGTCCATAATTTATCTAGCTCACTTTGATTTTGTGAATATTATTCTTCTATTATGATCATCTTGCTTGGTTCATTCATATAACTAATAATCATGATATTTTGTGGAATATGCTTGAGTCTTTGCTCTCTATACTCATGGAATATTTGTAATTCCTCCAGGTTTAGATTCAATCTGACAAAGTTTTTAACTTCTTCAAAAGTTTCAACAGATTGCAAACCATCTTCAAATCTATCATCTGTGTGTATGAAAGGTTTGATTTTGACTGACTGAGTAAATTTATTAGCGATCTTCTCTGGTTCTAATTGCCTTGGCGGTAAAATAGGGAGATTCAAAAGTTGAATTTTCTGGCATTCTTTCGATGCATGATTGAAATTTCCGAGGGAGAATGAACCACACTGAATTGGGAAACTTGGCCATAAATATTTTTTATTATCTTCCAGAGTTTTAGTGACTCCATTGCCGACCATTTGGTAAGCCACTTCTCTTGCCATTAGTTTATCTGAAACATACAGAGGAAGCGCATGTGGAGGATCAGAGCTTTCGAATACCCTGATGTATGAAAATGATTCTTCAATGAAACATCTTCCTATCATTTGGAGATCTATGATGGCTTCCTTAATGAACCTGGGGATCTTTCTATCAAACATTAACTGATGTAATGGTAATACAACCCCATAACATAACCTGTGGAAGTGTGGTACAAAATGATGTTCCCATATTTGTTTATGACTTAAATGAATATGTAATATTCCAAAATTTGCATGTAGTAAATTGGAGTATTAAATTTTGTTATTTTCACTTAGGAGAATAAATGGGTAAGGAAGCCAATGCGTAATAAAAATCTGAATAAAATCCCTCATAAGGTGAAAAGGGATCAACATAAGATCTGTATTTCACACTCTCATGTGTGAACAAGGACTTTTGTATGTGGGCAAGGTCAATTTTGACCAAGTCAACAGTGCTAGGATAGGAGTTGGAGATCATCTTGTGAGACAGTGCAGAGATAGTGGGAGGAATATTCCTTGGTGGAGGAAACCTTAATGAGTGGGGCCCAAGGAAAGAAGGCTAACACATGTATAAAAGGAGGGCAAGGTAGCCATAGAAAGACATCTTATGAATGATATTTGATTTTTCTGCTTACACTATTCTGCATTCTCTTGTTGTTTAGCAGAGTTGTTGTGTTGCTTAGCTCAAGGATCTCTTATTTAGGAATCATTATGCTTCTTGAGAGGCTTCTTGAAGGAGATTGTATTGATTTGCCTCACATACAGGATTGAGGCCAAGCATCCTCCTTCAGCTACAGCGTTATTTCTATAGCAATATAACATTGTGTTGTAGGGTGTTGTGGTGAGGGTTCACAACACCACTTCTGCAGCTTGTGTTTCGGAGGAGGAAGCCTTCCTTCCTTTGGGAGACCAACAAGGAGGACTTTGAGCTAATTTTTTGATCTTGGAATGTGGCCAATGTATTTTACATCTCCTACAGTGTAGTCCCTTGCAAGAACTGCATCATTCTTTGCATTGTTGCAGTGAGAGGGTTAAACCCCTTGTTTTTGAGCTAGTTCCTTAGGGAAAGGGCCAACCCTTCTCCCAGAAAGACTTGTAAGAAGGATCCTCCTCAAATTTTGTATTATTCAGCTATTTTCGTATATAGCTTCAGTTAGACTACGTTTTTTAGATCCATATCTGCAGATCTAACAATTTGTACATTGTGCTTTCATGAAACCCTTGCCGAGTTATCTTCTTGATGTGTAAAAGGGCTAGATCCCTATTTTTCTTCATGTTTTGAGAAATAAAACTCTTGATATGATATTTTAAGCATATTTTATCAGAAACCCTCTTTAAATGACACTGTGCATGCTTCAGGAAATTTCTGTTTAGTCAAGTCATGGGATTTTAGTGTTTTTGAGCCATATCGGGACCGGGAGATCTGTTTAAAAAGGTAAAAGAGATTTGTTTCTGAATATTTTCTGGGTGTGATTTCCATATTACTTATTCTAAGGTACCATAGCATTATTTATCCCTAAAATAATGCAATTCTCTGAATATAACGTTTTTATGGTCAAAATTTCTGCTTTTCCCAACTTTGGGAGCATATAGCGAGACATATTTTGCTGCTGCAACATTCATTTGATGGCTATCTATTTATTAACACATTTTATGAGTTAATTTATTGCTGCTATTCCAGTATTGTGCTTATGCATTGTTGCATTCCCATTTTGGGATATTACAATGGTATCGAAGCATAGCCTTGGCTCAAACTGTGAGTTTCAGCCATTATGATATAAGAAGATAGAGAGAAGAAGTAGATCATAATGATGGAAAGAATGATCTTTATCTCATCACTTTTTAGATCCAGGAAGAACCTCTCCAAGGAGGTTAAGTAGAAGAAATGCAAGGAAACTCCTAGAGGGTTTCAAGAAGAAGAAGGGCCATGCACTTCCTATTCTCAAAGAGGAGAAGACATTACGCATGAAGAACACTTGGAATATGAAATTCTGAGTGCATACCTTTCTGAATACAAAGCTAAACCTAGAGCCTTCAAGGAGACTCTAGCTTTACCACAGTTCATTCAGCTGAAGGAAGAAAGAAGACCCTACAGCTATGGGATGATAAGAGGCAATAGATTCCTATTGTCCACTTTTGATGGATCACTCACATATGTAGCAAAGGCTTGGGTGATGAAACTAGAGGCTTTCTTCTTACTACATCTAGTAGTAGAGAGAGAGGTTGTAGAAATTGCAGCACTGCACCTTGAAGGTGAAGCAAACACTTGGTGGTTCAGCCATTTGACCCATGCAAGAGTATCTACTCTTGCTAAGTTTTCTCAAAGGTTGGTTAGGAAATTTTTCAAATAGAAATTAGAGGAGGAGAAGCCCTCACCACCATTGGAAGAGGCATGTACCAGTGTTGTTGCAACCATGGAGGAGGAATCTTCATCTTCAGCAGTTTGGGAAGCCAACACTTATGAGGAAGGAACTCTTGTAGCCCTTATTGGATGGATAACTCATTCTTGCGGACAAGACAGACCTACCAAGTTTCCTACAGACAACTAGCAAAAAACAGACAAACAAAAACTATTTTCTCTAGATAATATTCGATTCAGAATTAGCTACAACATGGATTTTGAAGACCTTCCTGTAGTCCAGTGCTATTCGTAATGATCTTCTTTCCAGTTGCTTGAAAGAGTCATCTTCAAAGATCTGCATTCACAAACATGGAAAAAATCAATAGCACCTGCACAGGATAAACTAATTCATGAATTATATATCTATCAATATGATCAAGGAATTCAAGAAATAAGCTAATCAATTAAATAACTCATTGATAAAACGGTATTCATTCATATTAGCTTTGATGAAGAAGAGCCTTACAACCGTGTCCACCTTGATGTCGTACAAGCCTTCCTGGGGTCCGGAATAGGGGTTTCCTTTACTCTGACAATATTTTCACTCTCTCAGCTAAAATGCACATGGGTGTGTAATCATTCCCACATAATGATCAATTAAGAGAGTTTGGGTTTCTACACAATTTCTCCTCAAAAATTCTCAAAGTCTAACTCTTTTTCAATCTCAGTCAGTACCCTTGAAACTGAACCAAAGCTTCAACTTATAGGTGAAGGAAAGTGGTTACAGCTCCAAAATGGAAGGGATAGAGTCCCTTTATCAAGGGATTAAGTTCCAAAATCCAAGGAATAGGCTCCTTTAATGAAGGAATGAATGTTCATGATAATGGAAGGAGTGAAGCTTCGACCAGATAACGCCTTCTAGAAGTTTCCAGCTGGGAGAATATTTGACCAGCTGGGCTTCTAGTACTTACTTTTTCGCTCATTTTACCTTTACAGGAGTCCACAGTTTTAATACACAAAACATGTGGTGGGTACCGCAGTTTTCCTTCACAAAAGGTGCGGTACCACAAGTAATGGCTAGGAGTAGTGCAGAGCTAGGCTTTTTATGATTTTTATGAGATTTTCTCCAAATCCAAGACTTGGTTTAGGAACTTTGGGGTTTTTGACTTCTAAGGGAGCATGATATACGTGTTGATAGACCCATATGAATAGTTGAATGTCACGGTGACAAATTTTAGTGTAACAGATTGCCCCCTAAAGCGCGAAGTATGAGATAATTCGAAGAGTGAAGTGTTTTATCTTTTCAAGGATTAGCCTATGGACACCCCAGTCGGAATCCTGTAAAAAAATTCAATGCAAAATATATATATATATATATATATATCATCATCACTGAGGTAGGCATTCCCACACTTAGATAAAAAACTAACTAAATTTGTTCTGATACAAAAATGATTTTAATATTACATCAATATTGTAGACACAGCATGGATGCAGCCATCTGTAATGAATAGTCTACTACATAATGAATAATAAAACTCCTCGCAGCCTGGATGGTGGAAACTAGATTCAGGGTCTTGATTTCTACTTCCCAAACTAGTACGATTCTATCGATGCGATTACATGTGTTGAAGTCGAACATGGTAGAACCCACTTGATTACCAGTCAATGATGTGAATTGTTAAAAAATGTGACAGAAACCACCAATAATGACTATGGCTCTCAAATTACTGAGTACAATCCATGAAATGTGAATAAGTGATCTAAAGTCGAACATTTCACAGAATCGTTAGATCGAAGGTCAATGATGCAACCTATTATTGAAGACGAGAAACCTGCCATTAAGGCATGCAGATTCCAAGGTACTAACGGATTCTAAATCAACTTCCTAGATGATGAGTTTTCGTCGATAGAAAGTGATCCCTCATAGGCAAGCTCACGATACGAAACCATAGATCAAGTTTTTAAGAATTTTTTTGCAAGGAATGAATCAGGGATGTTCAACGTGAATGGAGACAAATGTTTGTAGATGAATGGTTTGTTTTATTGTCCTCTTGAGCACATAAAGACACTGCAGATGGTTTGGTAACAATTTCCCTAAGCTAATATCCAGAAATCGACTAAAGACCTTCAATGTGGTTTGATTAACTGATAGGCAAAGGATTTTCCCAACATAGGTAGAAGTGTGACAAGAAGTGTCGTGTTCAAGAGTGGTATACTGCTTTTAAATAAAAATGTAACAAATGGATTCGTTTTCTCTCTTTTTCCCCCACCATTTCTGGCAAGTACCTCTTTATTTTTTATAAGCTTGAGGAGGATAAAATTTTCTTGTTTATAAGCTCATCCTTCAGATGAGTCCAACTTGGTTTAAAATCGAACCCTAAGAAGGAGTGGTCCATTCCTTTTTGTAATCGATAGGTCCTTTACTGTTAAATTTTAACGAGTCAAGTATAGGAGAAACTCGGTGTTTTTCATTTTTAGGGAGTCAGAAGAAAAAACTTAAGAAAACTCCATGGGTGTTCTTTTTAGTAATTTTAGTCTCTTAGGCCCGAAAAAGGATAAAATAATGTGGGAGAGAACTCTATTGACCATGATTAGTCAACGTATACCTTTTTCATAAATATTCCATTTTAGTTTGGAAAAGGGGTAAACTTATACTGAAGAGACGACTGTTCATTTCCTTTAACGAGTTTAAATAGTCAAGTACTCGGTAATATTTTCATCTTTAGAGAGTCTGAAAAGGGCTTAAAAGAGAACTCCAAGGTTTCGCTTTTTCGTAATTTTCAAGAGCCTGAAAAAGTGATAAAATTATACTCAGTAGTTTTTCTTTTTCTGTAAATTTTAACGAGTTTGAAAAAGTGATAAAAATGTACTCATATGGCCAACTTTCAATTTAATTAATGAGTAGGAAAAGACGAAAAGAACTTGGCATTTTCATGTGTTTTATGAGAATGAAAGATAGCAAAATAATCTTGGGATTTTCATGAGTTTAATGAGTCTTGAAAATAATAACCGAAATCGACTCAAGATAGGTTTCATTTTTACGAAAGCTTGAAACAAAGAAAAAATATGCTTTAGATAGGTTTGTTTCATTTTTACACAAGCTTGAAACAAAGGAAAAATCATGCTTGAAAGTAGTTTCATTTTTACACAAGCTTGAAACGTAGGAAAACTATGCTTGAGAAAGGGTTTGTTTCATTTTTACACACGCTTGAAACAAAGGAAAAATCATGCTTGAGATAAGTTTGAATGCCCCCCAAGCAAACTGGCTAGAGCACATGCCCCCCAAGCTTCATTTCATTCAACTAAGTAGACTACTGGTTACTAAAAGCTGGATGGAATGAATGTTCATTTACGAGATCGGATGAAAGACTCGACTTGAATAGGAAAGGATTTGTTTCATTTTTTAACGAGCTTGACACAGAAAAAGAACTATGCTCATAGTGACATGTTTCATTTTTTAACGAGGTTGACACAGTAAAAGGAACTATCCTAATAAACTACTATTTTTAATCTACCTACATAACCTACTGATTCATTTTTTAATGAGGTTGACATAGGAAAAGAACTGTCCTCATGGGTCTGTTTCATTTTTTAATGAGGTTGACACAGTAAAAGAATTGTCCTCATATATACTCTCTACAATCTACCTATATAACCTACTGATTCATTTTTTAATGAGGTTGACACAGGAAAAGAACTGTCCTCGTGGGTCTGTTTAATGTGACACAGTAAAAGAACTCTCCTCATGGGCCACTGATACATTTTTTAACGAGGTTGACACAGTAAAAGGAACTTTCCTCTTGACCTACTGATTCATTTTTTAACGAGGTTGACACAGTAAAAGAAACTATCCTCATCATACTTGTTTCATTTTTTAACGAGGTTGACACAGTAAAAGGAACTCTCCTCATATCTCTGTTTCATTTTTTAGGGAGGTTAACACAGTAAAAGGAACTCTCCTCACCAGACTTGTTTCATTTTTTAATGAGGTTGACTCAGTAATAGGAAATATCCTGGCCAGACTTCTGAATCATGGCTTCCAAATAGAAGAAAAACATGTCAAGGGATGCATCTCGATCATGGTGTTGATAGACCCATATGAACAACTAAATGTCATGGTGAAAAATTTTAGTGTAATTGCCCTACAATGTGATTCCAAATTTCACCAAGGTATGCTTAAAATTCCATCTCTTGTCGTTTCAGAAAATCTTATGGAGGGATCTACATCTTTGCATACTGCTAATTTAAAGCAACATAATTGCACTACATTGTACAAGAGAAGTAATGAAGAAAACAGGACCCATTCATTATGGGGGCATTAAAATGGTAGCTTCATTCGTGAAGAAATGGAGGAAGAAGTGTTTGATGGTAGACATATTGAAGTGAGAAACACGCTTTCTAGATGACCCTTTCTCAATGAGCACTCCCCAGCTCAAAGAGAAACTTCTACCTGCAGCAGTTATTGGTTTTGGAAGGCCATTGATGAAGAGAAAGTCTCATGGAGAGATCTCATTGGAGGTGCACTTTAACACATCATGAAGTGCAAGGTTCTTCAACAGTTTCAGGTGAGTTTTCCCTCATCACACTTGGATCTTTGTGGATTCAAGAGAGACATTGATGAGAGGTATTCTCTAGAATATCTCCAAGGAGTTTCATTTCAACATCCAATGAAATGCAAGAAGAGAAAAATGAATTGGGACGATGGTAGCCCTCATTGGAGGAGTACCAAGATGGAGAATGGTAGGAGACATCCACAAGTGATTGAGTGGATGTGGGTGGAGAGCAAGAGGTTGGTTAGCCACTTGCAAATTTATGAGATGGGGAGAGAAATATTTATGACACGGAGCTACTCTTGAGAGAGTGTGGCCATCATGAGACATGTCCTTTTCCTAAGGGTATATGGGTGGAAAGAAATTGGTAGGATACTTACATCATTGGGCAACAAGGAGTGTGGATTATGATGATATGATCATTATGTCTTCACGACATGGTCTGTATGATGCAGGTATCGGGAGGCAGAAAAAAATTTTGTTGCTTTGGTTTTTCTTGGGAGAGAAAGGGAATATTTTCTCTCAAACTTTGCATGATGTTGCAAGAGTACGAGATGGCACTATCATGGTGCAAAGGGGCTACTCCTTGGCCTTAGATGTTCAAGAGGTGCTTCCACTTTGGGAGGAGCTTCTTATGTGTAGTAGCATTATGGGAGATGTCTTTGACAATATGCATGTCAAATAATGGAGCTATGAGTTGGTAGGAGCCTATTTTCATAGGCCAGCAACGCTGTCACTTGGGAGCTTGGGGTTATTGGTGGAGTGTCCCCAGGATCAATTTTCCAATGAGGCACTTAGTGAGAAAGGAGGAAGTGAGATTGATGGATTAGTGGATGGAAACATCTATTACAAAGATATGATCTTCTTAACTTGGATTTCCAAGTATAGAAAGGATGATCTTCATGCAATAGATGGTTCATTCCTCTTCACGGGAGTGTGTCATAGCACTATGGAGGATTTCTTCATATACATATGCATCATCTTACTCTCAACACATGGTAATAATAATGCTTTTGCATCCATTGATTTTCTAACACAGTATTTGCATATTCTTTCCATTCATATTCAGTGCATTGCTCCAGAAGAGGGCAAGCTTTTCTTTGAGGTCCATAGCCCACATTGGGCCAAATTGTATGATGGAGACAACCATCTTTTATATGGCCTTGGGAAAGTGTTTTCTTTCATGTATGTTCAGTTGATGTACCCAGCCATTTTCTATTTATCAGTAGATGTCATGACATACATAATTATCCATTTAACAAAAAACAACTTGCCATGTAATTTTCTGAAGCAGCAGTCTGGAAAACTACACTGTAACTACTAGGGAAACTGTTTGTACTTTCCTGCACCACATGAAACCTTCAATATTTCCCTCATTTTGATGTTGATCATGATTTCATTTGCTGATATTGTTCTTATTTATATTGAGAGCATGATTGGGAGAGAGACACATGGGTTGTATGTGTCCTTTTGGGAAGAATATTCCCACACTTTCTCCATTGCATGTTCTAATGGGAGCATTGGACGAGATATGGCCACCGCAGCCAAACACTTGTTTCTTTTTGAGGTGGGCCATGTGATTGATGGAATTCCATATGGTTATGATTTCTTATCCACAACATATGGAATGATTTGCGCCAGCTTGATTCACAGCGTTGGAGGGGTTGAGGGCAATTGTATTGCATCCCAAGATTAGCATATGCTCTACACATATCGTAAGTGGAGAGGGAGATAGCATGGGGTAGGCTACTTCGTCTACCATGTTCATATTTCAGCCCACCTACTTTGCAGGAGCTGAAGGTGGAGGAACATTTTAAGGAGTTTCCATGTTGGGAGCATTAGGGGAATTTTGAGGTCTAAAATGGGCCTCCTAAGGAAAATGTACAATCAAAATTCACTTTATGAGAATCAATCACATTTTAGGGGATGACATCATCTCTAATGGTTGAGGTGGCATTGCTTGAGTTAAAGGTACTTACTTGTCATATTCTCAATGGTGGATAAAAACTCATGGTTAACCACAGTAGTTCTCTAAGTACTTTTAAAGTCAAAGTAAAGTACTCATAATAAATGTCATTTCACACTTTTTGAATAAAAATATATTATTGTCATTTCATATTTCTTGAAAGAAACAATGCATATCCCTATACATTTATTATATTATATTATATTATATTATTTTTATATAGTATATTAATTACATGTTATTATATAATTTAAATAATATAAATTTTGATTAATAGGATATAATATAATTAAGAATTTATAGATTTATATTTATATTTTATTTTAAGTTATTTAAGTACAAAGGACAAATGCATTAGTTGTTCAATGATAATGACTTTTTCTTGAAAAGATCATTCTTATTTATAGTCACATCAATACAATTTTTTATTAATTTTATTTTGGTACAACTTTTGAATTGAATTTAACTATGGTTACATGGATTGTGGTGCAAAAAGTGAATTGCAAATTCATAAATATTATTTTATTGGTTTAGCTATTATTTTATTATTTCCTTAGGAGGCCCATTTTAGACCTCAAAATTCCCCTAATGGTGATTCATTTTGTATGGATGATTGCTTGGGGATGGAGGATCCACATGGGAATGATGTTTCCCAATAAATTTTAGACTCCATGCCTTGAGGGGACCTGTAGACAGCACCTTATTTCCTCCTTGATTACTTCACCTTTTCATGATGATAGCTATTTGGCTAGCTTGCATGCTTGGGAGGGGCAATATGGAGATTCATTAATGAGACAACATCGCATTCCTTGGAGGAGTTCATCATATGTGGATGCTACAATAGGAGGAGGGGAGACTCTTCAGTTCTATCCATGCAGTTACTTGAGGACAAGAAAAATTTGGGAGGGGAGGACTGTAATATTCCAAAATTTGCATGCAGCAAATTGGAATATTAAATTTTTTTGTTTTCACTTAGGAGATGAATAAATGGGTAAGGAAGCCCATGCATAACAAAAATCTGAATAAAATCCTTCATAAGGTGAAAAGGGATCAACATAAGAGCTGTATTTCACACTCTCAGGTGTGAACAAGGACTTTTGTATGTGGACAAGGTCAAGTGTGACCAAGTCAACAATGCTAGGATAGGAGGTGGAGATCATCTTGTGAGACAGCACAGAGATAGTGGGAGGAAGATTCCTTGGTGGAGGAAACCCTAATGAGTGGGGCCCAAAGCAAGAAGGCTCACACATGTATAAAAGAAAGGCAAGGAAGCCATATCAAGACATCTTATGAATGATATTTGATTTGTCTGCTTAGACTATTCTGCATTCTCTTGTTGTTTAACAAAGTTGTTGTGCTTCTTAGCACAAGGATCTTCTGTTTAGGAATCCTTCTCCTTTCTTGACAGGCCTGTTGAAGGATATTATACTAATTTGCCTCACATCCAGGCTTGAGAACAAGCATCTTCCTTTAGCTAGAGTGTTATTTTTGCAGCAGTATAACGTTGTGTTGCAGGGTGTTGCAGTGAGGGTTCATAACACCACTTCTGGAGCTTGTGTTTCAGAGGAGGAAGCCTTCCTTCCTTTGGGTGACCAAAAAAAGGGAATTTGAGCTGATTTTATGATATTGGCATGTGGCCAATGTATTTTACATCTCCTACAGCATAGTCCCTTGTAGGAACTGCATCATTCTTTTCAGTGTTGCAGTGAAAGGGTTAAACCCTTTGTTTTTGAGCTAGTTCCTTAGGGAAAGGAGCAACCCTTCTCCCGAAAAGACTTGTAAGAATGATCCTCTTTCATTTTTTCATTCTTCAGTTATTTGTATTCAGAGCTTCAGTTAGACTACATTTTTCAAATCCAGATCTGCAGATCTAACATTTTGTACATTGTGCTTTCATGAAACCCTTGTCGGGTTACATTCTTGATGTGTAAAAGGGCTAGATCCCTATTTTTCTTCATGTTTTGAGCAATAAAACTCATGATATAATATTTGTAGAATATTTTTTCAGAAACCATCTTTAAATTACATTGTGCATGCTTCAGGAAATTTCTGTTTAGTCAAGTCATGGGATTTTAGTGTTTTTGAGCCATATCGGGACTGGGAGATCTGTTTAAACAAGAAAAAGATATATATTTTTCTAATCGTTTATGTGTGTGAGTCCCATATTACTTAATCTAAGGGACCCCAATGTTATTTCTCCCTAAAATAGCGCAATTATTTGAATATAATGTTTTTATGGTCACAATTGTTGTTTTTCCCCACTTTGGGAGCATATAGTGGGACATATTTTTCTGCTGCAACATTAATTTGATGGCTATGTGTTTATTAACACATTTTATGAGTTAATTTCTTGCTTCTATTCCAGTATTGTGCTTATGCATTGCTGCATTCCCATTTTGGGATATTACAGAATAGGGATAGGGTCTTCGAGAATCCATTTCCAACCCATAATTGGAAATCTCGTGGAGAAAAAAATGGCATAAAAAACATATGCACCCATGAAAAATTGGGAGATGACTTTGGAAGAACTAACTCTTGCTTGGCGATATTCATTAATCGCTTTGGCTAGGTTTTCTAAAATAATGGTTTCCCAATTCATGATGTGAGAATTAACAAAGGAGTCAATCAAGGGAACCCAATTAATAGAGAACTTGGTGTTATCAGGGAGACCATATAATCTACACAGCATTTATGCTGCAAAATTGTAGGGATTTGCAAGTGAAGAAATAGGATACATACCTGATTTATCATGCTTGAACTTGTTATCCAATTTCCTCCAACCTTGAATCATTTTGAAATGGTCTTCATTATTCTTTGCAAATTTTTCAACAAAGTGGTTGTCATAGATGTCTTGTTGGTTGGGCAGTTTGTACATGAATTTCAAATCTTCAGCTCTAAAAGAACCTAATATTTCATTCTTAATGGTTCTGAACTGTCTGTCTTTAATTGTTGAATTCTCAACCACCCATCTTATCATATCAGTATATGGTAAAAGGTTAGCCCTTGTTGTTGTTATGTGAAGGAAGGAGCATGCGACATCTTTAAACTATAAATATGAGGGCTTTGCATCATCAACAGTTGCCTTGAACTCCACTACTTTAGGTTTTTCATCTTTGAGGATAGTATAGATGGCTTGCCACGTTGTAGTACCTTCATCTGCAGTGCAAATAGTATCTGTGATTGTGGACAACATTTATGTACATTCAAATTTTGCAACCGTTTGTTTGTCGTGTTTTTACATTACATTGCGTATGGACATCTCTTGAAGAAAAATCCATTTTTAAGATAGAGCAATGATCAAATGATGAAAGATATAGTGAAATGACCAATCTTAAAAGAAAAGATCCACGAAGCAGCTATATCATTAATTAGCAGTAACAAAACAATAGTTGTTCGCATCGGGATGATGAAACATGATTAATTATTTCTTACATGATTTATTTTCACATTAAAACCCTCATTAAACCATGTCAAGTCCGTTGCATCACGCATTTTTGAACCTGTTTTATGAAGCGAATTTCCTTAACAAGCTTTGTGTTTATGCGATATGTGATTTCGCGATATTGCGAAATCGCAAAATCTCTTTCATTGGGATATCGCAACATCGGAGCATTGGTAAGTCATGTTTTAAGTTTTAAATGTATATCTGCGATGTGTGATTTATGATGCCGCTTGCGGAGTTCAAATCACAAAATCACAAATCGGGATTTTAAGTTTTGTGCTTAACTTTTAATGGGGAAAAGATCTATGCGGGATGTGATTTTCGATAAGGTGATCACAAAAATGGAATTTATTAATTTATTTATTTTTTTTGTTTTATAACAACAATGTTTTGGAGTTTGATTTTTTATTCAAAATGAAAAAATACCTTTTAATAAGGGTCCCTATTAATATTATCAAATTTTAAACTATTTTGAAAATAAAAATGGGGGGGTTGTTGCATAGCACAGCATGAGGCTACATTCCTACAAGCAAGTCATGGGTCATTTGGTTTGTTAGATCGTTAGTGGAACAAATAACATGTAGTAAAATAAGTAAGAAACATAGCATGCTACATCAATGAAGAAATTTTTTTTTTTAAATCATGTACAATAAAAAGCTCAATCGAGTCAAACACACTAATAATTCAAATAGATAAATCTCTCCCTTTATTAGGTGTTGCTGGTATAAGAGAATAGGATGCTAAATCACTTTCAATGGATCCTTAGAGCTATGGAGCTCTAAAATCCATGACAAGGGGGTCTCTTCCCCTCAAGCTTTTAGCAAGCCTCTCTCCTCTCAACAGATGGTAGATTGATGGACATTTCGTGAAATTATTCTCTTGGATTGAGGTGTTGGGTAGCCAATGACTGAATTCTTCCAATCATCTTGTTGCTTGGACAACACAATTTGTTTTTCTCTCAATAAATTTTGCCAAAATAACAATATGTTCTCATGTTTCTCTTCCCATGGTAGTCTTTAATATACAAATTTCAAATTTTCCCTCCTTCTCTTGGTACAATAAGGATGTTGAAACAAGAGTGGGAGGATGATTCCTTTGTGTGCTGCACTAAAGCCTCAAGGTGTCTCCAAGGTGACTAACTGTACTTGGCTAGACTAAGTGGGAATTTTTTCTCCAAGTGTTCCAAGTGGTCTCGGATGGTGACTTTTCGCTTACACAAGTCCACGTGATTATCATGTTCTTTCCGGCTATTGAAGAAAGTCGCGAAGATTTCCAAGGGTGAGTGCTTTATGTGCACAGTTCAATAAATTTTCCTTCTTGACTTTAGCAAAATTTAAATTTTTTAGCTCCTGAATGTATTCCCTCCCTCTAAATCTTTATTTCTACCTTTTGCTTGACATTTTATAATGTATTTCGCTTGTACAATTTTCTAGTGTTAACAATTGCCTCCTAATGTATGAGGTCTAGGAAGAAATATATATCCAGAATACATTATAGTTTATTTTTATATGTAATCCGTTCGAGAGAAAGAAAAAGAGTAACTTGCATGAAAAATGAGGTTGGAGACCCCTTGCTGTGAGTAGAAGAGGTATCATGCTCTGTTGGAAACCTACAAGAGATCAAATAAATACAATGTTTTTACGAGGCGGGAATGTCCCATGGTTGTGATGTTATGACTAGTTAAGCTTATCTCATAAATAGAGGTTTTATATGTATCACTTTTATGGTGGTGACCTATTGTTTCTTGATGGCGATAGTTGATGACGTCCTCAAGGGTGTTTTTCTTTGACAGTAGGATGAATTTGGTGCCAACATGCATAATTTTGGCATGACAAGTCTAGAAAAAATTCTCATTGCATGCATGGGTCTCTGACTAGGGATCTTCCCGTGTAAGAATTGTTGAAATAAATGCTTATCATGGCACGGGTCTTTCACGAATTATGACAGATTGCAATGGTTGTGAAGTACGATATGATCTTGACATGAAAGCTTATGTTAAATTCAAATGTCAAGAGGATCGATGACATCAATGGGAAATTATTACTCCCATCGTGCCATTTGAGGATGCCCCTATTGAGGTGAGGAGCCATCCAAGGTATTGCCTCCTTCTTGGAAGATGGTTGTTGAAGTCGACAAGAAGGAAGCCTCAACCGACCAAGAGGAGTACTAATGCAAGGGACCAGGGTCTTTGATGTAGCATGGCGGGGTGTCATAAGTTAACTTAGGCATGATGATGATAAATGGTTGTAATTGATGATGGTAGTTTAGTGGCCCGAGGTCGGAGCTTGTAAATGCAAGTGGTGGTAGTCATGACAATTTCTAGTGAGGAAATCCCTAGAGTTGGTAGGACGTCCAGGGTGGGTATGTGGTTGTTATGAGCATCATGGTGGGGTTGGGTAAAGAATTAGAGGCTCCAACCAAAGGTGATTAGGGACTGCTGCCAAGTGAGAAATGTGGATGGATGGGTTGGAGTTTTCTCCTAAAAAAAATTTGTACACTTCCCAAAAGAATATATAATGGATTTGAATGTAAAACCACGAAGACGAGTGCCGCAATAAACATGAAAATAATCCATCACGATGGTGTGAGGAGAGTGTTTTTTCTAAGGGTGGGGGCCCCATTGGTTGGTCTTGGTGTGATTGTGGTGAAAAGGATGAAAATTGTCGCATATCGGCTATGTTAATGGGGGTGTGGTAGGCCATGTGCGAGACACAGTGGTGTGTATTCAATCTTCTTATGAGAATGGTAGTTCAGGAGAGGATTTTTATCATGATATGGGTAAAACTTGACTTGATGTATGGTGGATGAATGAATATGAAGTACTTCCCAGACTTGGATGTTGTGGCCATGGCTCCAGATATTTTGTGTATAGTATACTTGAGTGATGGATGCCATGGAGGGTGAGGCTCTACTGACCTGCAAGAATGTTTATCACAAGTGAGGTGAGGTGACGATAGACATGGTCAGGTGACTGGAAACTATGGTTTATCTATGTGGAGAAATGATGTCAAGATATGCATAGCTTCTTTGGGGAGCCTATCATGCTCGAGATAGAATGATACCTACTCTTGTAGCTTCATTGGTTGGGGCAGTAGGTAACTTTTCATGCTTGTAATACCTACAACCAATACGCCAAGTACAAGAATATTTTCTATTCAAACAAATAAATAAAAACATTGAATAGAAAGAGATAAGAGAGGGCATAAATGTTCTTCTTGCTCGGGTTGAGGTGGCTAAGGTTCGAGAGGCAACGCTCAAGGAGTAGTTAGCTACTGATGAGGCTTGGGTCTTGGATGAAGACGCACATGTAGCAGACTTAGCCGACTCATGGATTTGGTTCGAGAGGTTGACTCAAGGTTTTGTTGATGATGTGGATGACACATGGCTCAAAGTGATGATGGCTCTAGAGAGGGCACATTAAACAACATTGCCCTGTGTGGTGCTTGTTGTTTTGGTTGTTGCACCTATACTGGGACCGGGTGTAGCTATGGTTCCAGAGGAACCACCTGGTGGGGCTTAGCCCTAGAGATTTTTTGTATCAAAGGAAAGTGCTCGTTATGAGGATTATTTTGTGTTTTATGATGACATGTAAACCTATTTTTGACTGACATGCTGGTTAGGGATATGACTTGTGACTCACATATTTTTTGATGTATATATGAGAGATGTGTATTTTTTTGGCTCTGATGATGTGTCTATGATTATCTTATTGATGGATGTTGTGTACCTATGATTAATATCTTTTTTATGTTTTTTGATTTTTTATGGATGATGGTTTATACAAGATGCATTCTAGTATACAATGTGATTAGATATGCAATCAACTGTATGGTTTTGATTTATTGGTATATGTGTCAATGTAATATGATTAAACTGACGACTTAATCTTCATGCATGCAAATAATTCCTAAATAGTTGAGAATATCGTACTTCAAAATCTTGGTTTAACTGCAAAAACACTATCTGGGAATCAAGGTAGATATGTAAATGTTGAATGCCATGGTTGAGGGCATCATTCATCAGCCTGATCACTGAATAATATTATGCTTAATTATTGGTGGCTGATGTGATGCATACTCCATTGGTTAAGAATGGCGATGAGTGAGGATAGTAAATAGCCTAAGTGGCTGCTGCTACATTTTGAGACCATCACGAGGCTCCATTAGTGAATACAAAATAGTGGATGGGGGGATGATCCATATGTGACACCAGAGTATTTTTTACAAAAAATATTTGATGATTGTAATCATCACAAAAATATATTATGCTACATGCATATTATCTCTAAGGCTGAGTCCTCTTGTCCTTATGCGTAAAATATTTTTATGTAGAGCACATTGCCGAGGTTAGCTTGGCATGTACTGTTGGGCTATGATAGGATGCATCCCTTGTGGAGGGAATGTTTTATGATGTAAGTACCTTTCAATAACGTTTCGAAATTCCCAGGTCCTAGGGCCTCTTTGTTGTGAAAATGCCACGATGACCTGTTTGGAGCAGCGAAAATGACCCAGATATTCCACCTCTTGTACTCCAAAGAAACATTTGGATGTTTTTGCATATAATTGTTTCTCCTTCAATAGTTTGAGAACCCTGTCAACATGTTCAACATTATCCTTCCAAGACCTGCTGTAGATTAGTATATCATCAAAAAATACTAGCACAAAATTTCTAAGGAAGGGTTTGAAAATGGAATTCATCAACCCTTGAAATGTAGAAGGTGCATTGGTAAGGCAAAAAGGCATGACCAAAAATTCATAATGACCCTCATGAGTTCGAAATACTGTTTTTGGAATATCTTCAGTCTTCATTCTAATTTGATGATATCCTGAACGAAGATCCAACTTGGTAAAATAAATTGCTCCATGTAATTCATCCAATAATTCATCCATCACAGGAATGGGAAATTTATCTTTAATGGTGAGCTTATTGAGCTCCCTATAATCTGGACACATTCGCCATGATCCATCCTTCTTGTGTACCAATACTACAGGAGCAGAGAAAGAACTTTGACTAGGTTGAATTATACCCGCCTCTAACATTTCTGCAATCATACGTTCAATTTGGCTCTTTTGGAAGTAAGGATATCTATAAGGCCTGATGTTTGGAGGAACACTTCCTGGAATTAAATGAATAGCATGATCATGATCACGAATAGGTGGGAGTCCTTTGGGAGTTTCAAACACCTTCGAATGATTGTCCAAGACTTGTTGGAGATCTGCAGAAATAGATGATTTTGATGTCGGAACTTCTAGTGAGCATAATTGTGCAATTACGCCTCGTTGTTCTTTCTTTAGAAGCTTTGTCATGACATTAGAGCTTGTTATCCTTCCTGGCTTCCCTTCAATACCCCGTAATTCGACTTCCTTTCCTTCTGAAAAAAATTTCAAGAAAAGTTCTTGAAAATTAAAAGCTACCGTCCCCAAAGATTGTAACCATTGTACTCCTAGTACAATATCAACACCTCCCATAGGAATGGAAAGCATTGGACTAGTCAATACATATTCCCCCATGGTTAGCTTAATATTATGGCATTTTCCAGAGCAATTTATAGTTCCTCCATTTGCAACCATCACTTGACATTCTGGTGCTAGGTATAGGAAACAATTTAATTCCTTGGCTACCTTACAATGAACAAAATTATGGGTGCTACCTGAATCAATCAACACTATTACCTTTTTCTTCTTGATTTGTCCTTGTATCTTGAGAGTTTGAGGAGTGGTAATTCCTGCCAGTGCATTACACAATATGGTCAGATTCATTTCTTCTCTTCTAGGGTTGGTTCTTGGTGTATATCCTCTTCTTGTTCATTTTCTTCTTCCTCTTCACAATCTATGTAAAATAATTTCTTCTCAGCACACTTATGACCTTTAGTGTATTTTCTATCACAACTGTAGCAAAGCCCTTTTGCTCTTTTTTCTTCCAATTGTTGTGGTGTCAGCCTTGTAGGTTGTGGAAATCTAGGCGTAGCCACACTTCCTTCTTTATAGAATTGAATGGTAGGCTTCCTTGTTGCCATAATTTTACATTCAACTTTTCTTGCCAACCTGAATGCCTTCTCCAATGAATCAGGTTCCAGAACGCGAACTTCATGTTGAATGTTATCCTTTAAAGTGCCTATGAAGAGATCAATCTTGTGTTCTTCTGGAATATCAGTTACCCTTATATTCAATTTTTGGAAGTCCTCAATGTGCTGCCCCACTAAACCCTTTTGTTTGAGATTTATCAATTGGCTAAAGGTGTTGCTCTTTGTATCCTCATAATGTGCTATCATTTCCTCCGTAAAAATTGACCAAGTGACAATTTTTTTATGGGAGCAAAGCCATCGATACCATACAAATGTATTTTGTTCTAATTGTAAAGTTGCAATGCGTACCTTTTGTGTGTTTTGCACGTTATGGAGATCAAAATATTGCTCCATCTGTAGTATCCATGTTACAGGATCCTTTCCATCACACTTCCTCATATCCATTTTTGGAATATGGTGGTTCTTCCCACCAACATTCGAGTTTATGAAATCACGATTAACATTTATTTTGTTCTCATCATGAGGTTCTTCTACTATATTTCCACCATTAGGAATCATTTCTTGTTTTAAGCTTGTCATCAAGCCTTCCATGTATGCTTTTAGATCATTCTTCATGTTTTCCATGTTGTCTTTCACGTCATCCATCTTAGCTTCCATGCCCACTTCCATGCCATCCATCTTAGCTTCCAAACCATTCATCTTAGCTTCCACGCCTTTCTTCAAACCATCCATCTTAGTTTTCACGCCTTTCTTCAAAACTTCCATTTCATTTTTTGTTGTTTTTTGCGCGAGCGAAATTTGTTGCACTTGCTCTTGCAACTTTGATATGTCATGTTGCCATTCTTCGTCTTCATGAGTCATAGTAGAGCCTTCTAAAGGCTTAATTGGCGTTGAATTATTTTTAGGGGCCATTTTAGAATCCACTACTAATATATATTCTACAATATTCCCTTGGAATAAATTCAACTTGATTATTCAAACAAGACTTATGCAATTCGGAAAAAAAATACACACCTTTTACTTGCTTTTGAGGAGCTTGATATTGAAATTGAATTATCTCTGTAATTGGGGATCTTCAATATCTGAAATTCAGCCCTGTAGTAGCCCTCTGAAGCTTATTTCAAATGCCACAGGTCTGATCTGATTTGGATTCTTCAAGACAAATTTATTTCCAATCTCCCACAATGACCCAATTTTGGACTGGTTCAGTAGAGTGAACTTGTATGACTTGCCACGTGTCACTGTTTCGTCTTTCAACTCTAAAATTGATCTCCAAGAAACTAAAGTCCGTGTAATTGCAGCCACTTTTTACGACACTTCAATCTGATGCTTAGAGAGAGAGTTATGAATATTTTCTCACGATCACCTCTTTGAGATGAAATTCTAGATCCTGAAAAAGAATTATCTTCCACAGATCATATCTCCGAAAATATTGCGAACCAAGATCTGAAATTTTTTGAAGAGTTTCCTTAGGATTTCGGCTTTGAACCCTAAAAATTTCAGATTCTGAACCTTCGTATAAAAAAATTTATAGCGCAAATGCCACGATGACCTGTTTAGGAACCTGAAAAAAGACCTAAATTCCACAGATCATATCTCCGAAAATATTGTGAACCAAGCTCTGAAATTTTTTGACGATGTTCCTCAGGATTTTGGCTTTGCAACCTAAAAATTTCAGCTTCTAAAGCTTCGTAGAAAAAAATTTATAGCGAAAATACCACAATGACCTATTTGGAGCAGCAAAACCCTAAAATCCAAAGCTCTGATACCAAATGTTGTGAAACCAGCTCCAAAAATAGAAGAAAAGAGATATAAACGCCTTAGAAATAAGCCACTTCGAGGGGGCAACCTCCAATACATTACATGAATGAACAATTCTTAGATGATACAATTTACAAAACCTCCTTTCTATATATAGGATTCCATGGGGCCATAATGTAATCTTAGTTGGCCACAATGTAATCCTAGCCGACCTAACAATAATAATTTAAGGGCACAATAATAACAAAATGGGGGTTACAAGGGTACAATAATAACAATAAGGGGGTTACACTAACAACAATAAGGGGCTATATTAGTAATATATGGAGCTAACACTCTTTCACGACATCGTAATGGAGGAATAAATCTGCCTCGGTAGATGAGCGAAGGGTGATGTTGCGATCAAATAATGCTTTCACCTGTTTTTTATGTGCCTCATTATGTTGGAGTGACTCTTGTCAATTTTCATCAACCAATTCTAATTTTACCAATCGTTGTTCTAAAATATGGGTAGCATCAAGGAGTTCGATGGTAGCATGTAAGTTGGGGATTTCACATTTGATGGGAATCATGGCTTCTACCGTGTACACTGGTTGGAAGGGTGTGAATCCTATTGAGTTTCTAACTACCGTGCAGTATGCCCATGGGGTGGAAAAAAAGATATGGTGCTAGTTTTTCTTATGGTTACTCACCATATGTTGTAACATTTATTTAAGAACTTTGTTCACAACTTCTACCTGCCCATTGGACTGAGGATAGTATGGTGATGTGAATTCATATATGAACACTAGGTGGTGAGACAACTCCTAGAATATTTATTTTCCAAAATTATTTTTGTGATCGCAAATTAACTCTTTAGGCACACCAAACCATGTGATGGCATGATTGAACAAAAATCGTGTCGCATTTTTTGTCGTGTTGTTGTATGTGGAATGGATTCTACCCATGTGCTGAAATTGTCAACAAAGAAAATGACGTAGTTCTGGTTTCCAGACGAGAGAGGGTTGCAATTCATAAAGTCGATTCCCCATTTTCCAAAGGGACAGGCTACGATGACCGGGTGTAGAGGAGTGGGAGGTGCTCTTGCCTTATGGGAGAAATGTTGGCATCTGTCACACCTTTTGATTTTCATAATGCAATCACGGAATAAGGTGGGCAAAAAATAACCTTCCTGTAGGACTTCTTGGGTTATATCCATCTTGGAGAGGTGGTCGCCGCAAGCTCCACTGTGACAGTCATTGAGGGATTTCTCAACTTGGTCGAGCGTGAGGCATCGTCGTTATAGCATCGATGCCTCATCGATAAAGGACATCTCCCATGATGGCGTATGACCCTTCAGTCGTCATGTGTGAGCTTAGGATTGGGTGTATGACCATACCAAGGATCGTTGGTCATTACTAGAAATAATTGTTTGTCAGGTAATGATACATTGACTAGGGATCCTTTAGTCTGACTTGGGAGGTCAGTGATGAACTCAGCTAAGATCAAATATTTTTTTCTATCGGGGGAGCTAAATTGTAGGTCAAACTCCTGCAGTATGACTACATCGAGCATATTTTTGGTTCATCAAACTACTGGTCAGCAGGTATCCCATGGGGTTGATAGCTACGATGAATGTTGTAGTCTGTAATATAATGTAGTGTCAAATATTTTGGACTGCGTGCATAAGGGATAACGAATTTTTTTCTTCAGGTTCATATCTTAAGGCAGTGCCTGATAAGTTATTACTGCCGTAATAAATTACGTGTTCTATACCATCTAGTCCATCTTGGATTAATACCTTGACTAAGGCGGTTTCTTATGCTGACAGATATAGGGTGTAATTGTTGTCATAATTTGGGGGGCTGATCAATGGGGCTGAAGACAATGCGTCGTTTAGCGCCTCAAACAATTTTTGGGCTTGATCGTCCCATTTCAACGAGATATCCTGATGTAATAGTTGTAGGAATCCTTGTACACAAGTGGTGTAATTTGGGACAAAGTGTCTCAGGAAGTTGGCTTTACCTTGCAATATTTATAGTTTCTTGATGGTTTTTTGTGGTGGCACATCATTGATGGCCTGGACCTTGAGGGGGTCCACTCTGATCCCTTGTTGGGATACTATATGAATCCTAATAGTCAACCTGTGTTGATGTAGAAGACACAATGAGAGGTTTCAAGTGTAGGTTGTAATGCTGGAATCTTTGGAATCCCAACCGTAAATCCTCCAGATGATCACTTCACTTCTAGGATCAAACTGTGGCGTCATCCAAGTAAGCGAGGATAAGGTGAGCTAGGTGATGGAAAATATAGTTCATGGCACACTAGAAAGTGGCTCCAACATTTTTAAGACCAAATGGAATAACTTGGTATGTGAACGTTCCCCAAGGGGTGGTGAATGATGTCTTGTATTGATCGGTATGTCGGATTTTAATTTGGTTATACCCGGAGAGCCCACCCATGAAGGATATGGCCTCATGATGGGCGCAAGAATCAATGACTTGGTATATGAATGGGGTACGGTAGTTGTATTTTCGACAAGCTTTGTTCAAATCTTGGAAATTAGTATAGACATAGATGGTGCCCTATTTTTTCATGACGGGAATAGGTTTGGAAACCCATGATGTGTAAGCTATTGGGTAAATAAACCCGGCTTTGTGAAGCTCGTCAGTTTCTCACTTGATTTCTTCTCCCTTAGATGGGTGAAATTGACATTATTTCTAGCGTACTGGTGGTATATTGAGCCAAGTGTTAGTATGGTGCTCCATGATATTGGGACTAAGCCCCAACATTTCTGAATAATCCCATGCGAAGATGTCTCTGTACTCTTTTAGCAAGTTTATGTAAGAGACTACTTCATTTGGGGAGAATGCTGCCCCCAGCAAGATTTCTTTGATTTTTCCTGGTTTTCTCATGATATTCACCTTGATAGTTGGTGAAATATTTGACATGTTCCCTTCTACGAACGCGTCAAGCGTCGGGATGGGATTTTTGAACCAGTCAACTTTCTCAGATGGGAGGAATTCTTTTGATTCAATAGTGTATATCTCTTTATTTTCTCGATTGTTAGGACTAAATGTTTTTTTTGGAAGAAAAAATAAGCGATGATGCATTGCATCCCACGAACAATCTGGTTCTGTCATGGCCTCTAGAATATCCTTGCCTGAATGGAACAAGGTGTCTAAGGGGGAGTTTTTTGTGTGAGGCCATGAGGAGGTGGTTCAGGCCTAACAAAGCTAGTAGACAAACACTAATAGGATTCGATAGTTCATTTTTTTGAACTAGACAAGGTCGACAGGGTGCAAAACGATTGAATTGCACTGTCAATGGTACAACTAATGTTCTAGTTGTAGCGGTATCAACACGAATGACAGATGAGAAGACATTATGAGTCATGGTTCTTGTACATGATGAGATGAATCATATCTTTTGTTCCATTTCATTGACGTTGGATGGTGGAGGAATTTCCATTGTGGTGGCTTTCATGAGAGAAATATTATGTTCCTCCCGTGGCGTACTAAGGCTACTTGCACTTTCCTGGATTTGGAAGTTGTACTGAGTTCAGAGGTGTCTGAACGTTTTCATTAAGGGGAACAACTCTATTTTGTGTTTGTGCCTTGTGCAAATGGAGATGGTATGAGAACCAATGCTATTATTTATTCCTAAAGTGGATGTTCGGAGATGATTGGGCATTGGGGCATGATTGCACTTCTACCATCTCTGATTTTTTGGTTTTGTTTGGCTTACCTCCTTTGGGAAGTTCAGAGTCAACACTGCCCTTGCCATTCATAGCCTTCAGAGGTACTCGCAATCTATCGTATAGTGTAATTGTGAGAAAATCTTGCAATAACGGTGTGTGATCTTCTCTTGATCAGAGAGACTGATTTGTGGGATGGGGGTGACCATGCGAATATTGTTAGTAAGGTTATTCAACTCCTTATATTGATTGATTCGGTGGTCAATTCTATCACTTAGCCCGCATGCCGTCCTTGGTTGGTTGTGGGCCCTACTAAGACGATAAGTTTTCGTAGCCTTCCTATTATTTGGGTAATGATGGGGGGCATGCTGCCTTGGGGCAAGTTGCCTGGCATTAGTATTTCTTAGCTCTAGACCAATTATATCCAAGTATTGGGCATCCAATGAGTGTATGGTGCGTAACAAAGCGCGTACTTGGGAGATGTAAGTAGAGTGGTGATTCTGATGGTTGCCTTGAAAAACTAGGCAAGACTATCTTTCCCTTATACTCTATTCACTTTGGAATGCTGGAGTGATTGGATACCATTTGCAGAATAATTATAGATCCAAGCATTGGGTGACCAAGTGGTTGCCTGCGTTGCATAATGCACAGGTTGGTCTCATCCATGTAGGGTGGTTGGTGGTGATGATGTGCCCCTTTATTGGATATTTTTCTTGTTGAAACGAAGAAAATGGATCTTCTTTTCATGTTTTCTTGCATTGTCTAACTTTCCACAGATTTTTAATTGAATCTGTCTGTCGCAACGAGGCGTACTATGGCATGGCGTAAAAATTTTAACGCTAAACTAAATTGGGGGATATAAGGACAATGCTGACCCGGGTGATCACCATAACACACCCGACATGAATATTGGACTACTCGTAAGCCATCATAGTATACAGGGTTGATAGGATACCATCTTTGAAACATCTCTAGGGATGCACAGTCAACAATGAAGTGATCACATTTATCACAAAGGGCGTAGAGTTAGATAGGAGTTGGAGGGCGATAATGGGGGGGGGGAGGTGGTGGTTAAAGTGGCTGCCTCTCCTTGGACACATATAATATGGTCCTTATTGTTTCCATCCCTATGAAGGTAGTTTTGTTCGTGGATCCTGTGTCTGAGTCGGCTAAGTCAAAGTTTTCGACGATGAATCATCCCAAGAAATCCAACATGGACCAAAACTAATGAATGTGGGGATAATGGCGCAGATGATGGTTTCTTCAGCAGATCTCACACATATGTTGTCGATGGTGAGCTAAGTGACTTTGGGCGACATGAGGGATTTGGTACCAATGGGTGGATGCCCTTAATTCAGGACACTGTGGGACTAAGTGGTCAGGATCGTCGCATAGTGCACAAACTGGGGTTGGCTGAGTGCCCTCCACCTATCGCCTTTAGTCCATTGGAATTACTTTGTATGAGGATCTAGTCTACTCTCGCAGGTACAACATGGTTCTATGATTTCCCTGATCTATTTGCATGGGTGGGTTTGAGGGATCCTGTTGGTATGATTTCTATAGGGATTAAAGGGCATGAGTATAATACCCATAATGGTCACATATGGCACATGCGTGGTTGGTGTGCAAATATTTCACTTGATTTTTTGTGGCTTGTTCCTTTTTATGAGAACTCGAGGTTGTGGCATTTCTTTCAGTGCTCAGAAGTAGTTTTAATTCATCTAACTCTGGGAAAATATTGGTGGGATGGCCTACGATATCACATAATGCACAAGGTTGCAATGCACTAGGTATTTTGGGATTTCTCATTTTTATTCCCTTTTCTGTTGGTTTTCATGGTCGCTTTATCTAGTGCTACTACGGGATTTTCTTTAACTAGTGTAGCCTCCTGAGAAGTGATAGGGGTTATCCCTATAGAAGTGATTCTAGGACTACCCAGCATGGCAGGTGGCACCAAATACCAGATACGTATTTCCAAAGCCATGTTTGGCAATGTAATAGTTTTCAAGACTTTCTTTGACATAGAACTAGGTGGGGGGTATAAAAATTGGGTTTGACCAATGGCCTAGGGTAGGAAATCCATGTCAGTGGCTTCGATTTCCATACTACTAGTCTCCATCTCCGGGCTAGTCTCATTGTTTGATGATAACATCATACACACCGGTGACCCCGTACCTTCTGGGGCTGCCTCTAGTACGATACAAGGGTCTCCTAGGAATGATCCTAGCATCGATGACGGTTTGAATTTACTGGGGCCATATTCTTAGTATGAGATGAGCGATTTTGTAGTTGTGTCTACGTAAGGTGGAATGGCATCAAGAGCCATCATGGGTTTTTTATCATAGTATGCAAGTTTTTCAACGGTGATGATTCGATATTCATGGGGGAACATCATCACCCGAAAGACAAAGGATGCTATGGCAGTCATGGCATACATATAACTCCACCCGAGGAGTATATTGTAGTCAAGATGTGCATCCAAGACTTCCATGTCTGTGAGTATTATCTTCCCGGCAAAGTTTATAGGGAAATTCAGATATAGACCAATGGGAGTTGAAGGTCAACCATCATATGCTCTAAGCATGATGTCGGATGGTTTCAGTTCAGGTGATACCAAATTTTTCCAAACGAATTTTGACATGATGCATGTAGATGCTCCCTCGTCAATGATACATCATGGTATGGGAAATTTTGGACTAACACAGGTATCTGGAAGGGGACCAGAGAAGGAATATTTGGGGTGAATTTGTTTAGCTTGAAATCTATTAAGCACGAATCAGAGGGGTCAATTGCACCGAATACGGAAAGTAAGGCTTTCCTCTATTTTGGGCATAATTTTAGGACTTCTAAGGCTGACATGGCAGTGGGTGATTGTCCTAAATCATCAACTATGCTTTAGTTATGGGTATCTTTTGAGTGGTTTCCTACGCACCTGGTTTTCCACTTAGCCGTACTTGGAAGGGGCTCAATAGGTACTTTGGATATGGTCAGTGGTGCAGTAGGTGCACTCGTGCTTGTACCTCATGAGTTAGTGTCCACGGGACATCATCATTCCTATTACCTATCTGGAAGAAAATTTCTTCTCCAGTCATGTCAATTCTGTGGTTTCCACTCCCAGTAGCCTTTTGGGGTGGTTGTTGCTATCGGGTGTTAACCACTTCTTTGTGGGGGAATACCTCCTTCATTACAATAGTTTTTGGTGTATGTCCCCCTTGTCCACGGTTACCCTGAAGTTTTTTTAGTTCAAGGAGCTCGAGACAATGGTGGGTGTAATGGTTGTACTCACCACATATGGCATAAGAATGGTTTTTCGTTAGATTGGACCTATTGTTCTGCCCTTGGGAGTTTTTGTTTGGCTATTGGCTTTGATTTCGGTCGGGGTTGTCCCTAGACTAAGATCACGGGGGGAGTTTTTGGTTTCTACCCCCTTGTCCAGGGTCTCCATTTTTTTTATTCTTAGGCCTCTTTCTTGCAATTTTAGGAGGATTATTAGAGTTCTCTTGGTCATAGGCCTAGCGCGACTGAGCATGAGATGGTTGCACTAAGTTCACTGGCACATTGTTTTAAGGTGGTGTGTTTTGTGTGAGGAAAGGAGAATATAGGTTTCCTTTTCCCTGGTTGTTGTATGGTTTCTGGGGGAATCTCTTCCATTAGAATTCCTAGATGAGTATTGGGTTCACTGTGGGGGAGGGTACAAGCCTCCCTGCTATTAGTGGTATGATGACCCCCTTTTTTTCATATTCTACAAAGGTGCAGATTGACTTTGGTGGTAGCCAGTTTGCATCATGTTCTGGATAGAATCATACGAGTAACATGAGTAATGGATACTCCCAACTAGGTGACCTTGGGTCAATGACCCGATCAAGCCATCTGCATTTTTCGATGCCCCTAGAAATTCTCTATAAGTTTGCAGACATGGCGTGTAGGTAGGACATTGTAAATGTATCATGACTGGGTATACATGATTTCGAGTTGCTGGGATTTAAAAATGGTGTCCTCCTCGAACGTATGGCCTGGTATTTCCACATATTTTGAGATCTCTGCTATGAGAGTTTTCAAAAAAAATTCCATTAAAACTTTATCGTCGAGTTTGGCTTTCCAAAAACTATGACGTCGTCGTTATTCATGGAGATGGTCCAAGATATGGACAACATGTGTTTTCCTAAAATGAGTCAACAATTCCATCCTCAAATCATGGTGTATGGGTCACTAAAAATAAGTGAGGAACATATTCGTGAGGGTGCTAAAGGTTCCATGTGAAGCAAAAGGACGCTTAACATACCATTTCGTAGTAGGCCCAATTAGGGTGCACTGAAATAGTCTCAGTCGAATAGTACCATATGTAATACTATTGGATGAACACCATAGGTGGAAAGTCATAATATGATTTCCAAGGTCTTCCACTTTCTTCCCTTCAAATTTTGGAATATCCTAGGGAAAGTTCATGGGAATTGGAGGCCAATTAGGGCTATGTGCAATGGGGTAATTAGTTATCTTTGATAGATCTAGAAGTTTTAATGAGTATAAAAAGGGTAATTGAGTATTGACTACCATTGTGTGTTGTGGAAACACAAGTATATGAGTTTAATGAAGTATGGGGGGTGCCTAGGGAATATTACCCTGTGAGGTACCCTGTTGTGTGTTCTGCTGACTCCACGAAGGGGTAGATCTCCTCTCCCCTCTGGGGGTTGTGGGAGGAGTTGAATGTGGTGACCCTCCTTGGGTTTCCACGGGTGTGGTGTTAGGTGACTCGTGGTGGTTTCCATCTAAATATTCCCCAATAAATGATGAACTGATAATGGTGGCGGTTTCTCATCTTTGATGACTAAATGGCGAAAGACCTGGCACTCCTCCCTCTAATGGGGGGAGGTCCAAAAATTTCTAGATGGACGAGGTCTCATTGGGTCCGTTATGGTGTCGACTAGCTTAATCTTGGAAATATTTTTGGTTTACTGAGAGAAGGAAGATTAGTATCAAATCAAATATGATCACATACATAAAACAAAACAAAAAAATAAAAGGTAAGTTTTCCTTAATATTAATGCTATGTGATCAAGAAAACAAAAAATATGGATTGGTTGTTTTGTGTATGATACTTAAAAAGCCTAAAATGACCTAATCGTCATCACACTCTCAAATGTAATTGGGCCTTGTGAAGATGTCTTATGATGGGTATTGGGGCTAACGTCTTCAAATAACTGACGACGCCTTCGAGCAGTCGAATAATCAATGAAGGTAAAGGTAAGAGGGTCTAATGTTGCCTGCACCATCACCTATATTGAAGGATGCCCTGGATTTGGCCACTAAAGTACCATCGTGCCATGTGAGTGTTCGAGTCTTGAGCTTCCTGGTATTTAGCTACCAGTACCAAGCACTAGATGGGTGAGGTAGCCCTAAAATGTACTGCATCCAAATGGCCTAAGCTTAACCCCCTATGAAATGGGTCTTTGTAACGCTCAAGTATTATGTTTCATTGGAAGATAGACGGATTTTAAGCTCCCTAAAAAGTGAACATCTATGTCTCAAAATGTAGAATGAACGTGACAGCTTATTGGATGCCTACCCCCGATGGTCCTAACCTGAACTATAATATCTTTTGTGGCCCATGTGGGGAGAATTTAGTGATTTCAATTAGTGGTTATTTTTAGAGAGTCCTAATTTTCTCAAGGTGTTCCTTGGTGAAGTAACTATAAGAATATGACAAAGGTCCCAACACACCATGTACATTTTGGTCCAATTCTCACTGACGCTTCGTGTGTGCTTTGGAGTGTACAATAACAAGTGTTATGAGATATGGATATGCAGTGATACATTACAATCCTTCTCTAATTATGTTATGTGTGATTGTTCCTTGCAAAAAAAAAAAATGTGCGAATGATGGGCCGCTTACACCTTGCCTAGTTAGACTAAGTTTTTCACTCTAGGGAGATCATAAATTATCTTAAGAAAGCTTTCATATGCATACCAAGGCTTATCGAGAGGTGCAAGGGTGGCAGAGATTAATTTCCTTCTTTTCGATATTTTGGTCCTGGTCCCAAATCCTAATGTAAAAAATTGAACTAAAATAATGCGAAAATTTGAAAAACAAGAAATTATCTAAAGATGTGTCGATGTATAGGCCACTTACTTTTCAACTAATTATTCTATTTTTATTGGTACCTTTTACCAAAAAATAGTTTTTTCAGATAAAATTTGTGAATTGAAGGCCACTTACTTTCCCCTACTTAAACTATGTGTGATTTGCAATGATAAAAAATTAAAATTAAAAAAAACCATTCCCTAAGCTAAACTCCAGCAAAATGTGTCCTAACCAGTCATGAAATACCAAAGCGCAGTGATGGAAAATTTCTTATGTGCTGCCAACACCTTACAACTGCAAAAAAATGAGAAAAAATAGTGAAAAATGAGCTCACTGCCTACCGCACGGCTTATTTTCACACAGGCACCAATTTCACGGGTCTGTTTGGGTTGTACACGCATGGATTACACTGACTAAAAAAATCTGCCTTCTCTAAGCGAAATTTCTCACTGAGGGTGACTGAAAAGTTCTAAGAGGAAGCAAGAGTGATTTTGCAGCAAGTCTAAGAAAGAGATAGTACCTACAACAACAACCACTAGCTTAAAAGAAATAATGAAGTGAAGTTGCCATTCCTATTGTAGTGTATTTGATGCATGGGTGGGAGAAATACAATGTGCTTAATAGGGAAGATTCTCTCCTACAAGAAATTCATAGGTTAATTTGTTTGTTAGATCATTAGTGGAACAAAATAACATGTAGAAAACTAAGTAAGCAACATAGCTTACTACATCAATGAATAAATAAGAAAAAAAAAATTATGCACAATAACTGTTATAGCATCATTTCTCACCTTCATATGATTCATGATTGCTTTGATGGTTTTGGGCACCCATTCCTACAGACTTGGACAAATTCACTTAAAAACAGTGTAAAAATCCCCATACGCGACTATGCCCGTACTTTTCCGCGTGTATACGAAGTTCTGGTGCACTTTTCATATGTGCCATGAAAATGTGAAAAAATATATAAGAGATTCCACTGACACCGAGACGGGTTGATGGTTGCTAAGGTAGTTCAACCACCCCAGCATGTGGCCAACTGTTTCCAACTGTTGAAACTACTTTGAGGGAGTATAAAAGCCCCTCATGTGCATGGCCTAAGGGAGAGAGAGAAATTATTGATATTATACTCTGTTGGTATTCCCTATCCAAGTATGAATTCCCGTGCCTCCTGCACTTCCCAGTTCATTACAGGAAACCCTTGTTTCCTAGAGATGCTCATCTCTTTATATGTCATCTCGTATGCACCAGTTCGGAAGGAATCTTAGCGAGGCAAGGGTGGGACGGATCCAGACGACGGTCTGCTCGAAGATTGTGGAAGGATTCAGGTGATCTCTCCACTCGTTATTTCTGTACATGCTATTTATAATATAGAAGTACCATCTTGTTCCCGAAATATACGTGTCAGTGTCTGCTTACATATATGAGAATATTGTTATTTAAGCATTCATTATGGTTTATCTAATGTTTTATATGGATTTCACTAACATTTAGAGTAGATATATGCTATACAACCAGTTCTTCGTACTTGTTTCTTCTTTTTCTTTCGGGCTAATAAGGACGGTTGCTGAGGGTTTGGACCCGCCAGATGCAGCTCGGCCGTGGGGCTGCGGGCCGCTTCCTCGATCTACTCTCAGTTTTTTCGAACATGCATGGTTGTGTGATATAATATCTTAAGTAGCACCCACCTTTCTTGAAGAGGGATTTGTAACCCAACGAACCTCTAGGGTGATTTTCCCCGAAACCGAACTGGCGACTCTGCTGGGGATCACATTCTTGTGACTCCCCTGTTGGGTGGTTTCAGCTGTTTGGTAGGTTGCCGACAGTTTTAACTTTCATTTGCAGTCCAGTTTACTTTTTCTAAGTCAGTCTGAAGTCCTGGTTTCTTATCCAGGCTGGTCCTTTTTGTTTTTTTCATTATTTACCTTTGTATACGCGCTTTTTTCTGCACACAGTCGCGTATACATGCAATTTTGTCTAAAGGTACCCGCGTATACGCGAGTTTCCTTTAGAACAGCCGCGTATACACGTTTGTTGCTAAACTGTGAAGTAGCATATACCTAGGCAGATTTTGAATTTTTGGATTTCTTGACTTTTTGGTCCTTTCTGGCTGCGGAGACCTGTCTCTACAGTGTTCTTGCACTCTCTAGATTGTGAAGAAGGTGGTCTTTTGCATTTTCTCTCTTTCGTTTGATTGAAAACTAGTCTTTTGGCAAAGTGTTGTTTCTGGTGCTGGCACTTCTGGTTTGAGTACCAAGATAGCTTTCTGAGCATTCTTGGATGTTCTGCTTTATCAGAACAGTGAGCTCATGCTCATTTACTCTTTCCTGTCTTTGTGTTTTGCTTGGCACTACGATTTTTTCTCGTTTCTTGATTGGTTTTCTTGAGTTCAGTAGGCTAAGGCTTGTTGCAACTTTTGAAGAGTTTTTCTTGCTTCTTCGAAGTTTTTGCTTGCAGCAAGTTTATACTATTCTTCTAGGCTGAGTGGCTGAGTTTTCTTGTCTTCTTTTGCTTTTATTGATCTTGCTACTAGTTAGCTTTATAAGGTTTGGAGCATTGTTGAAGTTTGTGCTTGAAATTCAGTCTTGTTTGGTTTGGATTTTGATAGTTTCGCTTGGTCTTTTCGAGCTCTTTCTCTATAAAACTAAAAAGCTCAAAAAACATTTTTTTTGCTTTTTGTTTTTGCATTTCAAAGGCTTAAAAAACATTTTCTCTTGTTATTTGCTTTTGTTGTTGCATTTTTATTTTCGTTTTGCCATATCTTTTGAAGCTTTTGTGAGGTTTCTTGCTTTTGGTTTTTGGCTTGATAATTGGAAGGGAATTGTTATTCATTTCTTCTTCTTGTTTTTAAGCATTTTTGGTGTCTTCATATTAAGAGTTCTTGATTTCGGGAACTAGCTTTCTGGACAACCAAGAAGAGTTAAAACTGAAGGAATTTTTGGGAAATTTCACTCTACTTTAGGAGATTTGCATCTTAGGATTTGCATGCTTGTAGTGATTTGCATTAGGTGCATTTGAACATTTAGTCAATTTCATAGTTTTTGTGAGTGTGAGTTTGCTATTTGAAAAGAAAAAATACAATTTTTAATCTCGTAGAACCCGTGTAGAGATTGCTTTTCATCGAAAGACAATAACTGCATTTGCATGTAGTTAAGTTTATATTAATTTCTTTCTGCGTCAAAAAAACATCATAAGTTTCATCTCCATATCCTTGTGACTTAACATAACAGCCCATTAAAATAAGCGATTTAATTTAAAATCAACTAGCAAGTTTTCTAAGTGTCATACACCAACTAGCTAGGTTGTAGGGCCTTAGATTAGGTGAGTGGAGAGTTAACTCTCCAAGGCCGCTCAAACAAAACATAGAAGTTGATTAATTGAGCGAAATCCAACTCCGTTAGGTGGACCGGGAAAGCTCTCCTCCAGAGAGTCAAGCGCGAGGGGAAGTGAAGGCCGAGAAGAGAGATACCCCCTCTCTAATTTGCTGGATCTAACCTCAAGACCGTTCCGCCCGGCTTCTGACATGGATTGGTGCCCATAGTTGCCACTCCTAGGTTCCACATAGGTGACTGCGGGGGGGAATACCCGTGGTACCTAAGGCAGACGTCACATCACTTTCAGCAGTACTTCTGGGGGGTGCCCTTGCGAATCTTGGGTGCTTGAGCCGGCAAAGGTTGTCGTTTGTAGGTCAGCGTAACTGTTTCTAATACCTTCGCTAGTTGTTCTGGGCCGTAATTATCCCAGACTGCTTTCGGGAGGTCCTATATTTCGCTTTCCTGTATTTTGGTGTCCGGTCCTCATCACCCAGAGCGGAAATACTTGAAGGCTGTTTGCTTGATTGTATCTCAGGGATTTTTCTTATAGTGAGTGCTCTTTGCTCCTAGCTTGCCTAGCTTTTCACTTTTTTTAGTCTAATTTAAAATCTATAAAAGTGGCTGATCAAGCGCCTCGTCGATCGAGGAGAATCCGGGGGTTATCTCCCGAGAGTTCAAAGCCTTCTTTGAGAAGGCGTAGGAGTGATTTAGCAGGTGGTTACCACCATGTGGCGTCTGACGCAGTGGAGAGAGATCCTCCACAAAGGTCTGAAGGTTTCGTTGCTGATTCTGGTGTCAGTTCCGAGAGGAGCGTTCCGCTCACCTCGCGAGTTTTGTTTCCTCAGGAAGAAGATTTTCAAATTGAAGATGTACCTGAGCCTCCTCCTACAGGTCCATCTCCTCTTCCTCCTGACTATCCGTTCGTTGTTCAATACATCGGACCTGAGTCTGAGAGACCGAAAGATCTTCTGTATCATTCATATCTTTCGATGGCCACGACTGGGAACGCGGCTTCTGTCGTGAGTGCTGCAGGCATTCAGACCCCTGCTTCTGTTGAAGGAGGGGGCACTATTGCTTTATCTTCGATTGCTTCTAGTGCTGTTGTGTTTGGCTCTGGTTTCACCCAGGCACATGCTTCTCATTCTGGTCCCTTCTGTTCAGGGATGCCCTCTAGTGGGAATCCCTCTTTTTCCTTTTCCGCTGCTGCAGCTGGATCTACACCCATGTCTTCTATGGCTAGTGGATCAGCTTCTTGTCAGGGTTTCCCCTTTGGGACTGGACACATTCCTAGTTCCAATCCTTCTTTAGGGTCGTTTCCGTTTACGTCCCAGACCCAGAGTTTCAACCCTTGGTCTGGGGGGCAAAGTTCGACTACTTTTACAGGGTGGAATCCTGTGTTTACTACAGCGGGGGCAGGGAATCAGTTTTACGCAGGTCATCAAGGGAATACTTCTTTCCCTTCGTCGAGTGCTTACCAAACCTTTTCTCCTCTTTCTAATGCCTGGAACCCCTATCAGGGGCTCTCCTCTTCATTCAATACTTCAGCGGGGGGAACTGGTCTGGGCTTTGGTAACTCTACGTTGGGAGGAGGTTCTTCTCCTTTTTCTACGAGTCCTTTCTGGCAACCCGGTGCCTTATCAAATCCAGGCTATTCTTTTCAGAATGTTCGGAATCCATCCCATCAAGGATGGAATCCTCAGGCTCCACCTCGCTTACCTTTTCTGGCAACGTTGAACTTGCCAGATTTGTCGAAGTTGACTAATGATCCGATTCGTTATAGTCCGGGGTGGCCTCCGGTCCCGACCAAACTTCCTTCAGATATTCCAAAATTTGAAGGTAAGAATGGGGAGGATCCGGCTGACCACATCACCACTTTCCACTTATGGTGTTCTTCGAACTCCCTGATCGATGATTCGATTAGGTTGAGATTATTTCAACGCAGCCTAACTGGAAACGCTGCCAAATGGTATATCGAGCTTACTGGGGGCATTTTCGCTACATTTGGAGAACTGGCTGTCACATTTCTAAACCATTTTCAGTTGCCTGTCAGATATGAGGCTGGGACCGAACTCCTGGCTAATTTTAAGCAGGATGAGGCAACTCACATTTCTGATCACATTCAGGAATGGAGGAGAAGGAAGAGGCTTATTAAAGTTCATATTCCTGAAGAATTCCTTCTCGAATGGTTTCTGAAATCTCTACAGTCAGACATTTCAAAAGATGTATCCCTATCTGGGGTATTTTCTGAGGAGCAGGCCATTTTTAGGGCCCAGCAGCTGGAATTGATCTATTCTCAGTCTGGGGTCCTTTATAAATATTTTCCCAATGGTCCTCACTCCAAATTAGATTTATCAAAAACTAAGCCCTTGTCCGCATGGTGATGGGCTTGTCGGATCGATCAATAGTGGTGCAGCCAGCCTGCTTTCTCAACTGCAGCAGTTGTCTTTGCAATCTGCTCCTTCTAGTCAGGTTGTGCCTACCGAGTCATCACCTTCCCAGTCTTTGTCCATAAATGATGTCCAAGCTTCTGATCCCAAAGGAAATCAACAATCCGATGGGAAGAAGAAGGGACGAAATAATAAGAAGAAGGGCAAGAACGAGAAGGGTAATGCAAATAAAACCAACGAGCGTGTTGGTGAGGGTCAAAAGGAGAAGAAGAAAGTGAAGTTTCCATGCAAGCTGTGTGCTGGAGACCATCTCACACACCTTTGCCCTAAAATTCAGGATGCTCGGCGCTTGTTAGCTCAGCAGGGTTCTTCTAGTTCCCAGGATGTGTTAACAAACCCTTTTCCCCAAGGGAGCAATTAGTTGTTGGCGCGAACAAAAATCCTGGGGCTTCTTCTGGGAGCACCCAGGAAGGGGAAATTCCATCGCACATTTTTATGATGAGTGCTCACGCGGATATCGCTACGAGATCCCGTGATTATGGTGGAGAAGAGTCTTCGAAAGCTAAGGAAGTTCCTGATGCTACTGAGTCGCTTCACATTACGAAGCCTACTGTTGAGTCTATGCCTCGGATGCCCAAAGCATCTTCTAAGCGATCAACGATTAATCCAAATGCTAGGGCTGCCCAGAACTACTCGATTGTGGAAGATCTGGCGCAAAGTCCTTGTGCTATGTCAGCTTTAGAGGTACTCCAGTCTTGTCCGGCTCAGCGCAGTGCTTTGCTCACTGCCATTGGGGCTATTGATCCAAAAAATTCTCTTCTGATTACTTTTGATATGACTAATTTTAAGAAGAGACTTCCTTATCACATGGATTTTCATATTAAATCGTCGTATCGGAAGTGAAATATCTTTTGAACAGTTGTTGATGAGGGTGCCTCCACGTGCGTGATGTCTCTCGCATGCTGGAAGACACTTGGATCTCCCAAAGCTGTTCCATCTAGAACTGTTCTTACTGCGTTCGATGGTCATTCTCACAGACCCCATGGTATTGTCCCGGCTTTGCCCATCTGTGTTGGGGGAAAAACCGTCAATATAGAGGTTGAGGTAGTGGATGCAGCCTTGGACTACAACCTTCTGTTGGGGAGGAACTAGATTTATGAGATGGATGCTATTGCATCCTCATTATTTCGAATTGTATGTTTCCCCCACGAAGGGAGGATCGTTACAGTGGATCAACTGGACTGTCCTCCTGTAGACCTGAATGCGTCTTCTGACTCATTTGTTCCAAAGTTGGATAATACTAAGGCGCCTGTTGAGAATTTAGGAGTTGGAATGTATTCTTCCTTGATGGGTACTTTCGATCTTCCTCCTCCTACGGTGCATATAAATGCTATTTCATCCTCCAAGGTTCCTCTTCGAAGAGAGTTCTTCAGAATTCATTAATTTTCGGACCCTTGGACCTTGCCTTCCCCTACCGCCACATTAGCGGAAGGTCAAGTGGGTGGAATGGCATTTCCGATGTCTGCAGCTGAGATTGCTTATCAGTCTATTGTTGACTCTGCAGAGTCCATCCCAGCTCCTCTTTCATCGGAAGAGTTGGATGGAGATGTGGCTCCGGCTTGGACACTTAGTTCTTCTTCTGCCCAGGATTGTCTTGATACCACTCTTCCATCTGAAGAGGCCATCCTGGAAGCCATGACTGGTATAGATAGACCGTGGGATGACTTGCAACGTCGGTCTTACTTCTTACCTGATTTGCGCGAAGTTGAAACGAGTTTTCCAAGTCCTCCGCCTCCTGGTCCTGTTCACCCAGTCTTGAACCCTTTAGCACCAACACAGGTTTATGCTGAAGGGAACATGGCTGTGATTTCTCCTACTATCTCGGTGAACATTTCCAGGGATCCCAATATTATCGAGAATGTCTTCATCGGAGCTGAATGTTCCCGTGAAGAGGTTCAAATTTACACCGAGCTCTTTAAAGAGTATAGGGATGTATTCGCTTGGTCTTATGAAGAAATGCCTGGAATAGACCCATCTATTGTCCAGCATGAGATCAAGACGTATGAAAACGCTAAGCCGGTGAGGCAAAAACTTCGTCCGGTCAATCCTAGGAAGGCAGCAGCTATCAAAGCTGAAGTTGAAAAGCTGCTTAAGGCGGGATTCATTTTCCTTGTTCCTCTGACTGAATGGGTTTCAAATCCTGTTCCCGTAGATAAAAAGCAAGGAAAGATTTGAGTGTACATCGATTTCAGAGACCTAAATAAAGCGTGTCCTAAAGATAATTACCCCACACCATTTATCGATCAGATCATTGACGAGTGTGCCGGTAATGAGATTTTCTCCTTCATGGACGGTTTCTCCGAATATAATCAAATTACTATCCGTCCTGAAGATCAACATAAGACTGCCTTTATTTGTCCCTGGGGTACGTTTGCATACAAGAAAATGCCTTTTGGTCTTAAAAATGCTGGGGCTACCTTTCAGCGGGCCATGTCTTACGCCTTCCACGACATCAAGAAGATTATCAAGGCATACTTAGATGATCTAGCTGCTCATTCTCGAAAGAGGATGGATCATCCTGGTCACCTCCGGCAAATATTTGAAAGATGTCGTTTTTATAAAATTCGATTGAATCCGAACAAGTGCGTTTTCGCGGTTACATCCAGTCGGCTATTGGGATTCATTGTGTCTAGGGAAGGGATAAGGGTATATCCCTTCAAGGTTGAGGCAATACTTCGATTGCCTCCCCCGTCCTCAATTCGTCAGCTTCAAAGTCTTCAAGGGAAGTCTAATTTTCTTCGGAGATTTATCGTCAATTATGCTGAAGTCACAAAGGGATTTATGAGACTGTTGAAGAAAGGAGTTCCTTTTCTTTGGGACGACTACGCTCAACGCTCATTCGATGCTTTGAAAAAAGCATTGACCTCTGCTCCTTTATTGAGTCCACCTGATTATAGCAGATATTTCCTTTTGTATATGGCAGCAGCAGAATCTACCATCGGTATGGTTTTGGTTCAGGAAGATGATTCTCTTACAGAGCATGTTATTTACTACCTTAGTCGAGGACTGGTAGGACCTGAACTTAGGTACACTCCGATAGAAAAATTAGCCTTAGCAGCAATTCATGTTGTGCAGCGACTCCGACATTACATTATTCTTCGCAAAACTTATGTTTTGGCAGCTGCCAATCCATTTCAGTTTGTCCTCAGCAGGCGAGTGATTGGGGGCAAATATAATAGATGGATTGTGATTTTACAGAAATTTCATCTTGAGTTCATGTCTACCAAATCCAAGAAGTCATTAGTTTTTGCGGAATTGATCTCCGAGTTGCCCTGTGGAGAAGAGATGATCTATGATGAGTCCTTTCCGGACGAACACTTGTTTCTTATCTCTCCACAGGATCCTTGGTACGGGGATATCATTGTGTATCTCCAGACTGCGAAGTTTCCCTCTACTTTTTCAAAAGATGAGCATCGTAAACTGCGTCACTTGGCCAAAATTTATTTGATTATTGGTGATGCTTTGTATCGTCGAGGGGTTGATTCAATCCTAAGACGCTGCTTAACTCTCGAAGAAGCTGAGGCTGTGCTCAATGATTCTCACAGTGGAGCTTGTGGGGGTAATTTATTTGGGCTTGCTACAGCCCAAAAGATTTTGCGTGCTGGATACTTTTGGCCCTCGATTTTCAAAGATTGTATTGAATCGGTCAAAAGGTGTCATCCGTGTCAGGTTTATACTCGAAAAATGCGCGCTCATCCAGCTTCGCTTTTTCCAGTCGTTACTGTCGGACCCTTTACAAAGTGGGGTATTGATTATACTACTTGTAACCCGCCTTCGGCTAAAGGTCACAAGTACATTATCGTAGCAGTAGACTACTTTACGAAGTGGGTCGAGGCTATGCCTACTTTTAGGAATGATGGTGAGACTGCAGCTCTTTTCCTATTCAACCAGGTTATCGCTCGTTTTGGTATTCCTAGAGAGATTGTCACTGACCATGGCAGTCATTTTCAGAATAGTATGATGGCTGAGTTGGCTCTCAAATTGGGTTTCCGGCAGGAGCATTCATCTCCATATTATCCTCAAGCCAATGGGCAAGTGGAAGCCGTGAATAAATCCTTGAAGACAATTCTTCAAAGAAAAATTGATAAAGCTAGATCCAACTGGCATATTATGCTATATCCTGCACTTTGGGCATACAGGACGTCAGTGAAAACTGCAACTGGCTTTACTCCGTTTCAGTTAGTACACGGGGTGGAGATACGCATTCACCGACAACCAGATAAAGTTCCTTCTCTTGAGATTGGTTGTTGAACTTCTTCATGCTTCTAATCGCCGAACGCGGCTTCTTCATGGAACATCTCGATGAGCGAGCGCTTCGATGTACCATGCTAAATGAAGCGCAAAAACGAATGAGATTAGGTGCAAAAAGGCGGTCAAGCCTAGGGTCTTTTCGGAAGGTGACCTTGTTTGGTCTGTGCCCAAAAAGATGCCACGGGGGCAGGAAAATTAGTCTGTGTATTGTGGCCCTATGTAGATTTAAAAAGGTCATAAGAAAGGAGCGTATACCTTGGTTGACTTTGAAGGGAACGAGTTGCCGGAGCCCCGAAATGGGCTCTATTTGAAGAAGTATTATGCCTAGGCTTTGGCCTGGCATTTTTCTTTGTATATAGTAGTTTTTTTTTGTTTTGTACATATCTGTTTGATTTTCGATTTTTGATGAGGTGGTGATGTTTTTGATCTGCTTTGGCAGGTTGTGTTGGATGTCATGAGTCATTTTGGTTTCGCCGATGGTGCTAGTAGACACACCCGAAACTTAGCTTCCGCGGCTTGGGTGCTTCATTATCCTTCCAGTCAGCTGTTGGTATCAAGAGGGGTCTGCATTGGTCCTGCTTCCAATAACGTAGCAGAATACACTGCAGTCATTCATCTACTCTCGGAGGCAATATCTTTGGGTCTTGATTCGTTGGTAGTTTTCTTGGACTCCCAGCTGGTGGTGTCGCAGTTGAACAACACTTATCGGGTACGAGATCCAGTTTTATTACGATTGTTCTTGAGGGTACGTTTATTACAAAGGTCATTTCAATTTTTAACATTCATTCATATTCCTCGAGCTGACAATTGGTTTGCTGACTCATTGGCTAATCAAGCTTTAGATTGGCATATTAATCATTCAATACAATAAATTTTAATCATCAAAAACATCATACATTTGATACATTTATCACATCACATCAAATATCGATGTATATATATCATCGGAGTGTTCAAAAACTTTACAAAATTTGGATCCATAATGTCATACAAAACTTGGGCTTATGCCCCCATCATGTTCAGTTTCAAAAAAGAATATACAGTCATCTAATACATAATATCTGTCTACTCCTGAGGTCCCTGCCCAGAAGTCGTGTTCCTATAGAACGTGACTGCGGTGGCAACTCGACGGAATAATCTAACCCAGTCTCAGGGCACTCCTACCACCCGTCTCTGGATGGCTTCCGGCAGGTCCTCCACAACAGCCATAGGTATTTGGCGGGTTAGTCCCTCCAAATTCCTCTGCACGGCCTGGAGATTCCTATCTGAATCCACAGTATCTGCTTCGCCCCTGCGGCGCTTGTGGTGCGAGAGACCCTCAGGTCGAACTGGTCCAACATCTGAATCATGATCATTTTAAATTGTCAGTCATTATGAATCAAATAAAAAACATGTTTGTTTTTCATTTTTTCATACATATTTGAAAAAATCCAAAAAAAAATTATATAAGTCAAAAAAAATTTGCAAACTTACCGACTGTACCCCATGCTGTGCCTGGTGGAAGAACTAGATCTGGATCTCCACGGAAGTCCATCCCGGCATAGGGATAGTCGTCCACTGCGATGATCTGTTCTCCCCACCAGCGGAAGAACTCATCATCCCATGTGGTCCGGGGTACTTCACTACCCCCCAATCTCTTCATCATGTCCGCCCAACGGGCAATTCTTGGGTCTCGCGGGCTACTGATGGTAGAGATAACTCTGGGTCTCAATGCTGGAATCTTCTCAAAGAAGAATGTTGTCAAAATTGTACTGTAGCCAAAGTGTTTGGTCTTTACTTGGTGGATCGAGGTCAACTGTTGTTTCATGTTCAGTAAAAGGGCTGTGCACCAATCATACACATGAGTCAAACATTCTACTGCCATGCTCATTTGCGTCCTGGATGCCTGATGTAGGGAGGCAGATCCTGCCACTCTGCCGATGGTGAAAAGGAGGATTTTCATGTGCAAATACCATAAATCTTTAATTGCAATCTGACTTCCAACCTTTTTGGAACCCTCTACGCAATACACGTGGACATAGTCTTCCACGGTTAACCCTCCCAGGGGCTTCCCGTGCAAGTCTACTGGTTCTCCTCTCCGGGAGAGTCCAGTAATAAAGTATATGTCTTCCACTTCAATGCGTATTGGCATCTGATCTATCACGAAACAGTCTTGGTCTGGTTCCCAGTAATTGACGAGCATTTCTAGCAACCGAGGATTGCTTTTCATATTTGGCATTTTAAAGAATTTGAACAATCCACAATTCCGAAGGATATTTTGCGCTGCTCGATCTTGCATGACCTCTTGGTCAATTGCGCTATGCTCACGTTCTCTCCATGAGATTGTCATCCTGTCAAATTTCATAAAATTATGCATTAGCCACGCTTTTTAAGTTTCGGACCTGCGCATACGCGACTTTTTCTTTGCACAGTCGCGTGTATATGCGAGTTGCCTGTAATGAACCCGCGTATGCGCAAGTCCGCATTTTTTAGCAAGGGTTTTAAGCGTAAAATTCACTTAATTTTAATTTCCAAACGGACAAAATGATTTGCAAGGATGATTGAGGAGCCTACCTAAAATTTCGGCGCGATTTGACCGTCGGTTGTTCCTGATTTGACGAAAGAATTTTTTTTCTCCATAGCACTTTTTTCCAAATCAGCAATGTAATAATGAACCAAATATGAGGTAATTTGTCTATTTATGCCTAAAAAGTTGAAAATTTTCGCAAAAATTTGTTATGCTCATTTTTTCGATCTATCTTAAGTTGCATAGCTCGAATGCTTGGAAGTGCCCAGTTTGGTATGTTTTCAGGTACATTTTGACGATTTTGCGATTTTTCCCGGTTTTTGATCCATGATTTCTGACTCGTCACGGCAGGTATATGATCTTCACTGGCATATAGGTTAGGGAAATCACTCTCCGTTGCATCTTGCATACTAGTCTCCATACTGATCACTTGCCTTAGGGTCGATCCCATCAGGTCATGAGTATTACACCCATTTCACTCGCCGATTATTTAATCATGACTTGATGGTAGAGCCTTCCTTTACATGGGCTTCTTAGTTAGTTCCTCGCTATCACTTGTTGCCCATGCTGCGTTTTATGTAGGCTCGGGAGTCCTCTTTAGTCCCGCCATATCTTATGTGTTGAAGCTTCATTCTTCTTCTTCATCACTATCATTTTTTTTGGCTTTTACCCTAGAGGCTCCCTGGTGTCGTTAAGTTGTATTATTGCATTGCATATTGGCTACTTGTTTATCCTGGCCTTTAGCCGGCTTCATTTGGACTCGATGTTTAAGCCAACTTTTGACCTTGACTTTCTATACAAGCTAACCATTGCATGCACTTAGCTATCATGACTTGACACCTTTTTACCCATGGATGGAACGTTCCTCTAAGTATCACTTACCAATTTTCGCCACCTTGCATTGAGCATAGGATTGTTCCAAACCCAGGAACTAGTGCATCTGATTCTTTGATACTTGTTCTATCCATTGTACCATAGCATTCTTTTATTCTTTTTCAGGCTTATTATATGAAAAAGACAAAAAAATCAAATATAACAAAAAGAGCAGGAACGGGATGTATCTTTGTTATTTTGATGGCAGTACAGAGTCAGTTTGTCGCCCTTGAACAAAGCACATTTACTTATATATATCTCTTTCATTTGGGATGGTTTTAGTTTTGACCTAGGTTCAGCCTTTACCATGTTTCACTTGTCAGTTCTCCCCCGGTTGGTTATCTCTTCCAATCATATGGAGAGTTTGTTCTGCCTCCTGCATAACAAGCTTATACAGTGTCACTATTTACTGCCATGGTCATCAAGAGTCGTGCTTTTGTTCAAGGGAAGTCTAACCTGAGTCGGCCATTCTGCGGTGTCTCTTGACTCATTATTCAGTCGGCTTTCCCGGTCTTGTCAGTATCATGTTCTATCACATCAGATGTTTTGGTCTTTTTCTCGTGCTGGTTTGAGAAGGTCCCCATTGACTTCTTGCTGGCAGGTTTGTCTCTTATCGACTACGACACATTGCTCTGAGAGCAAACCTAGAGCCGCACCCTGGGCCTATTTCCATAATTGATAGGTGACCTTATGCTCAGCATTTGATCATCATCATGGGTCTTTGACTGAGTGGTGTCCCCTGTGTTCGACGTCAGCACACATTATCACACTTGGGATTCATGCAGTACCTTGATTTCCATTTGACCCTATCGGTGGATTTCTCGCCTCTGTGTCAGCTTTCATTATTGGTTGGTCCAGAGGGTTTCTTCCATGCGCTAGCTTCATCTTGTGCATGTCGGAAACGTACTTCGGTTTTGGTTCCGTCACTCTACTTCGTCCAATTCCTTCCAAATCTTGGCCTGCGGGTTACACTCGCGCTGGACTGATGTGGGATGCCTTAATGCCTTCCTTCCAGCAGATCTTTTCCCATCGACTCCAACTCATTGCTCTGGGAATAAGGTCTAGAGTCTTTTTGTCAGTACCTTAGGGTTTGCAGTCATCAGTGGCAGACTCTTCGCTATCGACAGTGGGGATTCATCATTGTCTCCTGATTGGTAGATTCTTTCAAGTGTTCGACTTCAACTCATTCATTCGCACTTGTTAGATTGTACTGGGGCACCTTGACACTCATTTTCATTATCGGTGGGTTGTCTCACGTTGGTTAATGGTATACATCATTGACCGGTAATCCAACGATTTCTCACATGGTCGACTTCAGCTCATTTATTCCCATTGTGTAGAATTGTGCCATAGTGATCAGTGAAGACCTCGGTTTGCATCAGCATTCTTCGGTTCACTTTTGACAGTCCATTCAGTTTCTGCCAGTGATGTCGTCCACCCTTATATGTTGCAGTTCAGTACATCAGCATCTTATATGTTGGCTCCCGAGTTGCGTGATTGTACCGTTTGTTCCACCTCTTATGATTTGGTACTTGGAGATTCAGTTACTTATATGATCAGACATCCAGTTGCACCATCTTTGATCAGCTTTCTATATGTGATACTTGGACATTGATTCAGACTTACACTTCCAGGCCATGCTCAGATTATTCATTGTGTACGTTCAGTTCATTTATACTTGTATACATGTTGGATCTATTCACTACTTTCTATATGATGTATTTTTGGACTGAGCATGGGTATGCCCGCCTCAGCATGAGTTGACTCTCTGTTTTCTTTCATTGGTTTTTGGCAGGCTGAAATCTGGTGAAGTCCTCTCTTGTCCTTGCGAAGTTCTTTCTATGTGCATAATACATTTCGGCCATCATGTACCCCTTTTGACCTCATATATTAGGGGGCATCTATTATAGCATCATTTCTGACCTTCATATGATTCATGATTTCTTTGATGGTTTTGGGCACCCATTCCTACAGACTTGGAAAATTTCACTTAAAAACAGTGTAAAAATCCCCATACGCGACTATGCCCGTACTTTTCCGCGTGTATACGCGAGTTCAACTATGCTTTTTTCCGCGTATGCCATGAAAATTATGAAAAAATATATAAAAATTCCCTATTTTCGGGTTGGGTTGATGGTTACTCAGGTAGTTAAACCACCCCAGCACGTGGCCAACTGTTGAAACTACTTGGAGGGAGTATAAAAACCCCTCATGTGTATGGCCTAAGGGAGAGAGAGAATTATTGATATTATACTATGTTGGTATTCCCTATCCAATTTTGATTCCCCGTGCCTCCTCCACTTTCCCAGTTCATTACAGGAAACCTTTGTTTCCTTGAGATGCTCATCTCCCTATATGTCATCTCGTATGCACCAGTTTGGAAGGAGTCTTAGCGAGGCAAGGGCGGGACGGATCCGGACGACGGTCTGCTCGAAGATCATGGAAGGATTCAGGTGATCTCTCCACTCGTTACTTTTGTACATGCTATTTATAATACAGAAGTACCATCTTGTTCCCGAAATATACGTGTTAGTGTCTGCTTACATATATGAGAAAAATTGTTATTTAAGCATTCATTATGATTTCGGGAACAGCATGATACTTCTGTATTATAAATAGTACGTACAAAAGTAATCAAGTGGAGAGATCACCCGATCCTTCCAAGGCCTTCGCAGACCGTCGTCCGGATTCGTCCAGCCCTTGCCTCGCTAAGACTCCTTCCAAATTGGTGCATACGAGATAACATATAAAGAGATGTGTATCTCAAGGAAACAAGGGTTTCCTGTAATGAACTGGGAAAGTGCAGGAGGCACGGGGAATCAGACTTGGATAGGGAATACCAACAGAGTATAATATCAATAATTCTCTCTCTCCCTTAGGCCATACACATGAGGGGTTTTTATACTCCCTCCAAGTAGTTTCAACAGCTGGAAACAGTTGGCCACGTGCTGGGGTGGTTGAACTACCTGAGTAACCATCAACCCAGCCCGAAAATAGGGAATTTTTATATATTTTTTCATAATTTTCATGGCATACGCGGAAAAGTGCAGCTAAATTCGCGTATACACGCGGAAAAGTACCGGCATAGTCGCGTATGGGGATTTTTACACTGTTTTTAAGTGAATTTGTCCAAGTCTGTAGGAATGGGTGCCCAAAACCATCAAATCAATCATGAATCATATGAAGGTGATAAATGATGCTATAACAATAACAAGCTCAATCGAGTCAAACACACTAATAATTCAAATGGATAACTCTCTTCATTTATTAGGTGCTAGTGGTATAAGAGAATATGATGCTAAATCACTTGCAACGGATCATTAGAGATATGGATATCTAATATCCAAGACAAGGAGGTCTCTTCCCTTCAATATTTCAACAAGCCTCTCTCTCGTCTCGACGGATGGTAGATTGACGGACAGTTGGTGAACTTCTTCTCTTGGATTGAGGTGTTGGTGGCCAACAACTGAATCTGTAAGATCCCAAACCTTAATAATTTAGTGAGACCTAACACATTCTAGTGTTTTCAATAAAATTACATTCGGTAAAAACCATGAACATAGACAAGATTTGGAAATGCAGCCTTTTATCTATATTATTAACTGAAATAGAATACATGCCCATACAATAAATTTGAGCTCTTGAAGATGGCATGCTTGGCTGCTCCTTAAAACAGAAAACAAACACTGAAGCACAATCATGGACCATGGATGGATCCACCAGACAAATACAACACGAGGTTTTCGTCCCCAGATCAATTTTAGAACTGGTCAGGCCAAGTTCTCAACCCAAACACAATAAGATATATAAAACCATAATGATTCTAAATGTCTATATTCTCTCCCATTTTATAGGCTTGATGGACTTTCTAGAGATCTTATTTTATTATTTTTCTCGGAAAACAACAACAAATACCATGGGCCAATACCATGGGAAAATACCACAGTAAGTACCATAAATCGATTCTATCCACTTTGACTGGATCAAGAAAGGGAATATTACAAATCCTCCCGCCCAAAGATTGCTTGTCCTCAAGTGATCCACTTCTATCCACAACAGAAGCATTTGTACATTGATACCAGGATCCCATACAATTTGATTTTCCCTCCATGTTGAATGGTCCTGAATGGATTCTTCGATACCTAGATCCCAAAAAATCCTCTGACCAATCCTTTCCTCAATGGATTCTCTTGGATCCCAATACCACCTAAATCCTGGGACCTGTGGGTTATGGTACCATTTCAACTCTCCATCGTTTTTCGCACCAAGTGGTCCAAGCTGTAATTTTACCTTGGCTATGGGTATCCTCCAAATAATAAACCCATCAATAGAATACCAAATCATAATCTCTCGCCAATCCATACTTGGGAAAGAATGAATACCTGCAAAACTACTATGTTGATGTTGTTCGATGCTCAATTCATGCTACTCTACTTGGTTACCCAACATGATGTATTTGGAGAACTCTGCCCTTATCTTCTCAATGTATAAAGGTGGATTTTTGGTGTTGCAAGCCTTATCTATGTATTCCTGTAGAGCACTGCTTGGAACTCCCAATTGTCCTCCTCATGCGACCTTCTGAGAGACTTGAGTTGTTCCTCAATACTAGACAAATTGGGCGATGATTTGGCACATTTCCCTATGAGTTCCTCAATTTTTTTGTTCTCCTGTAAGACAGTTTCTTGGACTATCCAAACTCTTTCCTTCAACAACATAAGATATGTCTTGAAATGCATGATCCTCTCTTGAAAGTCTTTCACTGGAAATTCTAGTGCCCTGCTGAATGTATTTGTATTTGACTGCACTGGATGCCCCACAACCACTGCTTCAACTTGAATCTTTGATTGGCCCTTTAGAAATGACTCATTCTTCATATTATCTTTGTCTTGTTAACCTGCATGATCATGCTCATCATATCGGTTTATTACTACTGGCTCCTCATTTGATTCTCCTTGGGTGTATTCATCCTGGACCTCTTCACATGTGAGGATTAGTTGTTGTTATAGGACAAATGACTTCCTCATCAGCTCAGAGGAGAAAGTAACATGGAAGGAAGAAAATGACCTAGACAAGACCCATTTCTGCCAAGGTAACGCACCCCAGAAGCAGCTAGACAATGTTATAATGCACTTGAGACATGTAAAGGGAGCGTTAGTACCTAGGGTAACACTCTGTCTTGCCCAAGGGGCATCGTTATCCATGTTTGAGTGTGAAAAGGGAAAATATATTATGGAAAAGTGACTTGCACTTCCAACTTTTTCTCATAAAGGACCAGTGAAAAATAGAAAGTAAAAGGCACAAGCCTTTTATTAGGCCTTGCCAAATACTACTGGACACCTAAGGAGGAAAAAGCATGGAAGAACATGGAAACATCTTAATCTTTCCCATTACAAACTGGTTGAATAAGTTGGCAATGTTTGCCCTCTCCATCCTCTATAAAATGGAGTTGTGGGCTCTTGGTCTAAGGTCGAAGGATTGAATATATGTAGAGCAGAATTTCATTGTTGTAGTGTGAGGTTTGAAGATCGGCGAAGTTCATTGAGAGCTTTCTGCCTTGAGCAGAATCACATTCGGAAATAGATAAAGAAGGAGAGGAATTGGGAGACTGAGGAGGGCTTGGTGCAGCCAACGGTTGTAATCCTCCTTTTTATAAATCAATAGAACTGTATCTGTTTTGTCCATTCGATGCATCAGTGTCATAATTGTTTTTCAATCGTCTATGTAGCATGATATGAATGGCTTAGATCTGTATTGTTTCATTTTTCTTATATGCTAGTTTAATCAATAACAAATTGTACTATTGTAGAGATTACACGGGTGCTTTGATTGACTGTAGGATCTGGATTTGGAGCCGGTGAAGAAGGATCTCTACTTTGTTCCTCGTTGTTCTCCATAGGATCCGCTATCGATAAAGATTTAATCTCTCCATCTTACTTTATCCATTATAGGCAATAGCATGAACATGTATGCATCTTATTTGCGAACTTTATAGCTAATCTAACTGTCTGCCTCAGGCACCAGAAATCCCTGAGAAGGATATTTAGTAACCATCACCCAAGCGTATTACCCTATAGCAGAATTGGCGACTCCACTGGGGAGTAAACCCCAAGTTTCCAGATTTTTCCTATGACTTTCCATTTTTCCTTCTGTTCACATATCCTTCCGACCAACTTATATGCTCAGTGAACATCTCAAAAGCTCATAGGGTCCAGATCAGACCCTGATTAGCCATATGTGCAACTTTACCCTAACTAATGCTTCCCCTGTAAGTGTTTCAGAGCGTTATAACGTAGTATTTTCTCAGATACAGTGCGTTAGTCTCAATACTAATGCTCTGTAGCCTCTTCTTGCCTGCGTTACCTAGCCAAAACTTTTGTTTACACCTCTATTGTGTTTCCCCTTTGGCTATGGAGTTATTGGCCATCAGAATAGCTTCTCTTGCTAGATCCATGTGCTTTTTCACCAGCTAGAATTTTTGTCTTTTGTTCTTATTTTGAAAAGTTAAACATCAATCGCATCCACTTTTTTAAAGAAGAAATTTTATTTTCAGTTTTCTGAACTTAGCTACATTATTTCTGAAATTTTTTTGGTTAAAAAGCTCTTAAGAGAGGATAGATAGATGTCTGAATATTTAAAGTTGAACTGTCTTATTTGAATGTGTGGTGCATGGATGTTGAAAGAAATCTCTCCTTGTAGAAAAAAATCTTCATTGAAATTGAATATTTAGAGCATATTTTCTGCATGGTTTTTTGAGTCAGAGTCTCATCACATTTAATACATCCACTCCCCCTCCGCAAGACTAATAATCAAGTACACTAAGAATCAAGCGATAATAAAATTAATCATATACCTTTTTATGAGCTCACACCAACAGTATTTCAGGCTAGGATATTGGGGTAGGAGAAGTGATAAAATCACCCAAGATCTCAAAACTTGAGACTAGAGTCATTAATAAGTGAAATCCTACTGCACTCATATTATCGGGACCACTCCACTACCATCGGAGTTAAGCGCGAGACAACACCAGGGTGCATGAGAAGGTAGCCCACCTTCAAGTGCATTCAGTGGGCATGCTATATATTGGGGTTCCCTTCAGGGATGTCGAAACTATATTGGGGATCTAGGTCTTATGCCCATATAGCGAGTTGTCTACAACCGTGACCCCCCTGGTGATATCTTTGATTTGAGGTATCTTTAGTGGCCATACTTTTTAGGGACTTACACAAGGTGACTGGGACGGGATGTCCTGGTACCTAAACTAGACGGACCTACTCTGTCTTTGGTCTTTGGGAGGGTACTCGTCTTCACGATAGTGCTTACACCTATTGTCTGAGGTTCGAGCGAAGCTATAGAGTAACCATAATTCTGTTTATGACTAACCCTCTCTGTATGTTATTGTGATATTGGGTTTCATCTCCAGCAAACGGTAGTACTCAGATGGGGCCACCCTGTTTTGGCTGCTTGTTGATTGATTTTAGAAAGTCCTCTTCTCTTTTTATTTTTTAGGTGTGTGGTTACTATCACTGAGACTTTATAATACATCAAAAATAATTAAAATTTGATAAAAATAAACAGGTCACAGTGGTTTCTTTCGACCCTCATCTTTTGTCTCGATGAGAGCGAGGTCTCCCTCCGTTGACACCGAAGGAGGTGTCGAATCTCGTTGAGCCCGTGCCTTCTTTGGAAGAGAAGTCTCCAGTGACAACCCCTGATTTTCACATAGCACCATATCACACAGATTTTCTAGAGGATCCTTTCACAGAAGGAGTCATACCTCCTTGCAATCCTCCACTCACTAATCCATCGGTGCCAGTGTTAGTTCAAATTACACCAAGCCAAGATATGTCTTCGGCTGTACCAACATCCATTTCACAACCGGCACCCATGGGGTCGATGCCGATGGAAACCAACCCAGGTTCACCACCATCTTCCCCGCTGGTAGTTCTATGCCACTAACCGACAACCCCAGTAGCCAGCCTATTCCTGGTCCCAGCACTGCAGTCACCACAACTATTAGTGGGTCTCTGAATCCTTTGGGACCTACTCCTATGGTGACTATGCCAGGACCCACGATACCCACTCCCACAAGTAGAGCTACCTCGATTCCTTTTAGCAACCCTTTTGGTTGGAACCCTTTGCTGAGTTCAAACCCCTTAGCTATCATGCCAGGGGATAGTGTCACCAACACACAGATGAGTGGGGGCACTTCGGTACCCCTACAATTATCAGGACAAATGGGACAACCCACTGTTAACATTTTTCCCTTAAGTGGTCAAAATTTTGGTATAGGATCTATGCCATTAGTTAACTATGCGAATAGAAGCATGCCTTCGACTAGCTCTATTCCATCCATATGGGAAAATCAAACCCAAAATCCATTTGGACAATGGGGAAACTTTTACGCTAGGGGAAACCAACTGTTAGCCCCCTAGTACAATATGCCATACAGACAACAGCCATACATTTCTACACCCCCACCCACAGAGAACTTTTATCATCAAAGTCCTACTTATCCTATTAGTAACACATTGATAGGTGGACCCTATGGTCCAAATAGTCAGCCTATTCTTCCTTGGTTAGACTCGGGGGCAAAAACGTAACTGCCATTTTTGGTTGCTCTAGATATCCCCAACATCTACAAACAGACCAATGATCCCATCAATCACAACCCAATCTGGCCTCCAGTATTGTACAAGATTCCGTCTGACATCCCTAAATTCGACGAGAAACAAGGGGACGATCCGGCTACGCATGTCACTTCCTTTCATCTATGGTATGTCTCTAATTCCATGGTGGATGATAGTATATGGCCTCAAATTTTCCCCTGCACTCTCACAGGCAATGCTGCCAAATGGTACATTGAGTTACCACACAGATCCATCAACACTTTTGGCACCTTAGCTATGGAATTTCTTAAAAAATTCCAACTACCTATTAGATACAAAACCGGCACGGAACTCTTAACCTCGCTGCGCCAATACACCGCCACCCACATCTTTGATCACATTCATGAATGGAGACATAGGAGGAGGTTAGTCAAAGTGCCAATCCTTGATCATCTCTTATCTATTTGGTTTTGTATTTCACTCTTCTCAACCCTAGCTAAGGACATTTTTCTGTCCGATGTGGTCATGGAATATTAATCCATTCGTCGTGAATATAATTTATATTTGATCTATTCGCAATCTGGCACGCTATATGATTTAATCCCCTATGCTCTTGGTAATTCGAATCCTCCCGCTGCTAAGAAACCTAGAGCACACGCTGACGGTCTTGTTGGTGAAATCTCCGGTGTAGCCATAAAAAATCGTAGTGGGCAAACCTCCCAGCCATCTTCGGCTGCCACCCCCCCTAACCAATCGACTACTCCTCCTACCATTGAGGTAAATTCTATGCAAATTTCACAAAATCCTAGTGGAAAAAACAAGAAGAACAAGAAAAATACCTCTTCTTCGAAAGAGCAATTGGATCATCAGAATAATCCCAATCAGAAAAATGCTGCTAAAAATGACAAAGGGAAAGAAAAACCCATGAAATTTCCTTGCAGAATCTGTGTGGATGACCACTTGACATACAAATGTCCTCGCCTTTAGGAATGCACAGATTTGATCACAAACAAGGAATTTGGGAGGACACCTGCCATCCTTCATAATCCCTTCCCTAATCCGCAGTAGCAACAACAACACATGATTGCAAATCCACCACAACCCCTGTAAAGGGGCAATGGTGGTACGCATCGTTCTGGTGAAGGATCGTCCCACATTTATGGCATAGAGAGTGTTGAACTCCAAACACGGGTCAAAATTTATGTAAATTTTGTCATTGATACTTAGGAACCTAGTACCAGTTCAAATCCACCACCGCCCAACGATTTGCATATCAAATGGCCCACTGTTGACCCCGTAATTCGTCCCCCCAAAGGGACACTTCGATTCACGACTCATAACACCTCTTCATGTGCCGCCCAAAACTACAACATTATAGAAGATTTTGCGTAGGCACCATCAACTATGTCTACTCTCGAATTATTGCAAACTTTCCCAGCACAAAGGAAAGCCTTGCTTTCGGCCATTGGTGGGATTGACCCCTAGGATTCTACGCTAGTTATCTTTGACATGGAGAAATCTAAACCTTGCCTCTCACACCAACTTGCATTCCAGGTGCAGGTTGTGTCAAAAGGGAGACCAATCCATTGTATTGTCATAGAAAAAGTTGCTTCGACCTGCATTATGTCAACTACTTGTTGGCTCGCTTTGGGTTCTCCCACTTTGTCTCCATTGTCGAATTCTCTTAAAGCTTTTGATGGCCACACTTTCCTCCCAAAAGGAAACCTTGCTAGCTTTCCCATTTCCCTTAGTGGGAAAACAATAACGGTGGAAATAAAAGTCGTAGATCATCATCTTGACTACAATCTATTGCTGGGTCGTAGTTGGTCATACGCAATGACTGCCATTGTTTCTTCGGACTTCCGACTCATCATCTTTCCATTGGATTGGAAAATAGTCACAATGGATCAGTTATCCTTTTGCACCCCTAATTATGCCACGTTACAAAGTAGCACTATACCCCTAATAGGTGGCATTCCTAACTCGTACGTTAGTATTGGTACTGGTCTTCTGAAGGCATCTTCCCTGATAGGTTGCTTTCCTCTCCCGCCGCTTGAGGTTCCACATACAGTTGCAATGATATCTACCACTTTGGATAGCTCTATCGACCCATGGATCCTATCGGCTCCTTCATAAATTTGTTCCTACGAAGATCAAATGCCGCTCTCACTAGTCGAGTTGGCTTATCAAGCCATCCAAATTACATCTAAACCCTCCATAGCTATGGTTTCGACCAATGGTACAAACCACCCACCCATCACGGTTCTTTCTAAGGATCTCCTCGATGAAGTCCTCCCTACGGACGAAGCTATTCAAGATATCATGTCTCTAGAAGAACGACCTTGGGGAGAGTTTCACCATCGCACTTCGATGTTTGATTCGAACGCGACAAATACTCAAATCCCATCTTTTGACCCACCTGAGATCATCTCCTCCATTTACACGACTATTAAAAATATCAATTCAGAAGGGAACTTGGGAAACCTTTCTAAGACCTTGCTCATAGATATCTCAGTCAAAATAGGTATCGTGGAAAATATTCGAATTGGAGTAGATTGCAATCCTGAGGAAATTGCATGCTTCACATCCATTTTTAAGGAATTTTGTGATTTGTTTTCTTGGTCTTATGACAAAATGTTTGGCATAGATCCATCTATCGTCGAGCATGAAATCAAAGTTTATGACAATGCCAAACCTATTTGGCAGAGACTCCATCCTATCCACCCGCGCAAAACGGCCGCCATTAAGACTGAAGTCGAAAAACTTCTGAATGTTGGTTTTATCTATCTTGTTCCTTTGATAGAATGGGTTTCCAATCCAATCCCTGTAGACAAAAAACAAGGCACCATCCATGTTTGTGTTGATTATCACGATTTGAATGCCGCTTGTCCAAAAAACAATTATCCTACGCCGTTCATAGATCACATCCTTGATGATTGCGCCAGATGTGAGTATTTTTCCTTTATGGATAGTTTCTCGGGATATAACCAGATTGCGATTAAAAAATATGAACAGCATAAAAGCACCTTCATCTATCCTTGGGGCACATTTGCGTATCGTAAACTCCCATTCGATCTAAATAATGCAGGAGCAACTTTTCAAAGGGCTATGGACTACGCCTTTCACGACATTAGGCATATTGTACAAGCTTACTTGGATGACCTTCCGGCTCATTCCAAGAAGAGATCCCATCACCTCGCACATTTGAAACAAATCTTCGCTCGGTGTAGGTTCTACAATATACGTCTAAATCCACATAAGTGCATATTTTTTGTCGATTCTGGATGCCTTCTGGGTTTTATTGTCTCCAAGCACAGGATTAGGGTTGATCCTAATAAGGTTAAGGCAATCATTGCATTACCCACACCTCAATCCATTCTGCAACTCCAACGTTTGCAAGGGAAGGCAAAATTTTTACGTCGTTTCATAGTAAAATATGCCGATATGATGAAAGGCTTTATGCACTTATTAAAGAAGGGAAAACTATATTTGTGGGATGACCAAGATCAACTATCGTTTGACGCCTTGAAACAAGCACTCATTTCTGCCCCACTTCTTAGTGCCCTCAATTATTCATGCGACTTTCTCATCTACCTAGCAGCCTGACCATCCTCACTTGGCATGGTTCTAGTTCAAGTTCACAATGAAAATAGTGAACATGTGATATATTACTTGTCAAAAGGCCTCATTGGACTCGAACTATGATATTCACGTGTGGAGAAACTCTCTCTCGTGGTGGTCTTCGCTGTCACCCAACTCTGACACTATATATTACTACGTCAAACTACCGTAATTTCTTTGGAGAATCCCATGTGACACATTTTGTCTCACCAAGTTATTGGAGGAAAATATTCCAAATAGATAGTGATCCTCCAACAATTTGACTTGGTATTCACTGTTTCCAAAGCAAAGAAATCTCTAGTCTTCGTCGAATTACTATCGAACCTTCCTAGAATCGACCTAGGAGATGTAGCTCACGATCCATTTCCAGATTAACCATCTACTTAGTCGATTGTTTTGATCCTTGGTATGGAGACATTTTGGTCTACCTCCAAACTCAATGCTTCCAACCAACTCTCACATCCGACCAATGCCATCGTATTCGACACAATGCAAAACACTACCTCGTACTAAATGATACTCTATATCATCATGGTGTCGATACTATTCTTCAACGTTGTCTCACTTTTAACGAAGTAGAATGCGTCTTAAATGACTACCATGTGGGGGCGTGTGGCGGTCATCTTTCTGGCATAGCTATTGCCCATAAAATCTTCTATGCAGGCTATTATTGGCCCATCACAACAGTCCATAAGTGTCATCCATGTCAAATTTTCACAAAGAAAATGCATGCTCACCCTGCCCCTCTCCACCCAGTTGTCTCCATTGGTCCTTTCGCTAAATGGGAATAGACTTCGCTACATGCAATCCCACTTCAGTCGATGGACACAACTACATTGTCATAGCAGTCGACTACTTCACGAAATGGGCAGAAGCCATTCCCAGTTTTAGGGCCGATGGAGAAATTGTCACTCTGTTTCTGTTCAATCAGGCCATTTGTCGTTTTAGTGTACCCATTTCGATTATCATAGATCATGGGTCACATTTTCAGAACCATATGATGATAGAATTAACTTCCATGCTAGGATTTTGACAAGATCAGTCTTCGTCCTACTATTAGCAAGGGAATGGTCAAGTCGAAGCCGTAAATGGTGTCCTCAAAACCATGATTCGTCGATTAGTCGGCAATCATAAAACCACATGGCATCGGAACTTATAATCCACGTTATGGGCATACCGTACATGAGTCAAAACTGCCACAGGCTTCACGCCATTCCAACTCGCATTTGGCCTAGAGGCAGTACTCCCAATCGAGTGTGAGATTCCATCACTCAAGCTCGTCGTTGAACTCCTACCCGGCACCACTGCCACAGAAGAGCGCTTGCTCTCGCTCGATCACTTGGATGAAACTCATCGAAATGCCACACTGGCACTCGAAGCTCACCAGCACCGAGTTAAAGCTCAATATGACAAATTTGTCAAGCCTCGTTCTTTCCAAGAGGGCGATCTCGTTCTACTCTACGATCAGAGACATGACCTCTTGGGGGCAAGAACACTTCAACCATTATGGCTTGGTCCTTACATAGTCACCAAAGTCCTCTCAAAAGGAGCTTATGAACTTCAAGACTGTAATGGAATTCCACTCGCGGAGCCCCGCAACGGGCTCTATCTGAAGAATTATTTTGCCCAATTCTCCTATAGGCATATGCTTTGTAATTTTATGTATATGAGTTTTTCCTTTGTTTTGATGTCTTTGTATATTTTGGGTTTTTGAATTTTTTTCTCATACACACTGTTTTTCTTTTTTTACACAGATGCCTTCGTCACCCTTATCATACGTTGAATATGCGGACGGTGCTAGTCATCATACTAGACACGTTGTGTTAGCTGCTTGGGTCCTCTACACACCTGAGTCGGAACTCCTTGGTTCCAGGGGAATCTTCGTGGGCAATGCCACCAAAAACATTGCTGAGTATATGTCGGTGGTCCAACTCCTCACGAAGGCTGCATCTCGCAACATCTCCAATCTAGTGGTCAGGTTAGATTCCCAACTTGTAGTTATGCAGTTAAGCAATCATTATCATGTCCGTCATCCTGTCTTGTTATGTTATTTATTAAGGGTGTGACTTTTAGAATGTCACTTTCAAACCATTGCGTTTGAGCACATTCCTAGAGAATTTAATGCATTAGCTAATTCATTGGAAAATTATGTGTTAGATTGGCATTTGTCGCACTTGTTATAGAAAGATTCATACATGAGTATATATTTTTTACTTTAGAAAATACATAAACATTAAAAAACACATGAGATCAAAATCACCAAAATATATATATATATATATATATATATATATATATATATAATATATATGCCGTGTCGAGTTTAGGTTACATTAAAAAACTTCCCAAAACTCAGGTGTTTTACAAAAAATTGGCTTTGCTAAAGCATCGCTATGACATTTACACATCTATCTACTCCTCCTACTGAGCCTGCTGCTCAAAATAGTAGACAACTGCTCTGGCTATCCTCCTCAGAGGCACCAATTATTTCTCCAACACACCCACAATATGTCGCTGTAGACGGACAGGGATATCTCTCATAGGAAGAGGCGGCACACCCATACTTAAACCCTCTAGGTTTCTAGTAAGCTCCTACAAAATCTGTGTGTCATCACCTTCTTCGACGGCTTCTGCAACCTCCACTGCTACACCAGCCCTAGGTCGTTGCATTCCTCGCCTTGCATAGCGAGGGGCTTCGGCAGGATGGACAGGAGCCACATCTGTGTCAAGCAACAAAGCTTCATGTCAACATACATTTTCGCCCGCTAAACAAAAAATTGCATAGACATTCAAAATATACTAAAAAATACTTCAACACTGCACTGATCACACTCTTTCTTACCATGTAGGCCCCACTGCGTGCCCGGGGGAAATACCAACACTGGATCTCTTGTATATTTCATCCCTGCGTAGGGATAATCTTCAATCATGATGATCTGGTCTTCAAGCCACTCGAAGAATCCCTCATCAAAACAGTGACAGATTGGACCCTCTCTAGTCCGCGGAATCAAAGATGTCCAGCGAGCCTGTCTTGGCTCCCGTGGGCCCAACACATCCGTGACCATTCTTGGCCTCATGGCTGACACTTTCTCTAGTATGAATGAGACGATCAGTGTACCATACCCAAACTCTGTTGGGGTCCGATTCTTACATGTTGTCAACTCTGCACGAACTCAACAAACAACCCCTTCACACCAGTCAAATACCTGGGGTTGCATACAATCCAGTGCTAACAACACCTGGGCCTTGGCATGTGCTGACTCTTCACACCAGCCAAGTGAACTATCATCCATAGTAGAGACCTTAGAAGTCTCGATGCCACCCGTGCAATAGGCACCCTGTTGCTCATTGCCACAGTATTGTTTATGCAGTGCGTATGGATCAAATCAACAGTGGTGCAAGGAACAGCCCTAGATCCTGTCAAATTGGACCTTGGCCCTCGACATGACAGGCTAGTCAAAAAATAGATATCATCTTTCTCAATCAAGATTTAATTACCCCCGATATGAAAGACGTGTTGGCGGTCATCCCATTGCTGGATTATCCATCTCGGAAGGTCCTCCTGTCCCCTCATCAACTCTATAAGAGCATACTTTAGCAATCTGCATCTACAGAGAACTAGCAAGGTAGCTGCATCGGTAACCATTTCACGTTCTTCCCGCTTATGCTCCCTCTTGTGCCAAATACTCACGGTAAATAGCTTTATACTTGCAGAAGCAACCATTTCACTGGATTAGTTTTTGTCTGGAACACTTTAGAATGGTAAAAAATGAGTTCCTAAAACGTCTTTACCAATTAACGCGAGATATAGTTCCCAACAGTGCGTGCTAACACACTATTTCTTCACGGGAAGAGCGTTTAACGTGGGCACAACACTCATCACCCACGTTAGCCGCTTAAATTTTTTAGGGCTTGCTAAAATTGACAATTTTAACCAGCAAAAAGACTTAAAAACATAATGAAATGACAGAGAAAGGTTCAAAATTTAACCTGGATCTCACAGAATGAAAAACCGTCTCCCGGATCGTCCATAATCAATAGCTGAAGTTTCACCACTTTTTTTCTCCAAAGCTCTATCACAGCACTCAACAGAGTGAAAATGAAGGTCTGTGGCCTTCTTATAGCTATTCTGGAGGTCAGACTCACTCAACTAGTCTGATACAAAAAGGTAAATTCATGCTACATTTCTTCGTGACTATTGGTTTTTATATGTTACCGATGCTCTGATGGGTTTTAAATGTTTATATGCAGATCTAACCATGTTCGACCCGGTTTCGAGCTTTCTTTTTAGGGACTTTTTCTAGCTCGTAAAATTGAAAAAACCATGAGTTTCCTTTGTTAGGATCGTTAAAATACCACGATAGAGACATTATGAGCCATTCTTTTCATCTTTTTCAAAGCTCTTTAAGCAGAAAAAGTAACCAAGTTTTTTTCCGCGTGACTCGTTAAAATTTCACGGAAAGCATCAAGTTTTTTCTTGTTGGACTCATTAAAATTTCAAAAATAACATTGAGTGTACTCCATCTCCTTGTACTCATAACAAACTAAGGTAGATGTCAATTGAACATAGCTTTCTTATTGTTCTCGATTCAATGGACTGACTCATGAAAAATGAATTGTTTCACGCTTACTATTCTCCCTTCGTCACGCCTGGTTCTCAAACATGAAAAAGGTACCCCCTGGAGTTGTCTTTTACGATTTTTTTCAGATTCTCTAAAAATGAAAAAATCACTGAGTTTACCCGTCTAGACTCATTAAACTTAATCAGACGGGGAAAAAAATTTGGACATCATGGATACTTCTTCTGTTACATTTTCTAAAGGTCGATTTGGCAGCGCAAAATCTTGAACATGGCACTTCCCAAAAAACTCTTTCGCATTTAGCCAAACCGTACCATCTATGAGTTTATCCTTCATCACCCAGTGTTCCTGCATTGGTGAATCCTAACACTCTTTGGTGCTCATTAAGCCTAAGCTGCCTAGTACCTTGTTAGAGTGCCTTCTATTGTTCAAGAGGATCCCTCTATCTACCGCTCCTTGTATCAACCAAATTCATCATATGACGGAAATTATTTGTCTTCAGTTATTCCCATTTGCTCTTGCTTATTTCCATCAGTACAAAATCATCTTTTCCCGTTTCGTGTCAACTGATGTAGGACGCCTCAATGCCTACCCTTTGATAGATCTCTTCCTATCGACTTCAACGTCTTATCTAGGAAGTTGATCCAGAAACACGTCAGTACCCAAATACTTGCAGACATTAGTGGCAGGTCATCTTGTGTTTGGTTTGGGGTTCTCATTATTGGCTCCCGATCGAATGATTCTATGAGTGTTCGACCTCAAATCCTTTTATTCACACTCGCTAGATTGTATTGTGCATCTTGGGGACCATCATCATTATCGGTTGTCGCCCTCGCATCTGTTAACAATTTTTGTTATTTACTAGTAATGAGACAATTTCCTGCATGTTCGACTACGACTCATTCATTCACATGTATGGAAATATCCAGTTTAGTGAAGCGGCGACCAAGACCTTGGGTTGATGATTACACCATTACATATGTGTTTCCTCCCTTGAGTTGCGATATTGTTTTTTTTTTAGACATCTTTTCAGTTTGATCCTTTTATGACAGACACTTTCAGGTTATGCTTATCGGTGGACATACTGTTCATATATCTGTTCTAGAGAAAGCATGTTGATTAGCTATTGAGCATGGGAATGCCCTACTCAAAACAAATACTATATTTTCTGACATATGTTGTTGTTTCAGGTTTTCCTCAGTCCTCCAATTCCTCTTATTCTGCTACACTTTTTATAAAATATTTCGGCCATCATCTTCGTCTCTGACCTCACACTTTAGGGGGAATTTGTTACAGGACAAATGACCTCCTCATCAGCTCAGAGGAGAAGGTAACATTGAAGGAAGAAAATGACCTAGACAAGACCCATTTTTGCCAAGATAACACACCCCAGAAGTAGCTATACAACATTATAATGCACTTGAGACATGTAAAGGGATCATTAGTACTTAGGGAAATGCTCTGTCTTGCCCAAGGGGCGCCATTATCCGTGTTTGAGTATGAAAAGGGAAAATATTTTGCGGAAAAGTGAATGGCACTTCCAAGTGAAAAATAGAAACTAAAAGGCACAAACTTTTTATAAGGCCTTGCCAAATACAACTGGACTCCTAAGGAGGCAAAAGCATGGAAGAACATGGAAACATCTTGATCTTTCCCATTACAAACTGGTTGAATAAGTTGGCAATGTTTTCCCTCTCCATCTTATATAAAATGGAGTTGTGGGCTCTTGGTCTAAGGTTGAAGGATTGAATATATGTAGAGCAGAATTTCATTATTGTAGTGTGAGGTTTGAAGATCGGTGAAGTTCATTGAGATATTTCTGCCTTGAGCATCATCACATTCGGAAATAGAGAAAGAAGGAGAGGAATTGAGAGACTGAGGAGGGCTTGGTGCAACCAATGGTTGTAATCCTCCTTTTTATAAATCAATATAGCTGTATCTGTTTTGAACATTTGATACATCAGTGTCACAATTGTTTTTCAATCGTCTATGTAGCATGATATGAATGGCTTAGATCTGTATTGTTTCATGTTTCTTATATGCTAGTTTAATCAATAACAAAATATATTGTTGTAAAGATTACATAGGTTCTTTGATTTATTGCAGGATCTGGATTTGGAGCCGGTGAAGAAGGATCTCTACTTTGTTGCTCGTTGTTCTCCATAGGATCCACTATCGATAAAGTGGTAATCTCTCCATCTTACTTTGTCGATTATAGATATTAGCATGAACATGTATGCAGCTTCTTTGTGAACTTTATAGCTAATTTGACTGTCTACCTTGGGCACCAAAAAGCCCTGAGAGGGATATTTAGTAACCACCACCCAAGCATATTACCCTATAGCAATTGTCCATCCTCTCTAGTTTTCAAACATGGATGTACTGGTGGACTGTTGTCTATACCTGATTTCCCATACTCTTTATGGATGTCCTCTATTGTATTTATAGATTCAACTGCCACATCATCAGGAGGAATTGCATCTTTCCTTTCGTCATGTACTTTGTCAAGCTGACTAATCAGCTTGTCCTGCAAGTTTCTCTGAAGAGAATGGTGTTGTTGCTCACCATTTATACTTGACTGCTCAGATCCTTCATAGGTCCTCTCCTGAAAACTAGCAAACCCATCTATGGATGAATCCCCATGATCTAAAGAAGTCTCTAATTTTTCTATCCTCGTCACCTGCTTATTATTCGGACATGAATGGTCAAGTACCCAAAATCTCTTGCATACAAAGCATAAGCCTTTCCTCCTTAGTTCATTTTTGCTGTCTCCACAAATATTTGTTAGTTCCTCCTTGGTTAACTTATTTCTAAGTAGTTTGATGCTCTGTTTGATCAACCCCTTAACTAGTTCATAAGAAGCAGGTGATGCAATTAGCTTGTTCCTCCAAATGGCCAACAATTTGGATCTCAATTGTTCGCAGATGGCCCTATCTTCACCTAAGATCAGAGACATCATCTTTTGCATGTCTATTTTGATGAAGCTTGGATGAGATGTTGTAATTCCAGTGCATAAGTATTGGAGCATCTAAAGCATTAAGTCATCACACTCTAGATCCAGCATAAGTATACCAAATCTGAATTTTTCCATGGGTTCCAAAATTGTGCACTTCTGAAAAAAAGTAGGAATGGTGGTGTTTTCCAACCCTTGGAGTGCTTCTATCATTACCCGAAAAGTCCTCCTCGTGATGCCATCATTGTATGGCATTAGTGGTGTTGTTAAGGATATGATTTTACTGAGACAAGAGGTGACTGTGAGTCTAACATTTTCACAAGGATGTTCCAAGAACCTAGGTTGTATCAAACCAAGCATGGATGGCTTCAAGGCCCAACTAGACCCTTCCCATTCTGATTTCTCTATTAAGCTCAAAGCCATATTTAATGTGTCTAGTTGTAGGAGGATATATTCTAACTTTGTGCCCTGCAATTTGGATCGAATTTGAAAGAGACACTTGCTTTTTACATTTTCCTTCCAGATATCTTTTGACTGCTGAAGGATAACATGGGCCTTTCAAGAGAAAGGCCTGTTTTTCTGTTTTAGCTTTTGATCTGTATATTGTTTCCATATGTGATCCATAGAAGTATTGTAGCCCATAGAATCAAGTGATGTATGATTGTGTTGATTCTTGTGGCGTTTCCAAAAGTAAAATGATGACATTGTTGTTTGGCATCAATGGATCTCAATACTTTTCCTTCTCTCCTCGACTTTCTTCAATAAAACTGATTTAAATCCTTTTGAGAACTCGACTTGAATCTTCTGCCTCCATAAGGAAATCAATCACCTACAAATAATAATAGTAGTGAAAATAATTCAATGTAACAATCAAGAAGACAAAGCCTCAATATATATATATATATATATATATATATATAGATATATATTTCCCAAAATATTTCTCACACTCCATTTTTATTTTTTTTAAGAGTGATCTTTATTTAAGACCAAATAACAAATAGCAATGGAAAAATTTGGAATGACTGATCTGTAACTGATTTGAGACCAAAATAGCTGCTATAGTTATAGATATAAAGAGTACTCCATATCCATAATCTTCTTCGGTTCCAGCACTACTCATCTTTCATAACTTTAAAAGACGTAAAAATTAGGAAATCAACTAGGATGATATCAAATACCACCGAAGCTGAAAGATGCAGGCTTAGGGTGAGAAGAAATCCCACCAAAGATCCCTACATAAAACCCTCTGGCTGGCAGGATGCACAACTCTGATACCACTATAAGATCCCAAACCTTAATAATTTAGTGAGATCTAACACATTCTAGTGTTCTCAATAAAATTACATTTAGTAAAAACCATGAACATAGACGGGATCAGGAAATGTAGTCTTTTATTTATATTATTAGCTGAAAATAGAATACATGCCCATGCAATAAATTTGAGCTCTTGCAGATGGCATGCTTAGCTGCTCCTTAAAACAGAAAACAAACACTGAAGCACAATCATGGACCCTGGATGGATCCACCAGAAAAATTCACCACAGGGTTTTCGTCCCGGGATCAATGTTAGAACTGGTCAGGCCAAGTTCTCAACCCAAACACAATAAGATAGATAAAACCAGAATGAATCTAAATGTCTAGCTTCTCTCCCCTTTTATAGGCTTGATGGACTTTCTAGAGATCTTACTTTATTATTTTTCTCAGAAACCAACAACAAATACCATCGGCCAATACCATGGGAAAATATCACGGTAAGTACCATGGATCGATTCTATCCACTTTTACTGGATCAAGAAATGGAATATTACAAAGTCCTTCCAATCCTCTTGCTGCTTAGAAAATACAAGCTAGTTTTCTCTCATGAAATTTGGCCAGCATAATAATGTGTTCTCATGTATCTCTTCCCATGGAAGTATTTTATAGAAAAATTTCAAATTTTCCTTCACTCTCTTCGTACAAGAAGAATATTGACATAGGAGTGGGAGGATGATTCCATTATGTGTTGCATTAAAGCCTCAAGGTGGCTCCAAGGCAGTTGTACTTGGCTAGGTTGTGTAAGAATGTTTTTCTCCAAGTGTCCCAAGTGGTCCGGGATGGTGACTTTCCACATACTAAGGTTCGCGCGGCTCTCTGAGGGATAGCTTCAATGTTCTTTGAGGCTATCAAAGAAAAATCCATGAAGATCACCAGGGGTGAGTGCTTTCTCTGCATAGTTCAATAAATTTACATGCTTCACTTTCGAAAAAGTTAAAACATTCAGCTTGTGTAATCTATACCTTCCTTGTAAATCCTTATTTGAACCTTCTGCTTAACATTTTATAATGTATTTTTCTTGTACGGTTTTCGAGTGTTAACAACACCCTTTGCATAGCCTAGGCCCAATTTGAGCGAAGAGAAATATTAATCTTTCTATTAATTTAGTGATGGGAATACCAATCTTAATTTTTCTTTATGCATATGATTTGGGATTGGAGTTTTGTATATCTCGTGAAACCAATGATCGACGTTAGTAATGATACTGGATTTGCAGCGAATTTGTCGTGCAAGTCTTTCAGTGCCCTTTTGAACGACTTTCTTACACTACTTTAATTTTTTCCCAATTGATGTATTTTTCCTTAACCTCCAAATTCGGTCTTCTCTGTTGTTTAATATGTTACCTAGGTTGCAAATTAAGACTTGTGCGTGGGAGACTTCCTACTCTCTGAGGTGGACTACAGGAACTAATACACCTCATCTTTGCCACATAAACATTTTGATTTATTTAACCCGTTTCTTATTTTTATTTGAATTTAGTTTATTACTTCTTTTTTCCTGGAACTTGGTTATTATGATTGCATATATTATAATAAAATCCAAGTTAAACTGCGAGAAATTTTCTTCTCTTAACAGATGATCCAGGTGGATTAATCAGGGATAGGTACAAATGGCTTGAGTACAAGGCTAAAAAATTAAAGTGTTCAAAAATCTCTCGAACCAAGTTTAAGTTGTAGATCTCGTAATTCTGAATCCAGCGGCACAAACGGCACTCAATTCCGAGTTCGTATGAAGAAGTTATAAGCGGTCAAAGTTCCAGGTTGACTTGGTGACTGGATAGCCTTAAAGAGGACACAAATTTGACTTTTTCTGGCCACCGGATTCCGGCAAGTTCAGGCCAGATTTCGGGAGAATTTGTGGGACTGTTAGTTGCACTCCTTCGGTCAAAAATCCGAAGGTTCGAAAAACAACAATTTTTTTTTAATAACAAAAATTTATTTAAAAAAAAGGGGGTGGGGGCCATGACCCCCGCCACCCCTGTCGGCACTATCATATGGCACCATATAAATGGGCCAGCGAGAATTGAACCCACCCGGCCACGTGGGCCGGCCCGATCCACGGGCGGCCCAACCAACATATCAATACAAACAACGGCCCAACAAAATTTAAACAATGACCAACGCTATTATTTAAACGTTTGAACCGTGGGTTGTTCGGCGGGCCGCCCAAGGCGGACCCGACCCCTCTCAAAAAATAGAACGCGCCTTTTTTTAAAAATAAATATCGTGCTAAGTTGGGAGGGGCAGGATTTGAACCCCCGACCCCTCCTCAACCAAATCTAATTTTTACCAACGCGCCAACGAATTTTGTTGGTAAATCCGCCCACGATTTTTTATATAAACTCAAATTTTTAAAGTGCGCCCAGGCCATGGAGGAGCGGGAGAGCACGCACGGAATTCGAGATTTTTTATTTTTTATTTGCAGGTGCAGTGGAACCATGAGCCAGAAAAGAGGCAGGTGGAACCTTGATTGAGGCCAATTTTCAAGAGGGCGAAATTTTGACTTTGTCCAAATGGGACAAATTTTATGTCGTTTCAGCACTACTCAGCGCCACGAGTCTGATGGCGTGCTCATTTTCTGCATCTAATTTTTCGATTTTTCAGCCACTTTTGGAAGTGGACTATGTCGGTGTCAGATTTTTGCATGTGAGCAGTCGTTTTCACCTTTCTCGACGCCACAAGATTGATGGTGCTTTCAGATTCAGCTGCAAAGCAGCTCAGCCTTCAGAAAATGACAACATGAGGTATATGATGTGGATTCCATGTAATTCTTCATTTATTTCTCTTTGAGATGCATTATGTCTTGCAGATCCCAGTTGATACATGAGTTGAGGGATCTTGCTTTGTGTTGTTATTGATGTACTTTCAGCTATGGATTTGTGTCATGTATGAGCCCCCTTTATGCCACATTGGCGGGATGCTCTTATTTTCTATGTGTATTGTTGAGATCCCTTGTTTTCCAGGATTGGCGGGATACTCTTATTTGCTACATGTCAGCTATGGTCATACTGATAGGAGTCTTTCTTTATGTATGAGAGTTTTGCAGTGGAACATCTCTTAAAGAAGTCAAGCCACTCCTGCGTGACGGGAATTTTTCCTTGTATGTCATAGGGAAACACATCCATGTACATCTTCTTCTTACAACACATAATGCAGCGGCCTACACCATCTTGACACCGAGGCTCGGAGATGTAGTCCCTCCTGGACGAACTCCGTCATCAAACGACATGTTCTTATGATTGTTGATCTTGTTCATTTATGTTCCTCTTATTTACAGCTACAACTTTTCATTTCAGTTCTTTAATGTCTTTAATTAAATGCAATTCTATTTATCAGCCGAATTAAAAGGTCTTGGTTAAGGGTATCAAGATTTTACCCTGGATCAAGTGGTATCGGAGCAGGTATTCTTTCTGATTGAATTGCAGGCGTGAACATTGAACGTTTGCTGAGTTGAGCCATGGAGAGTGTCAAGGACATGTACGAAACCATGCTCAGGGTGTCCGAGAAAGCGGACAAACTGTACGAGGCTTACGAAAAACAAGCAGCAGAGAACGAAGAATTGAAGACCCTCCTACACAAAGAGAAGGAGGACAAGCAACAGTTGCAGCTTTGGTTGCAAGCCACAACAAAAGCATGGGAAGATTGGAAGCGCAACAATGAAATTCTGCAAGCAGATCATGATGCCTTGAAGGCGTTCCTACATGAAGAGAAGGAGGAGAAGCAGCAGTTGCAGCTTCAGTTGCAAGCCACGACAGAGGAGTTGGAAGATTTGAAATGCAACAACGAAACTCTTCAGAGAGATCATGATGCCTTAAAAGCATTCCTACAGAAAGAGAAGGAGGAGATGCAGCAGATGCAGCTTCAGCTACAAGCCGTGTCAGAGGCAGTGACAGAAGTGAAGCACGACGAAGGCTTACAACAACTTTCTTCATCTGTTTCGCAATCAACACCTAAGGTAAATAGTGTTGATTTTTCTTCAGTTTCTTCACATGATGTCATTTCAGTTGGAAGTGTGGAGATACCAATCACAGGTACCAGCATGAGGCTCCTCACTAAAATGGGGTACAGAGGAGGAGGACTTGGCATTCGTGGCCAAGGCATCACCGAACCATTGGAGGTTGTGCAACGACCTCGTTATGCAGGTTTGGGGTACAGTGGTGAAGGATGTTCGAAGGACATCAAGGGCAAACAGATAATGATGAACTCTCCAAGGAAGAGGAATGATAGGGACACTTCGCCATCGTTCCACGGTAGTGCTCGTTGCAGTGAAGGAACCGAGGCGAGCTCCCATCATCATGATGGCACCTGAGACCACCGCAGAAGGTATACTAAGTCTCATTATTCCAGAGTGCATTTTGATTACAAGAATGTCGATAACCATGGTCGTAAAATATGGCATCGTAAAACTTGTTATTTTTGTGGTCTAAATAACCATGTGATTTCTAAGTGCTGGAAGAGGATGGCAGCACAAAGGAGGAAGAGGCACGAAAAGCCTTCTCCCCAACAGGAAAAGAAATCAGTTAAGCAGGTTTGGAGGAAAAAGAACTTTTGCACCCATTGCGACCGAAGTGGCCACCAAAGAGCCACATGCTGGAAACTTCATCCAGAGCAGCGCCGTAAAGCCAAAGAGCCCATGCATACACCAGTTGAAAGAGCTAATCGACAAGCAAGTTCGCCACAGGGAAATGATCCACTCGTTTTAATAAATGAGAAGTGGTTCTTCTAGATTGTTTTTCTAGAGATGTTAAGCTTTTCATGGCCATGCTTGTAAGTAATTTGTCGCATTTTTATTATGAAAGTGATGATGTGTTTCCATCACTCATTTAAGCGACCATGATATTGTTTTTTGGCCTTGTTTTATGAGTCGTGTGTTAGATCTCTTTCATGTAAAAGTGATGATTTGTTGCCATCACTTTGAGATGTGATGATTATGTTTTTGGTCATGTGCTATGAGTCGTCTGATGCATTTCTTTCATGTAAAAGTGATGAGGAGTTTTGCCATCACTTCGAAATGCGACGATGAGGTCTGGTCTTGTAATTTTGTTGAGGTATGATTTCCATTTTGCTGTAAACTTGACCACCGAGTGCATGTTATAAACTCGTGGAAAGTATGGAAATATCTGGGTCATTGTTGGTCACATTGAGAATGTAATGTTCATTGCAGCTTTGGGCAGGTGTTGGCATTCCGATTCTGAAGGACAGAAGTGAAAGAGTCTTTAAGGACATTTGCATTTAAGCAGTTGCAGGTGTTGGCTTTGCATCTTGATTCCGAAGTACGTGAGGTGAAGGAGTTTTCAAGGGATGCGCCTTTTCAGACATTTGCATTTCTGCAGTTGCAGATGATGGCTTTACATCTTGATTCCGAAGTACGTGAGGTAAAGGAGTCTTCAAGGGATGTGCCTTTTCAGACATTTGCATTTCAGAAGTTGCAGGTGTTGGCTTTGCATCTCGATTCCAAAGTATGTGAGGTGAAGGAGTCTTCATGGGATGTGCCTTTTCAGACATTTGCATTTCAGCAGTTGCAGGTGTTGGCTTTGCATCTTGATTCTGAAGTACGTAAGGTAAAGGAGTCTTCAAGGGATGTGCCTTTTCAGACATTTTAATTTCAGCAGTTGCAGGTGTTGGCTTTGCATCTCAATTCCGAAGTATGTGAGGTGAAGGTCTTCATGGGATGTGCCTTTTCAGACATTTTCATTTCAGCAGTTGTAGGTGTTGGCTTTGCATCTTGATTCTAAAGTACGTAAGGTGAAGGAGTCTTCAAGGGATGTGCCTTTTCAGACATCACATTGTAGCAGTTGTACATGATGGCTTTGCATCTTGATTCCGAAGTACGCTAGGTGAAGGAGTCATGTGGGGATGCGCCTTTCAACGACAGTTGCAAATAGTTGATGATACGTAAAGCTTGATGCTTTTGGAGGACCAAAAGCTCCTCAGTGGGGAGGATTGATCCAGGTGGATTAATCAAGTATAGGTACAAATGGCTTGAGTACAAGGCTCAAAAATTAAAGTGTTCAAAAATCTCTCAAACCAAGTTTAAGTTGTAGATCTCGTAATTCTGAATCCAGCGGCATAGACGGCACTCAATTCCAAGTTTGTATGAAGAAGTTATAAGCGGTCAAAGTTCTAGGTTGACTTGGTGACTGGACAACCTTAAAGAGGACACAAATTCGACTTTTTCTGGCCACCGGATTCCGGCAAGTTCAGGCCAAATTCCAGGAGAATTTTTGGGACCGTTAGTTGCACTCCTTCGGTCAAAAATCCGAAGGTTCGAAAAACAACAATTTGTTTTTAATAACAAAAATTTATTTAAAAAAAAAGGGGGTGGGGGCCGTGACCCCCGCCACCCCTGTCGGAACTATCATATGGCACCATATAAATGGGCCAGCGAGAATTGAACCCGCTCGGCCACATGGGCTGGCCCGATCCACGGGCGGCCCAACCAACATATCAATACAAACAACGGCCCAACAAAATTTAAACAACGACCAACACTATTATTTAAACGTTTGAACCGTGGGTTGTTGGGCGAGCCGCCCAAGGCGGACCCGACCCCTCTCAAAAAAGAGAACGCGCCTTTTTTTAAAAATAAATATCATGCTAAGTTGGGAGGGTAGGATTTGAACCCCCGACCCCTCCTCAACCAAATCTAATTTTTACCAACGCGCCAACGAATTTTGTTGGTAAATCCGCCCACGATTTTTTATATAAACTCAAATTTTTAAAGTGCACCCAGGCCATGGAGGAGCGGGAGAGAACACATGGAATTCGAGATTTATTATTTTTTATTTGCAGGTGCAGTAGAACCATGAGCCAGAAAAGAGGCAGGGGGAACCTTGATTTAGGCCAATTTTCAAGAGGGCGAAATTTTGACTTTGTCCAAATGGGACAAATTTTATGTCGTTTCAGCACTACTTAGCACCACGAGTCTGATGGCGTGCTCATTTTCTGCATCTAAGTTTTCGATTTTTCAGCCACTTTTGGAAGTGGACTATGTCGGTGTCAGATTTTTGCATGTGAGCAGTCATTTTCACCCTTCTCGACGCCACAAGATTGATGGTGCCTTCAGATTCAGCTGCAAAGCAACTCAGCCTTCAGAAAATGACAGCGTGAGGTATATGATGTGGATTCCATGTACTTCTTCATTTATTTCTCTTTGAGATGCATTATGTCTTGCAGATCCCGGTTGATACATGAGTTGAGGGATCTTGCTTTGTGTTGTTATTGATGTACTTTCATCTATGGATTTGTGTCATGTATGAGCCCCTTTTATGCCACATTGGCGGGATGCTCTTATTTGCTATGTGTATTGTTGAGATCCCTTGTTTGCCAGGATTGGCGGGATACTCTTATTTTCTACATGTCAGCTATGGTCATACTGATAGGAGTCTTTCTTTATGTATGAGAGTTCTGCAGTGGAACATATCTTAAAGAAGTCAAGCCACTCCTGCGTGGTTTTCCTTGTATGTCATAGGAAAGCACATCCATGTACATCTTCTTCTTACAACACATAATGCAGCGGCCTACACCATCTTGACACCGAGGCCCGGAGATGTAGTCCCTCCTAGACGAACTCCGTCATCAAACGATGTGTTCTTATGATTGCTGATCTTGTTCATTTATGTTCCTCTTATTTACAGCTACAACTTTTCATTTCAGTTCTTTAATGTCTTTAATTAAATGCAATTCTATTTATCAGCCGAATTAAAAGGTCTTGGTTAAGGGTATCAAGATTTTACCCTGGATCAACAGACCCGATGGATATTTTAGTTATTGTTTGGTATTTCATATAATAACAACTGAATTGATTGAATTGTTATTATAAATTATTACAAGTGAATTGATTGAATTGTTATTATAAATTATTACAAGTGAAATTTGTTCTGACGGTTATACTGTTCTTGTTATTATTGCAATTTTCAAATCGATTTGAAATAACACTTAGATATGGAGACATATTGTTCGAGATTCAGGGTTCTAAGGACGAATTTTAAAGGCGAGATTATGGTGCCACTAGCTTCTCTTTTTCTGTTATATATCACCTAATGAATATAAATATCTTATTTTTCAACACAGTCTTGAACAATTATTAAGTAGTCACCAAGTCTTCGACTACATAGGATGCTTCATTTGGGCCTGGACCTGGGTATGGATCTGCATAATCTGTGTACTTGAATCTTGACTCATACACAAATTCGAAAAACATAAAACACAAAGCTCTATACGAATGGCACACTTAATACACTGAGGCTCTTAGAGAAATCACAATATTTAATAATGCATTAGAAGAACATTATATAACCCTCCTTTGCTCATCAATCTACACACATTCTCTTCAATATCTCATCTCACATTCCTAATAGACTTCCTATCCTAATCACTCTCAGCACAATATTGAACTTCAAACAGAATGAAAAGACAAGTTCAGAAATCTATGACCAGTCGTGACTTAGCGATTATTGTCACGAAGTGTGCATAGGAACTATATGATAACATCAAAGAGATTGGGATGGAGTGGGAAAGGGTAACACTTTTATTGCTTCTAAACCTTACTTTCCTAGCAATTACGACTTCTTCTTCTTCTTCAACACTAGAGAAGATCATGGAAATTGAGGGCCGAAATATGAGGGGAAGGGGGGGAAATTTTGAGGCCGAAGATAGCGGAGCCACTGCTATCACAACAGACAAAAATTTGGTAGTGTTGCCTCTGCCCTCTCCAAGAGCCAACAAAAATGCACCAGTCCCTCCCGGTTCAAGAAAACCAATGCCCTGAAACTCTCATTAGTCATAAATTAGGGTTTTTGTTTGTAGTATGCACTCAATTAAGTAGGTAATAGGGTTGATTATAAGTATTTGATATATTCTAGTACCAACATATGTATATGGCTGAATTAAAAAGTGAACAAAACTTCTTCAGTTTTGTATAAAGTTTAAACAATCTTTAGGATATTTGATATGTTTCTTCTAATAAAGAACCTCATATTTCTAGATGAAAAAAAATATAACACAAACCAACTCGCTCTATTGCTATTACTCAAAATAAGTATGATTACAGTGGAATACAAAACACTTATTACAGGTCCTCATGCCCTACCTGATTTACAACTAATGTGTCGAGGAATTTTTTCAGTGGTCTTTTGAAAAGCGTTGTTCAAGTTGTCAAAAAAATCGTTTCTTTGCCTCAAGATTTCACTAAAATGGGAGCGCACCATTTAGTGGGGGCGCTCAGAGGCCTCTGTGATGGTAATAATGAACTATATGGAAATATTTCGAGTGGTCTCTTCTATAGTCTCCACCTCAGCAATTTGTAGCATGCTTCTGCCCACATTAACAATGTGCCTGTGGAGGTATTGTTGCTTGATTCCCACCAACTCGATAAACATATAGAGAGCCTCTTGGGTCGTGACCTCCTCATTCCTCTTGTGTGCCTGAGCATCATGGGAGGGATTAGGTCATAGAATCGCTCACGATCTTGCAGGATCTTGATGATCTGGATGAAGTTGGTCAAGGCCAGAGCATCGAGGGGCTTCTCCTTGCAAATGTTGAATAATACCTCCTTGAAAATGTTGAATTAATACTTTTCATACACCATTGATTAAATCATGGAGGGGAGATTATGGTATTGAACCAATAATTTTTAATTAAAATTTATAAATCATGTAAATAATTTAAATTGATACTTTTCATACACTATTAATTAAAGTAGGGAGGGGACAAGATGGTATTTACTCAGTAATTTTTAAAGAAAATTGATAAGGAGGGGAGATTACGGTATTGAACCAGTCATTTTAATGAAAATTTATAAATCATGTAAATATAAGTAAATTATATAAAATAATTAGTAGTAATTTATGCTTGTGGTTCATAGAATAGATAATGACAAGGTGTATCTTTAAGACACTTAGTGGTGTTAAGGTCACCAATTTGAAACTCTAATCTAGTCATGTTAAGGGCTAGTGTGGTCGGGCTCGGGTGCAATCCCGTGGTGATTTTAATGGCTTAGATGCCGCTGGTCTAGATTAATAAAGGAAAAGGTTAATTGTGTAGTCATATCAATACACACAAAACTTAGAAAACCAAAAAATATTAGTGGTTATTTATAAGGAAGTCAATTTCACCCTTTTATATATCTTTGGATTTTCAATAGACGTTAATCCACCTCTTTATATTAAAAATTAAAAATATTCAATCAATTAAAAATCATTCTAGATTATGTTTTCAACTTAAGTATTTTTAAATTTTACAGTTTCAATTTTTTTTAATGGTGAAGAATTTGAAGGGTATTTCCAATTGTGTTAAGTGTTCAAGTTAAGGTAGTAGCATGAAAAATGATTGACCTCATAGAAGCACAAGTGACCAATGATTATGTGAGATCTCTGATAAACAATGTTATCAAAATATCTGAAAAGAGATTAAATAATATGAAAACAAATGAAAATGGATTAGGCCTCCTTACTCACCTATAATGTCACGATCCCCCTATAAAGGAGAACATGGGTATTTACATCTCCACACATACATATAACAAAAATAAATGAGAAAAAAAAGGAAAATATAAATCTAACTATGATATAAAAGATGCCTTTGGTCTTTGGTAGAAGGATATCAATCACAAACCTCACAAACACGGTTGAAGCCTACCATTGACGTGTTAATTTAAGAATATGATTAAACAAAGTGTGAATAAAATATGCCTCTCAACACTCAGATAAGCATGTCAGTGAAACATGTCACAATAGGCTTGAATATAATTCTTCTGCCGCTTACATACTTCAGCAATAGAATGCAATTTGTTGTCATAGTATGGGTATTTATGAAAGCCATCAGAGAGTGTTTAAATATGATAGACCTTTGAATTTTCATAGCGTGTCGACACTACATCAAAAACATGAATGATTGGCTCATACGGTCCCGATTGTGTAGCCATTCATCGATGAAAGCTACTACCCCCATGGGATAGAAGTAAAAAGTGATATTTTCAAAGGTAGGAATAATGATGTCAGAGATAATATTGTTTCCATAAAGAGGAGAACCAAAAATAGGCTCATGAACACCATCAATATCTACTGGAGGTGTTGCAATGAAATAAATAATGAATACAAAATTTGCGGTCAATAGGATAGGGATCATCAAGATGTTGAACGATCGAATGTAAATATGGCTTTCAGTCCTAGTGATCTAGTCACATAAAATACCCATAAGTTTCCACTTTCGTATATACCCAAGATTCAATAACTAATCCAAAATTAGAGGATTCACTGCTAAGGTGATAGTGGAAACAACTCTGAGTCCGCCCAAAATTGCACCATTACTATCTTTTTTCATAGTAAGAATTAGTATGAGGGAAGGATAAAAAATCCCTTTCTTCTAAAATGAATCTTTTCATGCTCAAAGGCCATGAATTTGGCATCGAACAATCACGTATATCCTCTCTAAATAATCTTAGGTATATATGGGATATCAATTCCATTATAAATTTTTTCACACCCTATATATGATTCAACAAATCTACCATGGGTAGGGGAGGTAAAAAATGGCATTAGAACTTACAATATTTTTTTTAGTCTCAAGGGTTACCAGTTAGACATAAAAATCACATAGGTATTATTTAATGAATTTTTTGTCTTAAGTCGGGATATGGGTACATAAGATGTATTTCTCACCACATATGGGAGTTAGTGATATGATATGGTTAGTAGAGTAAAACAAGGACCTTAGTCTTAACATTATTTTTTTTCTTGCTCAATTTCCACGAATAAAACCTCTAGCTAGGAGTATGGGCATTTAGTATGTTTTGCATAATAAGAATGGGTGTCATGGCCTTTACTATGGGAATGGAAGGAAATTAAAAAAGAGAGACTTGAGTCCTAATTAATTAGTGGCCATTAAAAAGGTTTCAAACAACAACATTAAGTATATTCTCAAAGGGATATTCTTTGGCTTTTCAGAGGAATGTGTCTACCATTCAATTGTTTTTCACAACACGATTGTGTCTTGGAGCATCATCATTGGAAATTTATAATGAAATTAGGAGGCTTTAAAATCACCTATGCTTAGAATTGTAGGCTTGGTCAAAATAGGAACATAAGGGGCTTAGGCCTTATTTTAATCTTTAATGGTTAAGCTTTGTGAAATAGTTCTCAAAGGAACATACATGACCTCTATAGGGGATATTAGGCCTCTATGGGGGGGTATTTAGTGTCATTAGTATGTTTTAGATAGTAATAATGAGTCTTAGGCTTGTACCATGGACAATGGACGAAAACAATGGCCTCAAGACGAAAATGAAACTTATTTGGCTTACACTGCATGAAAAATACCATAAAGAGAAATATAAATCCTCTTTGAAGTATTTTAGGCCTCCATCTAGGATAAGGCTTCCATTATGAGGTTTTCCATATCGTTTATTGGAGGTAGGGCTTATATCTTGGTGAAGGAATGAAAGAGGGCCTTAGGCCTAAAACAATTATTTCTCATGTTTAGTGTCTATGAACAAGATAGTAGAATGGAAATATGGGCACAATTAGCATGTTTTGCATAATAAGAATGGTTTTTATGGACTCTACGATGGAAATGGAAGGAAAAAAATATCCTTAGTCCCTAAAAAAAATTCCCAAGTTCAATGTACATGTATAAGGCCTCAACCCACCACACATATCATATCTAAGATATATCTAGCCTTCAGGTGTGTTGTGTATTCTATTTGAAGATTTTGTGTGCTATAGTTAGGTTGTGGGGCCTCTAATTTTTTCTACAATATCAATAAGAGATTTTTTGCACCATGCATGGCACTTGGGGCCATAACCATGCTCAAGGAAGGACCATAAGGTGCTTGGGTCATATTTGATGCTTCCTATATACAATCATTTTGAATAAATATTTGAATTACCGCACAAGACATCTCTAGCCGTATTTGGCCTCTATGGGTCATCTTCATCACCATTGGTATGGTTTACATGATAAGAATGGGTCTTGGTGAATGTAGTATCTCGAGGGGAGGAGAGAAGAGGACATTAGTCCCTAAATAAAGCTTGTAGAATTCAAGTATAATTAAGTAATCCTAAACAACCACACAAATACTCTTTAAGAGATATTCAAATTTCAACTTGGATGTGGGAGCCATGGAGTGTTATTCTACATAAAATCCACAATAATTGTTAATATGTATGCAAATTCTAAGACTGTTAATGTTCTATTAGAATTTGTGCATACTTTTTTAATTCATGTATCTGTATAATTATTTATACAATAATATCTCTTTAGAGTAATCTAGATTATATTATTTGACTAGGTTTATATCAACGTACTTTGAATTCAAATTAATAAAGTCATTAATTTATGAATCTACTAGAATAATCAACCATGGTAAATAACAACACCACAAAACCCCACAACAAATTGTGTGTCATCCTTATAACACGCGAGAAACAAATTCCTATTAACCCTTAAAACTCTTCTTATATATCAATTTCAAACTCTCTTTTTTGTCCCTCCGTCCAAAGGGATTATAAAACTATTATATAATGTAAAATTACACTTTATGTTCTATAAAATTGTTATAATTTTATAATTATAAATTTCTCTACAACAAATTTCTCTTCCTCTGACTTTTCTTCAAGAATTTGTTTAATATTTTTTGGAGCCGGCATCCCAAAAAGACTAGATTCCACAAAATGTAGAAAATTGTTTACAATAAACTACTGTGGAAATACATCATGAAGGGTTTCTTAACACTCCCATCCAATATTCATATCGATGTTTTATGTTTCCCATACTTAAATATGTTGCATAGCATCTAACTGAGAATTATAATTGCTACGAATAACATGAATATTGCAACACAACATTATATTAAGTCCTCTTTGTCCATAGTTTTGACTGAGAAAGTTGTATACCTTACTGTATACCTCGCTCATCGACTCCTATCAGCACCATTAACCTTTTAAATGAAAATAGAGCCAAGTATTCACGCTCAAAACTCAACTACCTGTAACATCGTGTTGAAGCCTTAAGTGCTCATGGAGTAACCTTGTATTTTTTGGTGCAAAATTACTATGTATTACGAAGGCACTAAAAGAACTGATAGGAGATTATGGGTTTCTCTCGGTGTATCTCGATCTCCAGAGATTGAGGAGAATTATCTTGAACACCGTGTCATCACCGTAGAATATTTTCTTTGTCTTTTATCAAATGCTCTACAACTGTGTTTTTATGTTATCCGAAATTGACATTTCAATTCAATGTGTTTTCCTGTTACATATTTTTAAGGGTGTCCTTCGTTGTCATGGTAGACATAGAGTCACATTCATGCGTCCTTATATGTTTTGGGGACCATCCCATTACTTGCAGTCCCTAGATCTACACATGCCAGACGTGGTCTAATCAACCAAAACATCATTGTGAGTATTATCAGCCTGGTTTTTCTGCCAATCCTCCTTGGAAATACCATCATTTGAGTGGGAAGTGTGGTATCATCAACCAAAACATCATTGTGAGTATTATCGGTCTCGCTTTCCCGCCAATCCTCCTTGGCCATACCCTAATTTTAGTGGGAAAATGAAATTCCAAAAAACATTTACCATAATGATAATGTAAAATAAATATGATTTGAATATAATAAATTTTTTTTTTTTTTTTTAAATTTATTAAAGGTTATAAATTTTTTAATGTTTTTCAAAAAAGAAAGGTAATTGAATTTGCAAGCTATTTTGTTTTCTCAATTTTTTTGTTTTTTTCATTTTATATGACTAGTCTAGATCCATTTTAACTTCGAACCGAGAGGGATCAAATCTATTTTCACTCTAAAAGAGAGGTTTTCACCTTAAGAAAGATTTTATTCCTCCGTCTGGGCACTTGGTAGATCGAGAGTTAAGATGGATCTTGATCAGTTTAATTATTAATTGTAGCTATAGTTATAATTTCTTTTTATTTTTATTTTTTCATTTTTTTTATGTAGTAAAAATGTTAAAGAGGACATCACAGTTCATCTCTACCATGAGAGAGGAATTCAATAATTATGGAGAAACCATATAGGCCCATGGAAAATTTGTAGGCAGAGAAAGGGGTATGGAGTTTCTGACTAAAGCAAGGTGTAGTTTTGACGAAGAGTGAATGGGATCTAGAAAATTTCAACCTCTAATATCTGTGTCAAAATGAAAAATAAGAATAAATGATAACCATGAGATGTTTATTCACATTATGTATATTTTTTAAATACATAGATCGTCGTCGTTATAAACCCTTTTAAGACACACAACTACTCATAAAATATCTTTTTTATATGAGATGTTGGTTTCTTACAATCAGACCCACATGAAGGAGGAGGAGGAGTTGGGGATTATGCATTGGAGGAGGTGTTTTTTTACAAATTTGGGCTAGTCACAATGATTTTATCCATTCAAATTTGGAATTAAGATTGAAAGGTCACCACACCTTGGTTTTCGGGCCTACTATATCTTTAGAAAGAAAATTTAATAATTTTATAGGTCAAACATCTAGTGATTTAGAGGCCCCACCCCTCCTCCAATTGCGCATTGCTCGGGTCCTCTAATTAGTTACGCTAGTCCAGAGCTCAAGGCCATTTGTGAGGGGATGCAAAAAGCTTCTTAGGATTCTCTAGCTCTAATTTTGGTCTCCCTTTCATCTTGATAAAGATAAAATAAATACATGTAATTTTTTATAACTTTTTTATGGCTTTCAGAATTTTTCAGAAGTTACAACTTTCTCCAATTTGTTTCTGGTTTTTCCTTCATCTAAATTGACATTGGCCTCACCCTCCTTGGATGAACTGGTGAAGGATAGCCTTGCCTTGACAGCAAAGGAAGTTCAAACCGATGCTGAGAATATCTGAACCCATTTGTAGTGTTGAAATTTATAGGCAAAAGGGTATTCAAAATTTTAACACTGTAGATGGATTTAGAGATCCCTTTGTCTCTAAATTTTAACATTACAAATGGATTTAGAGGCCCTTTTAGTGAAATGAAACACTTTAGTATCAAAATTGCAATTTTCCATTGTGAGAGTGACACAATTAAAAATAACTAGCATAAATGACTAATTCATATACTTGTTATACTTATTATTTGGTAATATTTTTATTTAATTTAATCATTATTAATTTTGCCACTTATTACCTAGTCATTTATTTTAGTCATGGACTAAATTAATCATTTCAATTAGTCACTTTTATTTTGGTCACTGATTATCTAGTCGTATATTTTATCCCTAGACTAAATAAGTCATTTTTGGTTTAGTCATTGAAAATTGCTCAAATTTAGTACTAATTCACTTGAAATCACTACAGTGACTAATGTTTTTAGTCATCTAGTCACTAATTTCATCATTTTCTACTATTGCTAGCTATGTTATTCATGTCATTGTTTCTAGTAAATAAGCCTCAATCTTAGTGTAAGATTTAATATTGATATCCAGAATTATTGATATGTTATGATAAAATGATATGTGGAAAGTGTAAGTGGATTCACCGAAATTTATTTTAATTAAAATATTTGTGACCTTCAATAACTACACATAACAGATCCAAAATATTAATTATAGTATTTTCTACCTCTCAACACCTTTCATTGTTAAATGACTCAAATTCCCAAGCCCTAGTACTCCTTAGATTGTCACACTTCATCCTTGGTATGTTTGGTCCTGTCTTTTTTTGCAATTCATCTCTTATGTATTTGTTTCCCATCCAATGCATTTATTTTTTTATTGTTGGGCCTTCCGATGCAGCTCGATGGACTATTAAGGTTTTGTAACCTTCGGCTGCTCTGTCACTCCTTTTTTAGCCTAATTTCTATCAAAATTTCTTTATGATTCAAAAATACCACCTATAATGAGATCTAAGCCACTTAGAGTGAATCTAATAGAATAGAGAATTATGATGAGTGTTTTCCATTATTATACTTGCCCATAGACATGGTATATAGCGATCGATATCGCTTTAACCATCTATTAATCCTATTGATTTTTTTTTAATATCGGATGTCATCACCAAAATTTTGAACAAAAGTGGTTATTTAAAATTATTTAATCAATTTTGATTGGCTATTGCAAAACTCTCCGCATATGCTTTTATCCAAAAATTTTACATTTATTTAAAGTTCGTACATGTATAGTTATCCAAAATTTGAAATTCCGTTTCGGATTTTCTTTTTTTTGAACTTTTGTCCAAAGTTTAAAATTCGGCTCTCAGCAGGATTTTTTTTTTTTTTTTTTTTTTTTTACTTTACTTTACTTTTATCCAAAGTTTAAAATTCGTCTCTCCGCAAGATTTGTTTTTTTAAATTGTATCAAAGTTATCTATTTTACCCAAAGTTTTGAATGTCGTTTCTTTATGCTACCACCTAGCATCTTTTCACTGCCACCTATGTAGTTGTCTTCTTCCGCCACCTTTCAGCTTCCACTGTCACCTGCCAACTTCATGCCTGTATTAACAAGATACAAATTGGTCCATGCCCACATTATTCAAATTGGATTCAAGGGCTATGGCACCTCCATATGCAATAAGCTCATCACTATGTATGCAAAGTTTGGGAGTCTCGAGGATGCTTACATGGTTTTTGACGAAATGCCTGAAACGAATGTTGTATTGTATCGTGCACTGTTACGATTACAGGGTTTTCGATGAAATGCCTGAAAAGAATGTTGTATCGTGGACTGTTACGATTACAGGTTTTTCGACGAAATACTTGAAAAGAATGTTGTATCGTGGACTATTACGATTACAGCCTATGCCAGGAAGGGGTTTACTAGGATGGCCTCGGCACTTCTTAAACAAATTGTTAAAGCAGGCCTACAAAGCATGCCTACAACTGAATCAGTAGAATCAGTACACATTTGCCAATGTTCTCCCCGCTTGCGCAGATCTTGCAGCAATGGAAACTGGCAAGGACGTTCATCATGAAGAGATATTTGGGTAAGGGTTTCAATCCAATGTCTGTGTGGGTAGTGCTCTTGTAGACATGTATGTGAAATGTGGAAGGTTGAAGGATGCACGCAAAGTGTTTGTTAAAATGCCTGAACGAAACGTGGTGTCATGGACTGTAATGGTGCAAGGTATGCACACAGTGGGGATGTTTACATTGCTTCGGAGCTCTTTCAGAGAATTCCCGAAAAAAATGTTGTTTCATGGAATGCGATGAAATGCCGACAATATCCTTTCATTTTGCAATTTAACCAAAGGTTTTGCATTTGCAAACATTCCAGCCCTTATTCGCAACTTCACGTATCCAGATACACCCGATGCAAGGGTTATTTCCAGATCGCATTCTCTCTATCATCAATGTTCATTTTAATCCCTGTTTGTCATGATACATGTAGTTCTATATTATCTGTGGTTATGTTTTGATTTCATACAGGGATGCTCAGGAACAATCTGTTTGGGCGTGGGTTATCCTGCCCGTAATTTTGCTTGCCATGAACATTGAATTGCTTTTCTAATCAGAAGGGTAATTTATGTATGTGAATGCTGTCATATTTAATATATATAGCGTAAATACAGCGTTTTTTTTCTTCTGAAAAAAAAAGACACCCGATGCAGGAAATTTAAGTAATTGTTTTTATATCCAAAGTTTTTAATAAGAATCCTTATTAATATAAATACCACAATATATTAAAACTTGTAAAATCTCAAAAAAGAGAAACCATTGCAGCGTATCCAATAACCTTCTCTTCTGCAAAACGTCACTTGGAAAATGGCAATGCCACCCACAATGGAGTACGTTACACTAAAGGGTTCGTTACAATAGGGTACCTCCTTTTATTTATTCCCACTAATAAATTAACAAACATTTAAACTCTTCCTCTGTCATCCTTTTAGCACGGCAACAATTCAAACAAGCAGCAACACCAAGCTCGCCTTCCTCTGTGGCCATTGCAGGCCATGAGATCGAATCTCGTCATTTCGTTTGATAAAAATGAAGAAGAGAACACATACGCAGCAGTCCCTGCAACCCAGGAGTTCAAGTAGCAACGAAAACAGGCAACTTGGGCGAGCGAGCTCACATGGAAAACGACAAAACATGCAAGACACCAGACAAATTAATGACAAAAATTATCAGATATCATGTATCACAGCTATAAATCAATATTCTCAATCTCATGGATTCTCTGGAGCATTATTATCCCACAAAACCCTCCCCTCTATGAAGGAGGTCAAGGAATTGATCAGTTTTCTCATCCATCAACTCGACCCTGCGTGGGGGGAGTTGGGCAAGATGGAAGATGACGTTCCATTCATATTCAGGGCATATGGATATCCTTTTCAGATAAACAAGAGTGCCCTGTATGCTGCCGGAAGTCCCCATTCGTGGTCTGTGCTTCTGGCGGCCCTGTTGTGGCTTGTCCAGCTCCTAAATTACAAGGACAAAATCCAACATCCACAAAGAGCTTTGTGGTTGGCGACGGATCCAGGGTTCGAGTTCGTGGAACATAGCTACCAGTGTTTTCTCCGTTGCGACAACGCCCTGGAGAGGGAATTCATAATGCACCTGGAAGAGGAACGAGCTGAAAACGCTCAGAAAATAGCCGCTGCGGAAGCGCAAGTAAAAGAACTAGAGGCGAGGATCGAGGACTTGAAGACCGGGCCCTCTTCCATTGAAACCCTGGAGATGAATAAATCCGTGCTGGCGAACGATAAACCCAAATTTCATAACATTGTGAATAATTTTTCGTCCAAGAAAGAGGCACTAGAGTGGGGTTTGGCCGAGCGGAAGCAGGAATTCAGGAATTCAAGGCTAAGATTAGTGAGATTGAACGACTGACGAAGGAGAATGAGGTCCTCAAGCACAGGTGGAGTCACATCATGCGAATATGAGGGGTTATGAGAAGATGAGAAGAGAGTGCCACGCCATTGAGCTCGACATTTAGGCTGTTGAGATTGCTAGGAATGAGTGGGAGGAGAAGGCTTGGCATATTGAGGTATCTGCAAGCAAGAAATTGAAAGAGCTTGAAGGGGCATTCAATCGTTACAACCACGAAATCATCAGGTAGGTAGGCCATTTACTTCTATGATAGCTGACACGATTTAGTTAATAAGTGGACAAAGTCAATCTCTACACTGGAAAAATTTATTCATATCAAGTATAAATTTTGTTGGAGGTTACTGTTCCACCTGATCGTCACTCGAGGATACAGTTCCACCTGATCGATGGTAAATTTATCATGGGGTTTTAGCACATTTTAAGATGACGTAGAAATTTTGAAAAAAAGAGTTTATTAGAATGGAACTTTACCTTTACCTGATGGGAAAAATACAAACTTGCCAAAACAATTTGATCTACTCATTATCTCACTCCTTTAATAAATTGTATGGATTTTGAATATGATAGTTGGATCTCTCAGCCAACTGTATAGTGCTGATTAATGCAAAAACTTGGGGCAAAACAGCAGGGATTATTGTTATATTTCAATTTGCAAAAATTTGGGGCAAAATATCAGGGATTATTATTATATTTCAATTTTCAGGTTTATATTTGCCAAACAATCAACCTAGAATGGGATTCTTGATTTAGTAAATTGTATAGGGTTTGCATATGAATTTCTAATTTTGTGTTTAAGGATTTATTTGTCTAAAAATTGAATTATCAGGTTGAAGCTTGGTAGTTCATTCGAATTCAAGCTGAATTGATTCTGGGTGTGGATTTTAAAAGCAGAATTAAACCAGGTATTATTTCGTGCACTGAGGATTCTGAACACATCTATAGGGAGAAGTGGGAGGAATCAATTTCCCTTAAACAAAAATTGTATGAGAAAAGCTTGGAACAAGAAAGAAAACAGAAAGTCAATACTGCTATCCTCGGAACGATTAAGAAGGTATGGCCATTACCTGAATCTTGTAGCTTAAGGGGACTGGATTTAACGCATTTTCATCTAACATGCGAAATGGTAGACATAACTTAGTCACTTTTTCAGTATGCGAATCCTGTACAGCTTTGGTTTCTTAGTCACTTTTTTAGTATGCAAATCACGTACAGCTTTGGTTGCCATTGGTCTGATGATTTTCAGGGTATTGTTCTTACAGGATTCTTTTAGGACATGTCAGATAGAATGGTCATGCAGCTAATTGAATTTGAAATAAAAACATGTTGTTTGTAAGATTCAAAGTTATGTACACAAACGACCATTGACAAACATTGCCATTTTCCCTTTATAACTTTGGTTTGAAGCACTTTTTCTTCTGGCTATAACTTCCGCTTTTCCAGTGCATTCAATTTTAGAGCATACAGTGATGCACCCATCTTCAACTTTCAACAATTGTTGTCCTTTTCATACTTCAGGACAGTAATCCGCATGAATATTCTTTCACATGTGAGGAACTTCTTGTTCCATATTTTTTTATATATTACAGAAAGGCTCTAAAGTGTGCTCCGAATTGCCTTCCAATTCATGAACATTACACTTCACTTTTGGAGTGAAAAATTTAGAATTTTGTAATTGTGATTTTTAAAGTAAAAATTTTACGGTATCCCATTATAGATTCATTCTTATGATCAGATCAGTCAATGGCATTAAAACCTCCTGCTGCTGCATGGAAAAATTTCTCCATGTTTCTTTTGTGTTGTTTGTTTCCATCACAACTTCACGCTTTCATATCTGAGAAGAGCAAAGATCCTTGTTAGTATGCAAGCATATATCAAGTTTTCTGTTTGCAGTTTTTTTTTTTTTTTCCTCCAACATACATATTTTTTTGGCCAAAGAACATCTTAGACAAATAAAAACCCATTTTTTTGTCTTCCAACTTGCTTTCTTGAATTGCACCACAAACCTGTGTTTGATTCTTCTTTTGCATCTATGCTGCTAGAATTCCTAGGCTCTGCTAACATTAACCTATTGTGACCTTGAAATCTTAACCACAGGTTTCTGTGTTTCCTAAATTTTGTTTTTCCAGTTTCGTAATATGAAATTGAGCATAATTGAATATATTTCCTGTGATTTCATTTGTCATTTATCAACTTCTATGTCTTCATGTAGTTTTGGTGAACGTGTGTTCGTTCCCGATGAAGTTCTTTCCAAGTTAGTAAATTCACTCTCATGGTTTTCTGATTGAGAAACCTCAAACCTGTTCTTGGAGTTATATAAAAATGGTTAACTACTTGCCATTGTCTTGAAGTTTCATCAACCCTGTCTTACAGTTTTTGGATGTATTAGGCTTCTCTTTGAGGCACAATTCAAATTTTATCATCTACTCGCTTACAAATCTTATGTAAACTCCTTAGCGTATATATTTTAATGTGGTGTGATTATAAGTCTTCGACTTTTAGATTACAAAAGGTATTTTGTTATTTTACACTATTTATAAGTCTTCGAATATGTTAGGAAAGTCCATGAAGAAGTAATTAGGCATGGATTTGAATCTAATGTTTTCGTAGCTAGTGCCCTTGTAGACATGTATATTAAATGTGGCAGCATAAAAAATGCATCTGAAGTTTTAGATAAAATGCTTGAACGAAATGTGGTTGCATGGACTGCAATGATTTCAGGATATGCACAAAAAGAGCTTATGGATAAGGCCTTGAAACTCTTTCTAGAAATGCCCGAATGAAACGGGGTCAGTTGTGGTCAGTCGGAGTGAAATGGTTGCAAGATATGCCCATAATGGACTTGTTGATGAGGCCTTGAAATTCTTTGAGAACATGCCTGGACGGGATTTGGGATTTGTGTTCGTAGACTGCAATGATCCAAGGATGCATGCTGAATGGAAAAATTGATAAAGCTCTTGAGCTCTTTTGGAAAATTACCAAACAAGACGTTGTGGCTATGCGCAAAATGGCCTAATTGAAGAAGCCTTGAAATTGTTTCACAAAATTCCTGAACGAGATGTAGCGTCATGGAATGCAATGATTGCACGATATATTCAATGATTATAAAATTGTGATGTTGATGAGGCCCTGAAACTCTTTCTAAAAATGCCCAATCATGATGTTGTTTCATGGACTTTCATGGTGGCACGTTTTTGCACAGAATGGGTATTATTAAGAATCCCTTAAACTTCTTAGACATATGCAAATCATAGGTGTGAATCCAAATGCAAGCACGTTTGCCAGTATTCTCCCAGCATGTGTTAACTTATTTGCTATGGCACGTGGGAAACAGGTACACGAAGGCATTATTATGAATGGATTTCATTATGATATTGTTCTTGGGAATGCTCTTTTAGATATGTATGCTAAATATGGGTGCATATACAATGCACAAAAAATATTCAATACAATGCTTACCAAAAATGCCTACAAAAATGTGGTTTCATGGAATACATGCTTACAAAAAATGCCTACAAAATGTGGTTTCATGGAATACAATGATTGTAGGGGTTTTTTGTGGTTTCATGGAATACAATGATTGTAGAGTATGCCATGCATGGGCAGGGAAAGAAATCCCTCCAGCTTATGGTTGTGTGGTTCTATGGAATACAATGATTGTAGGGGTTTTTTGTGGTTTCATGGAATACAATGATTGTAGAGTATGCCATGCATGGGTAGGGAAAGAAATCCCTCCAGCTTATGATTGTAGCATATGCCATGCATGGGTAGGAAAAGCAATCCCTCCAGCTTTTTGAACAAATGCTAACATGCTGGTACAAATCCACACCGTATCACTTTTATTGGTATTATGTATGCAGCATGCAGGCAGAACACTTTTCTTGTATGGTTGACCTTTTTGACCCTATTTAACATCCATATTTCACAATATGGATCGTGATCTGGAACACCTGGCTCTGCAACCGCTGTAGGATAGGAAACAAATGGCTTTGGAACATTTGCTATAGGATAGGAAACAACTGGCTTTGGAACATGTGGCTTTGCAACCGTTGTAGGATACGAAACAAAGCAAGCGGCTTTGGAACTGTGGACTACCTTAAGAATAATATAACTCTGGAGTTTTTCAACTTAGATAACATATGCAATGGAACACTTTTCTTGCATGGTTGACCTTCTTGGCCCTATGTAACATCACAATATGGATCACGATCTCGAACACCTGGCTCTGCAACTGCTGTAGGATAGGAAACAACTGGCTCTGCAACTGCTGTAGGATACGAAACTAATTGGAACTGACTAATTGGAACTGTGGACTACCTTAAGAAGAATATAACTCTGGAGTTTTTCAACTTAGATAACTTATGCACTAGAACACTTTTCTTGTATGGTTGACCTTCTTGGCTCTATGTAACATCACAATATTGATCACGATCTCGAACACCTGGCTCTGCAACTCCTATATAGGAAACAACTGGCTCTGCAACCGTTGTAGGATACGAAACAAATGGAAACTCTCGAGTTTCTCTACTTAGATAACTTCTCTCCTTGAAGAATAACGTCTACAAGCAAAATGATAATGATATATATATTTCAATGATTCTTTTATTTGTTATTCTGATTCTTTTATTTGTTATTTGGCAGGTATGCGATTGCATTGCAATCTTGTTTCAATAGGTTTAATGATGAAAATTCATTCAACGTTTTCAGCATTTCAATGAAGGAGAGGTTATACCCTTTACGGTAAAACAATGAAAGTGGGAAACCTTGAGATCCATGTGGATGTTATTTTTATCGCTAAAGTGACCCACCAACCCACAAAGGGATAAAAATGGTCCAATAATTTCCCAATACATGAAATTAAATGGAAAACATTCCTTTCTAGCAAGAATTACACATATGATGTTAAAGGTGTATCTGTCGCTTTCCTAAAATGAAGTGGCAAGATCTCTTTGTTTTCCTGACATCATATAACATGTGAGGGTAATTTTTCCTTAGTGATTTTTTACCATATGCGTCTCCTCATGGTGTTTCTGGGATATAAACTGAATCTGGCATATTTTCTATATAAAAGCCTCGAAAAAATGGTCAAAGCTTATCAATCGCAGCATAAGAACCCTAGCAGGTCCTTACTTCACCACGACTTTATATGTAATCACTATTTGACTAAAAATGGTGATGTATGGAATATACTCCTCCTTCGAAATGGGTTTGAGAAACCCTAAAGTGTTGAGGAACTAGGTCTTACAACTACGGTTTTCTCGAGTCCTCCTCCTAACTTATTTTTATCTAATTATCATATCGAAGATGATCTAAATAACTCATTTCGTGCAGAGCGATTAGATTATTCTATTGATAATGAACTTGTAAAGATTTAAATTATAGTTGTCCATGTTACCAATAGCGTGACTAAAAATGTTGAATTCCATTATGAGGAATTAAAACCTGAAATAGGGAGAAAAAGGAGTTAAAACCCTTGGGCTCTAGTCCTAGTTTAAAACCTACAAAACATGAACATTTAATCAACCTGAGTATAAATAGAAATATAAAGTGAAAGAAAAACGAATTGAAATAAATATTTTAAGGGCTTGGCGTAGTAAGCAGAAGAACACCATTATAAAGGAGGTTTTCGATGATTTAGATGCATCACCAGAGCCTTCACTGAGGAATAAACCTTTCGCCTAAGAAATTTTTGGTCTCCCGGAAGATGATAAATTTGTGCGTGATGGGAAAAATAATGCAAAAAAACTCTGCAGAGAAACATCTTCTTTTATCCGTCCCTCTTGGACAGCTACTGACACCAACAATTTCTTATTATAGTGCCACGTCTGGAGCACCATATTAATCAATTTTTTCAAGAAAATGAACAACTTAAATCCCTAAATCAATCAAGAGAAATTCAAGGAAAAAAATCCACCGATATCGGACTAAAATCGCAATTTGGGGATACTCATATTATCATTAAATATTCAAATCTAAAGGTTTTCATCTTCCCATATTCAAATCTTGTTTAAAACAAGAATTATGTTTATATATGTTTCAACGAATTTGTGAGGTATGCCTTCTTTTGATTAAATCTTGTTTAAACAAGAATTATGTTTATATATGTTTCAACGAATTTGTGAGGTATGCCTTCTTTTGATTACGTTTACAGAATTTAGGATCGACGCTACAAAATATTGATTCTGAAGCAACCTTTCATTAATATCAATTTAAATTATTAACTTTGTCGATTTTGTTGGGTGACAGGTTGTCCCTGTGATGATATTTGTTTCAACAAAGAAGTTGCTATGGATGCCCTTCAACTATGTGAGGATGACTTTTTATTCCTTCTATACTTATTTCTTGCAAAGTAGTTACGATATAACAGATAGGTCAATAACAAAATATTTTATTTTTGTAAACAAAAAATTATTTTCTAAATTTTATCTTGGAATACAATTAGGCTCTTGGGCCCATATATATTATCCCTTTTATTTTTAATAGTAAAGGGTGGGAAGAGATAGTACTAAAAGGAAATATTGGCTAACATTATTGTGATTGTGGAATTTATAATTGCAAATTTTATATAAGTGTGGTTGCTTTAGTTTGATTCAATCAATTAATACTTATGCTATTCCTCTTTTCCTAGTCTCATCTCTATATGACCTTCTTAATGTTTTGTGGTTTCATTTTTGAATTTTGGGAAGCTAGCATAATGTTGTTCAATGGCTTGGACTTGCCAAATAGAATTCAAAATATTTGCATTTATTTTCATCTTTGTTAATTTAGTTTCAGTTGTTTATAATCTATCATATAATATTTTAGTGATTTGTATCTTAAGGGTGATATTGATCGATGCATTATTTCAATTTTGGTTCCTGTTGTCGACCCTAGAGACACCCTTGAGTTGTGAAAGACTAGTGCCTAGGACATCTTATATAGCAAGGAGCATATGATATAACATAGAGAATTATCAGAACAAGGCTCTTGTGCTATTTCAGGTTAACAGGAAAATTCAATTTGGATGAAACCAGAATACTCATAAGTTCAGCACAAAGAAAGCAATAATGCAGAGGCAAAGTGTGAATTCTCAATATAAATGTATCAGAAAATTCAAAGGTAGTGTTCTATAAGGAGGGCTGGATTCTAAAAATACTTCACAGAGATGAAAAATCAGAAGGCATTTGCTGTGTATGAAATATAGAGAGAATACTAACTATTACTGAGATGGAATCCAGAAACAAATATTAACATGTGATGGGCTTATGATAATAAGAATCCATACATGACAATAACCTTTAAAAATAACATCCCATAGCAGTTAATATAGAAGAAGTACGGTTGAAGTGGAAAATGAAACATCATATCATGACTGAGCCATTTTTAAAGTGCTAGACAGGTTTTAGCGTAAGTATCAACTATGATAAATTCATACTAGAACTAGTGAGCTACTCGCATTCCAGAACATGATACAAGAGAAATGGATATCATGAAATGAACAGTTGAGCTATAACACATAAGGAAGAGTTACAAACTGTAAAGCACAAAGACCAAAATCCTCATTTAAGATGGAACTCCTTATCACTGAGACCCAACGGGCTCTTTGTATTTATATTAAAGTTTCGACAAAATGCATACAAAAATTCTTTCACAGCATATTCTTCAGAAAATCTGGAACCCTTTTTCCTATTTGGTTGCTGCTTATATAGAACCCTCAGAAACATGAGCGGGAAGATATTTTTGGGAAAAATATCTTCCCCGCGTGCTAGTAATCAGTTTGAGGTCTTAATAAAAAATGATCAAAATTCATGATGAGAGATGGGGGCATCTCATCATTTACAGTTAGGCTCACAACCGTTTCAAAACAAAATATTTAAAAACTGTCTTGAACAAGAAGTAAAATGCAGGAGTGAAATGTGAATTCCACTCGAAATTTAAAAGTAACAAAGTAAAGTAAAAGTAAAGGCCACTAGGGCCGAATCATGAATTAACAACATTCACTGGTGCGACGGAGTTGATGCGGTTGCTGACACAGGTGGCGGGACATTTGCTGATGAGCTGGCTAACAGGCTGGCATACTTGGTGCACCTTTTCTGACTGTCTGCTGCAGGTTCAGGCATTGACGCGAAACCTTCCACTTTGATATAAGCTTCAGTGAGATCATCGAAATTTGCATCGGCAGGAATTTTGTGCTTCACCAGGTGCAGGAGGGAAAATTCCTAGCGGAGTGCTGAAACTATAGTCTCGGATTTCAGCCGAGTGGATTTATCTGAAAGTACATCTGTCCGGTTCATCTCCTCCTTGAGACGTGCCTCATATGTTGGTAATGGCAGTAACACGGCAGGGGTAGGACCCCAGCATGATGGAAGCCCGGAGGCTGTGATCTCGGCCCAAATCATTTCGAACCGTTCCAAATTGACCGCCACGTTTTCCAAGGTTCTTGAAGCTATACTGCGAGCAGACTCCTTATCAATTATTTTTTGAAATTCAACGGCTTCCTTGAACCTGCTCGCTATACCATGTTTCTCCACGTCTTCAGGGCTCAACCCTTTTAGGAAAGAGATATAACTCTTTGCGTGTTGCGCTTTGCTGGATGTATCAGTATTCCCCTCATGAAGCTTTCTTCTAAGATAAAGCACAGACGAATTTACTTCCTCAATGACCTTTAGAAAATCCCAATGCCCTTTTACCTCCGTGATAATTTCTGCCCAGATTATTCGTCTGGCTTCCCTGAGGGTGATATTACCTTTCAGGCGATTGTTGAGTTCGTCGATAGTCTTCTGCTGGTCGACTTTCTCCTTCTTTCCCTGCTCGACTTCCTTCCACATGGCCTCGATTCTTTTGGAGTTCTCAGCCAAGATAGCTTCCAGCTCACTGATCCTTAGTCTCGCTGTAGAAACCTGTTTCTCCAATGCATCATTTGTAGCAACTGCTGTAGTCAACTGTTCGGACAACGAACTAGTTTCCGGTGGGGCTGGTGGTGGTGCACACGTATGTGTATCCCAAGTTGTCTGTAATGCCGTTAGCCTGCCCTGAAGAACAACCATCTCTTTTGCTATCTTTTCTTTTTCTTCCTTCTCTTTTGCAAGAGAATCAACCAAGTCTGCTCTATCTTTTTCAGCCTGGGCTAACTCAGCTATTTGTACATGATGGGAGGCCGGTATGCTAATTTTGCCTTTCAGGGATGCCACTTCCTTCTGCAATTCCTTGATGAGGCAACGCTGTGGGTTGTCTTCACCGGTCTCTTTTCCTTTAATCAAATCCTGGAGAGAATGTATTTGATTCGTGAGGGCACGGGAATTTACCTGTTCTTTTCTGAAATTCTCCCTCACTTGGGCATGCTTGTTCTCCAACTTCTTTAAAGTGATCGTAAGCCACATCACTTCATCTTTTAGCATATCACCAAAACCCTGGAATAGGTTGCATTTATCAATTGCCGACACCTTTGACATGTCGATCGCGTACTCTAGCACTTTGTAATCGGTAGTACCTGCATCTGGGTCTAAAACGGCCTCAGCCATGGCCATCACTAAATGTTCTGTGTCCAGGTTCATTGAGGCTGAAACTCTGGTGTGGTATTTCTCAACGAATCCTTCTAGCTCCGCCCTGTACTTATCTCTGATGGCTCTGGCTTTCAGGCTTCTTTCGGTTGCGATCTGGGAAGTGCCAGCTGTGATAGCCTGTGAGACCTCTGAGTAGTCGGAAGACGTAACACTATCTCGTAACACCTTGAGCCCTATCTTGCTCCCATCGAGTTTCCCATATGGTATTTCCTATTCGAGCAACTGTTCTTCCCCAATAACTTCTGCTTCACTGGTCACTGTTTTCTGCCTTTTATGAGGGGGAGAGCGTGCTCCTGATGTACCTGCCTCCTCTACTTCTTGACCTTTACCAGCTTCTCTTCCTGAAGCTGCCTCTGCCTTCTCCCTTGTCATAGATGAATCTGTCTCCATCTGCGAAAGTAAAGGCCAATTTTCAAGATTAGCCCTCCATTCTATGAACGGTCTCGTTTCATGCACATAAGGAGTTGATTTGTTCCTTCTCCTTTTGTTAGAGATGATGCCCTTCGGATCGTAGGGCCAAACCTTCCCTTGTCTAAAATCCATGTCTTGAAGCAGCTTCTCAACGATAGGGAGGGCGTGCCTTGAATTGACAACAAAAGGGCTGATGGTAATGGGAAGTTTAAGGATAAACCCCTTTTTTGCAGGGAGGAAGTGGAGTTGGTCAGATTTCAGGGTCTGCTGAATGTACTCCAAAGCATAAATCCACTGGGCAGGGAACACAGGCAACTGATAGGGGGGAACTTCAGCTCCATAAACTCGGATTTCGGTGTAGTTATCAAACAGGTACCAATCCCCGGTACTTTGGGCTTGACTATACTGTAACCATCTCTTCATCTCAGGAAAAACCCTAGGTGAAGGAGAGTCGTGGATGATAGTGTAGGCAATAGGCATGAACTCATTTAGAAACCTGGAATAGCCCACCCCGTTTAGTAACTGATGTGTTGCAAAGCTCCAGTCGAAAATTGGTCTGGGCTGAGAATTTACCTTGTACACCTTATCTAAACCCAAACCCTCAAATTTATCAGCATGCTGATAGAGGAAGAGGTAGAAAACCATAGAACAAAAGCGGAAGCAACCAGTTTCTAAGAGTTCTTGGAACTGGGTCTGAATGGTGGAGGCCAGGAAACCAAGAATGTCCAGAACGACCCCAGTTTAAGACATTAACCATAAGAAAGCAACACATGCCCTGGAGGTTTGCCCCAAACCATCCACACCTAATAGACCTGCGATGAGAGCAACGATGGGTTGCACTTCTTCTTTGAATAGACTCAAAGGGAAAGGCTCTGCAGAAGGAAGGGATGTGGTCTGGTCGTCGGTTATGGAGGCGATGAAATTGCCTTGCTGTTCCCATGGCAATTTTGCAAACTGAGGGGTTAAAGTAATTTCACTGAAACTGATGTAGTTTGCGCTGGTGGGAAAACGAAGGGCTTTTCTGATAATATCAGGGGAAAGAGTGAATATCCTATTCCCTTGAGTCGAGAGAAACATGCCTCGATGTTCGTCGTAGGCATCCCTGAGCCAGCAGATAAACTCGACCACTGGATAAACTAGAGGGGTAATTTGATGGTATAGACCTGATAGAACCACTCGATATCTATCCCTATTTTCAATGATGGGAATGGATATTGTGGGTCACAGATTTTGGCTTGCAGGTCTAAGAAAGGTTCAAACCCTGGAGGGTTTCTGGTTTCACGGACCTGAGGAGTCTCTGGTTCTGTCTTCTTGGTGGTGACCTTTCCCATGACTAATATGAATTTTTTTTTTTTAAAACAAAAGGAAACTAGAGGGGATATGAGGGACAGGATACCTGTGCAGTAGGAAATCTTCTCGGGAAAGCGACGTGGGGGGTACTGACAGTGACTGGGTGGACCTGGCATTGGGCTCCCACTTTAGTTTATACCGTAGTCGAATATCTGAAAGTTTTATTGCAGTAAAAGATGGGGGACCGTTATATAGAACTAAGGGTTCTTGAGAAAAGGCGGAATGGTGAAGCAAGTGGGATAAGCGTCGTAAGGACACTGACAATGAAGCACACGACGTGTAGGGGTTGGGTGTTAAACTTCAGGTAGGTAAACACCACGTACTGGGTTAAATACTGGTACGGGCCTTAATACCAGATATCCTAAGAACTTTACCTTACCTTTCCGCCGCAGAAGATAACTCTATCCTCAAACATAATCTTCGTGGAGCGTGAAGTACACAACACGATGGCTTTAAGACCTGTGCTTTACTCCCCATATAACCCTCGCCTCGTGTCAACCCTCGTGACACGTCACCAAATTTCCGTGGGGGTATGGCTCTGCCTCACTCCTCCGCTCTGTGACCCTCCCGGAATTGCACATGCAGAATCTCTTACTAGCGTACATAAAGTGAAGGCGGGTCCTGTTTCAACATTCTTCGCTTTAGACCCTTTAAATCTTTGTTTGGTTAATGTTCGGAACCTTTACGTTTTTCCACCCCCTTATAGTCATGCGCTTATTTATTTGGCACGTGACTTAGCTTAGCGCCGCTTCTATCTAGCCATCATTTAAATATTCACCACGAGTAGTGTTGTTTGATGCTTTGCTACTCAAGGCCCAAAAATAAAAATGTTAAAGGTAAACTATATAATCAACAGTTCCTATGAATTGTTTCTAGGAATTAAGATTGCAAGTGATGTTATTCTTATATGAGATGAATTAACATACATGTTGTATTTGTTTCTAATGTGTTTTTACATTTCATTATTTATTTATTGAGTTGATTCATAGATGGATAATTGAAAAATCATTTAAATATTTGGAAACTATTAGAGTCATATTTCCAGCTTATTTTGGCCAAAACATAGTAGATAGTTATCATTATTTGGTTATTTACATATACCATCCATTCTTGTTGTGAATCATTAGAAATGAACACTAATTCTATATGTTGGTTTAAAAGATAAGAGACTTAAATTCTTGTAGTTACCTATGTTTTACTTACTCACATTAAGGATTAATATTAATTTAAATTAATAATTGTAGTGAGCCATCGTATTGCACCAAGAGTGTTCAACTCCCAAGGGCTACTCAACTCTATTTATCCACTCGGGGTTTGTACAAACTTAGAGGTGATAGTGCTATGTCCACAGTGTATCGGATTATACTCATGCCACCCTTAACTATGACATTAGATGAAAAGTACTCCAATACCATTCCTTCTACTGAACTAGAATGAAATCTTGTCGATGAAAGTACAATTAAAATTTACTTCTAACTATGAAGGGAAAATTCCATTAAATTTAACTTGAAAAGGTTAAACTAATCAATTTAGGAAAAGACAAATACTAAACTACTTATAAAAAGAGAGCTATTTTATCTTGTAACATTCACCAAACTACCAAATCTAATTGCAGAAATGAAGTTAATTTCTATTGCATAATTCATCAAGTTATAAATCATAATTACATGTGCCATCTACCTAGCTCACACTTTCATGTAAATCAGTATTCTATTTGCATCAAATCGGGGATAATGAAACTAACTCTAATGTGTTTTTTCATTGAAGGAAAGGGAGGTTTGCAGTGGCCTAGGATCTTCCCCTGATCATAACATCGCAGTTGGGGATCAACATCCATCTAGATTAAGTCAAAGTTGTAGTGGGGATAAAAAAACAATGAACAAAAAGAGGTCCTACAGGTTTGTTACACATGGCTGCTACATGATCCCTGTATTTCCACAGAAGGGCCTGTAATGCTACAGGATGGTTTCCGAGATGGTTTTTAAGGTGAATATGGTGTCTTGAAGGAATGGAGAGGCAGATGGAGGTTTAGTTAAATGCGTGAAGGTTGGATTAAGCCCCTAGCCAATATCAAAGCTTTTCAAAGGCCTGTCTTGCCCCAGGACTAGTGCTCTCAATGTACTGAGGAAAAATGACTTAATGAAATAGAGTTTTTAGGATAGAATTTGGGGGTGACTAGAGAAGGTGAGTGAGTTCAATATGGAAGTGGTAAAGGTGCCATTTCTTACAGATCCACACAACCCTGAAATAATCACATTCATGAATCCATTTATCATAGACAAAATCAGATAATTAATGGTGGAAAAGATGAGTTGAATCTAAACTTGATATCTAGTTTATCCTAGAATTATGATCTAATGATCAAACGAACTTATGAGCTACAGAAATAAAATGTAAGACAACAAACCTAACAGAAATATCATTCCTAGAAATAATAAAAAATTACTTTTAAATTGTGGTTGTGAATCCTTCCACTCATGCTACTACAAGAGAGGTGAAGTACATGATGCAACCACAAGTTTTGATGGATTATTATCTACTGAAATGAAAGAAACTATGAAATAATTGAAGCTAATGCAAATAAAAATACGCAAGAGGGACCTAAGCCATTAGATTGGGCCCAAACACAAGAGCCTCATCCCTCTACAACTGACTCAATTATAACTCAATAAAAAACTTTTCATTATCCTCAAACAAAATGTCTAATACATAAGATGAAAGACAAAATAACAATGCCAAGTTCTTGATCTGAATAGCTACCTAATTAAAAACAAAACTTCAATCCTAATGAGATATTTTTATTCTTTATTTATACAAGAGGGTAGCTGCTAGAAACGCCCTACAAAATAGGAATAACTGTCTCCTTAAACTCAATAATGGTGGATTTTTTTATTCATTAGTCCCACTTGCAATAATATTGGCTTCGTTTCCAATGACTTAGAGATCATGAGAGAGAGAGAGAGTGTTGTGATATTAGGCGGATTGAGGGACTTATGGAGTGATCCAGGTGGCTCTAGACAACCTCAAGAGACCGAGAGGGCTAAAAAATGGTCAAAATTTGAATTGGTCATAATGATGTTGAACCATGACAAGATTGTAGTGCTCGTCACTCTTATTCCAGTGGCATGAATGACACTCAAATCCAAGTCTGTACGAGAAAGTTATTGCAGTTTGAAGTTTGTACCAAACAACAAAAAAACAAGTCAAGGTCAACATTATGCTACGTGGCAGGTCGTATGGATGACATGTGGTACGCTTAGTGGGACCCACAAAGCGAATGTGGCAGCCCAGTCAACAAAATAGGTGGACCCACAAAAAGGTGACGTGGTAGCACCACAAGTCGACACATGGAAAGTAGGTGGTAGAGGTGGCATATGATGTGGACCAACGATGGCTTGCCACATGGACCAATACCTTGGTGCCAAATGACACCTCAAATTAGGCCAAAGTGGCCTTGGATGGTGCAACCTCCATTTTTTGTGTTATTCTCATGTTTTTGGTAGTCGTTACAATATGGACATACAAATTCCATATATTATAGTTTGGAAAAACTATATTAAAACTAAAATTGCACTTTAAAACAATATTGGGAGTCAATGGGATTTGAACCCAAAACCTCCCAAAAACAAGTATCTTAATATGATTATGACAAACAATGTGCCAACCTCACACTTTATCTTATTCATCCTCACACTTTGTTATAAAATTTCATTCAAATGGTTTAAGGAAACCATGGAGAATGATGGAGAATACATGAGAGATAAGCGCACATAGAGGCCAATGGAACCATGAGAAAAGCAGAGCTAGAACGTGGAGCAGTCCAAAATGTTCTTTAACGAATAATATTTTTTTATTGCAGGTGCAGAACCATGAGCAGCCAAAGGGACAGAACCTTGCCTAGGGAATCTTGAGAGGCATCAGAAAGATTCTTTGAGGCCCCGAACTTATGGGAGTCAGAATTTGACAAATTTTATGTCAATTTTACACCTCTCGCCTATAGGAATCCAATGGTGATGTCCATTTTAGTAGCAGATCTTCCCATTTTTTGGCCATTTTCTAGATTGGAGTGACGGTGTTAGATTCCCATGTGTGTACAGTCGATTTTATGCCTCTCGACGCCACGAATTCGATGGTGCAGCCAAATTCAGTAGTTTAGCATCCACTTCTTCAGCCACCTTCAAGAGTTGAGGTATATGTAGTATTGATATCATGTGCATCTTTTATCATTTTTTGTGAGATGTAATATGTTTTTTAGATCCTTTCTTGATGTATGTTGTAGGATCTATGTTTCTACTTCATGTGAGATGTATTCGCCATGGATTGTTATGATCACTATGTGATCTTGTTGAAGGGATCTTCATCGTTACCTTGTGTGAGATTATGTCATGTTGATAAGAGGCCTATTATGAGTGAGAGTTCATGTAACAGAATGTCTCGTGGAGAGACCCGCCACTCATGTTGAGGGCATATATCCTTGTATGTCAGAAAACATAGTCCATGTACATCATCACCTTTTCATCACTATATGAAGTGGCCTAGCCCATTTTGACACCGGGTTCGGAGACGTATCCCACACTGGGTGAACTCCGTTATCAACGTCTCATGTTCTTATGTTGTTGATTTTTGTCTTGTTTCCTCTTGCTTAAAGCATAAAAATGTGTTGTTTTAATGCTCTTTTCAGTGCAATTCTAACAACATCACAGAAGTAAAAGATCAGGGGTAAATACAACACTGAAGGAACTCGGATCAAGATGGTATCAGAGAGGTCTTCATTTTTATGTGAATTTCAAGCCTGACAATGATTGAATGTGCAACAATTAGGGATGAAAAAATACATGTACAAGGCCATGTTGAGGATATCCAAAATTGTGGACATAATGTATGACACGTATGAGAAGACAAAAGAGGAAGATGAGAAAGAAAGATCAGAGAACGATGCTTCATTCACATCTTCCAATGCTTATGCATTTTCTTCATCACCTTCATCATCTTCTCATTATTCAAATGAGGGGATCAACTAGATTCTTCGAGAAGATAATGCTAAATTAAGGAGGGTAATACGAGAAGAGAAAAAAGAGAAGCAGATATTGCAGCTTCACTTGCTTGCTGCGGAAGAGGCCTTGGAGAAGTTGAAGCAACGAAGGCTTAAAGAGGCCATTATCACCTGTGTTTGAATCAACAGTTGACGTAAACAATGTTTTTTTCTCTTCAGTTTCATCTTCACATGCTATTATTTCTACTGGAAACATGGAGATACACATTACAGGAACTTGCATGAGACTCCTTACCAAATTGGGGTACAAAGGAGGAGGACTTGGTGTGAATGGCCAAGGCATAACTCAACCATTGGAGGTTTTGTTAGGACCACGATTCAGAGGTTTGGGATACACTGAAGGATAGTGCTCGAAGGTTTCAAAATCTTCCAATACATGGTTGAAACCATTGCGGAAAGAGAATGATGGGAACACTTCATCATCATCCTATGATAGTGCACATTGTAGAGAACGAGCTGAGGAAATTTATTATCAACATGATTGCACTAGAGACCAATAAGAAAGGTATAACAAGTCTCGATATTCTAATGTTCATTTTGATTACAAGCATGTTGCTAACAATGAACATAGATCATGGCATCTGAAAACATGTCGTTTTTTTGGATTACATGACCATGTATTTGTTGAGTGTTGGAAGAGAATGGAAGCACGAAAGAGGATGAGGCACGAAGGGCCTTCTCCAGACTAGGGAAGGAGGAAGTTAAAGCAAGTCTAGAGGAAGAAGACCCATTGTAGTCATTGTGACAGAAGTGGCCATCAAAGAGCCACATGTTGGAGGCTCCATCCTGAGCAACGTCTCAAGGACAAAGTGTTCGTGCATGAAGAAGATAAAACAGTTTTTCGACAAGCAAATCCGCCACATGAATATAACCCATTCACTTTGATAAGTGAGAGATGGTTTTTCTAGATGTGTTAGCTTGTTTTGGCCTTACTTTGTAAATCATTTGTTACAATTTAAAATGTAAAATCGATGATGTGTTTTCTATAACTTCTTAAGCGACAATGATGCTTTGGTCTTGTATCTGGGGTATTGATTTCCATTTTGATGTAAACTTTACCACAGAGTGTGTGTTATAAACTCGTGGCAAGTATGGGATGCTTGGGTCATAGTTGGTCATGTAATTAATCAGGTAATTTGTAAGAAGATTACACTACAGGTTTGCAGAGGATGGTGGTGTCGGCTCATCGCTTATGGCTCCGAATAACAAAAGTAAAGGAGAATGAAGGCTGACCTTCCAGGAAAGTTTTGGTGTAGATGAAGTACAAACCAGCTGTATATTGTTTTCATGCTTTTGCTGGACCAAAAGTGCCTCAGTGGGGAGGATTGATCCAGGTGGCTCCAGACACCCTCAGGAGACCAAGAGGGCTAATAAATGGTCAAAATTCAAAGTGATCGGAATTCTTTTGAACCAAGACAATATTGTAGTGCTCGTCACCTAGATTCTAGTGGTGTAAATGACACTCAAATTTGAGTCTATATGAGAAAGTTATTCTTGTTTGAATTTTGTACCAAAAAAAAAGAAAAATTCAAAGTCAATATTCTGCGACGTGTCAGGGCATATGGATGACATGTGGTAGGCCTAGTGGGACCCAAAAAGCTAATGTTGTAGCCCAACCAACAAAACAGGTGAACCCACAAAAAGGTGATGTGGTAGCACCATAGGTCGAGACATGTAAAGTAGGTGGTATAGGTGGCATATGATGTAGACCAATGACTTTTGGCCACATGGCCCAATCACATGGCCCAATCACATGGTGCTAAATGGCACCTCAAATTAGGCCCAAGTGGGCCTTGGATGGTGAAACCTCTATTTTTTTTCTTATTATCATTTTTTTTTGGGAGTAATTACAATATAGCCATACGAATTCCATATATTATAGTTTGGAAAAACTATATTAAAACTAAAATTGGGCTTTAAAACAATATTGGGATTCAATGGGATTTGAACCCAAAACCTCCCAACAACAAGTATCTTAATATGATTATGCCAACTAATGTGCCAACCTCACACTTTGTCTTATTCACCCTCACACTTTGTTATAAAATATCATTAAAATGGTTCATGGAAACCATGCAAAATGATGGAGAATACATGAGAGATGAGGGAACAGGGAGGCCATTATTAAGTCCCTATATTAATAGTGTAGTCCCTTATTATGTTAATGTATCCTCCCTTATTTTTATTGTTGTACCCTGTAACCCCCATATTGTTATTAATGTGCCCTTACATAATTATTGTTAGGTCCACTAGGATTACATTGTGGCCCCATGGAATCCTATATATAGAAAGGAGGTTTTCTCATTTGTATCATCCAAGAATTGTTCATTTATGTAATGTATTGAAGGTTTCTTCCTCGAAGTGGCTAATTTCTAAGGCGTTGATCTCTCTTTTTTTCTAATTTTGGAGCTGGTTTCACAACATTTGGTATTAGAGCTTTGGATTCTAGGGTTTTCGTTGCTCCAAACAGGTCATTGTGGAATTTTCTCTATAAATATTTTTCTACAAAGGCTTAGAAGCTAAAAGTTTTAGAGCGCGAAGCTGAAATCCTGAGGAACATCGTCGCAAAATTTCAGAGCTTGGTTTGCAATATTTTTGGAGATATGATCTATGGAAGTTAGGGCTTTTTCAGGCTTGCAAATTTCATCTCAAAGAGGTGATTGTGGGAAAATATTGATAACTCTCTTTTTGAGCATCAGACTAGAATTCTGTAAAATTTGCCTGCAAGTACAGAGATGGTAGTTTCAGTTTTCCCAATTTTAGATCCCAAGAAAGAAACAGTGACATGTGGCAAGTCGTACAAGTTTGCTCTACTGAACGAGTCCATAATTAGGTCATCGTAGGAGATTGGACACAAATTTTCCTTCAAGAATCCAAATCAGGTCAGACCTATGGCATTCGAAAGAGAATTCAGAGGGATACCTTAGGGACAAATTTCAGATATTTAAGATCTAAAATCACATAGATAATTCAGTTTCAATATCGAGCTCCTCAAAAGCAAGAAAAATGTGTGTATTTGGTTTTTTAAATTGCATAACATTTATTTGAAAAAACAGTTTCAAGTGATTCCAAGGGCATATTTTAGAATTTTTATCACTATTGGGTTCTATACTGCCTCCAAAAAATAATTCCATACCCATTAAGCCCTCAAAAAGATATACTATGACGCATGAAGAGGAATAATTGCAGTATGAGATATCAAAATTACAGTACCAAGTGCAACAAATTTCGATCTTACGAAGAGCAACCGAAGATGACATAGATGGTTTAAAAGCAGAAATGGAGGCTAAGTTGGATGGTTTGAAGGATCAAATAATAGCTAATATGGATGATAAATTAGTGGAAGATCACATCGAACAACAACAAGAAGTTCTCCAACTCTCAAAGGATAACCTACCTTTGGTGCAAAATCTAATGAAACAACAGGAAGATCAACATCACATCGAAAAAAGTTCTAAAGCAGTCACAGAAACAATAACTCGACAAGTACGATCAATTTCATAGTATCTCAACAAGTGGAAGAACATTCCTGTAGAATATTCCACATGGGAGGATGAGAATTTTATACAGAAACATCAAGAAATAATCAAGCGTTGAGGACAACACTTATTTGAAGGAGAGGGGCATGTTAAGTCCCTATATTAATAGTGTAGTCCCTTATTATGTTAGTGTATCCCCCCTTATTTTTATTGTTGTACCCCTGTAACCCGATAAATCCATGCAATATGGAGCTATGAGCAAAGCGGAGGTAGAACGTGGAGCAGACTGGTGCGTTCTTCAGGCATACTATCAAATACTATTTTTTTTATTACAGGTGTAGAACCATGAGCAACCAGAGGGGACGAACCTTGCCCATGGGGCATTGAAAAATTCCTTTAGGTTCCGAACTTGTTTGAGTTAGAATGTTCTAGGTGGTTCCAGACACCCTCAAGACACCAAGAGGGTTGATGATAGGTCAAAATTCAAAGTGGTCAGATTACTCTTGAACTAGGTTTAGGTTGAAGTACTCGTCGCCCTGATTCCAACGGTGTGAATGGATCTCCAATCTGAGCTCGTATGTAGAAGTTAGAGAGTCAAAGTTTTGGTCAAAGTTGGTAGCATCCAGGTTTAACTGTCCCACAAATTCATCATCAACTGGAAACGAACCCAACTCCCAAAAATGGGTGAAATTATGGCCTCGTTAATTTTCCCAATGACCCTTATTTTCATTAAAGTAAAAAATGCACAATTGTTTTTAAATAAAGAAAAAAATATATAAAATGGGGAGTCGCGGGCCACCACCCCCACCACACCACCACATGACCATGTCATATATATATTATTATATATTGGGTCGGCAGGCCACGAACCCGGTTGAACCACACAACGCTAAAACCACCATGTCCGAAGCCCGAACCCTGTAAACCATGCGGCCACTACATATATATAACGTATACGGGTTGGGTTGGGGTCGTGGGTTGTGGAACCCACCCACGTAACATGGCATCGCATACATATGTGGTGCCAGTGATATGGGTTGCTCGGAATCGAACCGGTCCATCCAAAAAGGTCGGCCCGCTCCACGGGCGGCCCAACCCATAGAAATTAAAACCAACATGCAATGCATATATGCCATAATACACCAACCTTCGAACTATATACAACGGACGCGCCCCAAAATTAAATGCAATTCAAACAAAATATTACATCCGGTTAATGCATCCAACCAAAAATAGGAGAAACGGGATTTGATCCCCTGACCTCTCCTCAACGAACTTTAGGTTTAAGCAATGTGTCATAAACACTTATGTGGTAAACTCACCCACCATGTAATATTTAAACGACTTCTCCTTGTCATTTGACCAGAGAACAGAGGCAGAACGGAATGGGATGGAGGATCCTGAGAATGGAACGGAGAACAAGGTTCCATATAGTGAAACCATGACACAGTTCCAGGAGGCAGAATGATGGCACAGATTTTGAGAGTGAGAATATTCCTTGGATGCCAAAGATTCTCTAGGAGGTAAAATTTCTCTTTGTCAAAATGCATTCAAGTTTACAATCATTTTTCTCAGATTTTCACAGGAAACGCAATCGCGAGGTCAAATTACCCTTTTGAGCTCTTATCACCCAAAAAAAATGAAGCATCTTTTGACAAGGTCAAATAGGTTCATGTGTCAAGAATTGGGTTGTAGGATTCATTTTTTATATGCTTGGTCAAGGGAAATATTAAATTTCTCTTGTTTAAGTTTACCCTAAGGTCTAAACCCAATCATTTTCAAACCCCCTCATGTCACATCACTCATTATTTTCTTACTGATTTTAATTTCAAAGGTTTCCGTATGAAAAATTTCATTTTGGCCAAGAAACCACAGTTTCGTAGCGAAATACACTTTGAAAAGTCACTTTCCACTATGAAACTGTTGATAGTTTCGTAGCAAAAAAAACCAAATTTACACTTGATACGCTACAAAAGCACGGTTTCATGTCTGTCTAGTTAGAATAGCTGTTAGGTGTCAGAAAATCGTTGGGAATGGGTAAGCTAGATGTCATTCGAGTCATGGAGGGATAAAACCAAGGTACATGGTTAGGTCTGAAGTCATCATGATTAGTTTAGGTATGTATGAGTCATCATAAGGCCATGAGAAGACATCAAAACTTCAAATCCTTTCCTAATTCAGTGATTTCTCATTTCTCATTCTTTCTTGCGTGATATTGAGCTCAGGAGAGCTATTGCACTAAGCCATGGCTGTGGTTGGTGTTTTCAAAGGTTTACATTGAGAACTATCAAGAGAGGCTACAAATCATCAAAGCGAGGTTGCAAATCATCAAGCAAGGCTGTGAAGACATTAAAGAAACCATGGCAGAAAAAGGAAAGACAAACAAGGGTGGCCAATGCCTAAGATATGAACCAACAGACATGAATTTGATCAATGAAGACCCAACAACAGTGGAATTCTTCAGAAGGACAGGTTGCTTACAATTTTGTGAGAAATTACAAGGCTCCCATACATAGGTTTCCAAAGATTTTTCTTTGAATTTCAGTGGCAGAACAACCAAAGTAGGAATGCTCAATTTTTCCATCACACCAGAGGTTATTGTAGCTGCTACAAAGATTCCAAGAGGATAGGAGAAGTGGTTCAAAGGTTTCAAGTTTAACATGGAGAAGTGCAAAGAGTTTATGAAGCCTAAGCATGCTAAAATGGATCTCACCAATGCTATTCCAAGAAGCTGCATAAAAGATAACAACTCAAAATTGCTGCTCATAATCCAAAATTACTTTGCTTGTGAAGGGAGATACGACAAAGTCTACTCATATCATTTCAAGTTACTTCTGCAGTTTACTGGTAAGATTTCCCTTGATCTGCCTTTCTATTTACATAGAAGTTTGTAAAAAATGGCAGATAAGGTGCAAGCAAAATCTGAAGCGAGTGAGAATTCATTGTTTCATCATGGTTTAATGAAGCTGTTGGTTTTAGATGAACTTCAAAGGTTAGGAAGAGACTGGTCCTCATTTTTGTTTGTTAGTGGTTTTGAGTTGGATGCTCTTACTCCTTCAAGAACTCCTAAACCTAGGATAATTCCATCACGAGTAGCAGTAGAACAGAGGGAACCATTGGTAGCAGAACCAAGTAAACCTACAAGAGTAGAACCAAGTGAGCCAATTATGATGGAGATAGAGCAATTGCAGAGTTTTGATACAACAAATGTTCCACCTACAAAACATAAGTCAAAAGTGGTCAAACCTACAAAACGAAAACAAGATGTGAGTAAACAAGAAAAAAAAAGGAGGACAAGGAGCCAAGCAGTGGCCCTAGAAGAGAAAACAGTGGCTATAGAAGACAGAGCAATAGCTAAAGGAAATCTTGAAGATAGTTTACATGCCATAGACATAGAATAAACTCCTATAGTCCAGGATGAGGACGTTGAGGAAGGTGGACAAAAGTTAAAAAGGGCTAAATCTGCAAACAAATTAGAATTTGAGGGAGAAAATGCACGTTTTATGTTCCAAGCAAGAAAGCCTATAATAAGTCATGTTAGGAAAATATTAGAGTGTAGTAAAGGGGTTCCACCACCTACTAATACAGTTCAGCCACCACAGGAGATCATTGACCTTTCATCACCTGCAGAGAAAGACACAATTAGCAAAACAAAGAAAGGAAAAGAGAAGGTGATGGAAAAAACAGAGTTACAACTCCTTGAAGAACAATTGAAATTGGCCAATCATGAAGTTGCTGTTATGAAAAGAGAAGCAAGGAAACATAATATAAAGAAGATCCAGTTTGAAAAGATGAAGACAATTTGGGAAGAACAAGTTGACACTGTTTCTAAGCCTTTGGATAATACACAACAGTTTGTTAAATGGACCATTACGGTGAGGAAAGAGGCCAAATATGTAAGGAGGATGAACACACATTTGAAAGCCACCAATAGAATATTGAAAGAGTAATTTAAGGACCTCCAAGAACAACTTGAACTAATTCATGACGAGTTAGAGAAAAAAAGGCCTTAAAATGATAATGCTTGAAGAGCCAATAGCTCATCCCATCATAAATGAGGAAGAAATGCCTCAAGGATCATTAGGTGAGCTAGTTTATGTTTTTTAAGGTTAATGATATGTTAAAAACAAGGTTTTGGCACCTAAAAGGTTCATTTTTTAAATTACACAAAAATATGGAATTTCAGCAGTTTCGTAGCATGCCTGGGCTTGAAGGACAGCAAAACACTATGAAACTACTATATCTTTTCTTATTGATTTTTGAACTAGTTTTGATAGCTATCAAGAGGTGAAATCTGTGTGGGCGATGTGTCTAAGGATGATGAAGACCATGCCAAAGAAAAGAATAAAAATATTGAGGGTGAATGGCATTTTTGCAGCGCTACAAAAGTACGCTACGAAACTGCCTTACTTTCGTAGCGTACTGTGTGGGAGCCTTTTAGGAAGATTTTTGGGCATCTATGGACCGTTGGGTATTATCCAAGTGTCAGAGGATCATGAGAATAGTCATTCATTACTTAAATACCATGAAATGAAGATAATTTATCATCCAAAGCATTCGTGGAAAATGTAGAGCATTTGCCTAAAAAATAGGTTTTTGTTTGCAGTTTTAGACGAGGTCAGTTAAGTGGTCATGTAGTGATGAGTCCCATCACCCTAATTCGAACATGTGAAAGCATAATTGTCAAAGATGTAATTGCTTTAGAGGTAAGGTTGTTAAATGTAATAATGAGAAATTTGAGTCCTATTAGGAGAAGGGTTGTCAAGTGGGATAGCTGTAATTTTGTTATTAAGTAGATGTTTTATGGTTATGCAAGGTGTGATTAGACAAAAATTCAATGAATCTAGTGAGGAGGTAGATTATCTCATGATGTAACAAGTCTATTAAAGGGAATAGAGTCGAATTTGTCAAGGGTTGGAGATTTTTTGGCAAAAATACAGCTTTATGTAATTTGACTGTTTCAACAATACAAAGATTTATTTCTTGACCAACCTGAGATTCTACGTGAGCTTTTAGTGCCTATCTATCTTATCTATATCTTTTATGTGTCCCATTTGCAGTAGTTTTCATTTATAATACTCAGAATTCATTCATGTAATGCTCTGACTTCCTTTATAGATGAATTTACTGTGTGTTTTTCTGTTTCATGTGTGTGTGTACTACTGCTAAAAACTCTTACTTGCCTTAGCTTCCATGTCAAGTGAACTCACTACTGAATCACTGAAAGCGTTGACTCCATAAGCCCAATGTTTTCTGATACTATTTTCAACCTACACTAATCATAAGCAAGTTATTTCCCAAATAGAGTTAGCCATCTAAATACATCTTTATTCAATATCATTAACCCTTTGAGAGAGTCCTCTTAGACTTAAGAGGCTAAGCTTTAGTCAAAATATTGGTTTGAAACAGTTACATGAGATTGTCTGATTAGCAGCCTATCAAGTGAAATTTTGTGATGACATTTTGGTGTGTTTTCCGAGAGCCTGAAGATTATACTTTCCCGACATTTTGAAGCTAAACTTCTGAAGGTAGGAGGAGCTCGGGAATCTATTCGAGGTTGCATCTACCTTGGTGACTCCATTCGAAATTCATATCATCAAAGGTGGCTTTGAGAAGGAGATACATGAGGAGTAATCCTGACCTAGATCCACCTACCATTATGGAAAATCCAAAAACCATATCCAGAGGCAGTCAAGGAATTTCTGAAATATCAGGTACTCCATCACATACAAAATCCTTGTCCTCTGAACTTTTAAGAAGTCCCGAAGATAAAATATTGGATGATAAAATTCAGGAATTCTTCTTTAGGTATGAAAGTGCAAAATAATTAACTAAAATTGTCTTAGTCCTACATAGGAGAGGTATTGATACCTCAGCCTTAGTGAGACAAAAATATAAAGAAGAGTTTTGGGAACCAATCACTTCTAAGTTTCTGTTAGAAAGAGAGTCTTTGGATCGACCGAAGGAGCTTGATCCTTTTGAAATTTTGTTGAGAAGAAAAACTGGTTTTCCTCTTCCTGATTGGAGTTCAATTGCAAGTGGACAACAAAGACCAAACAACACTCTTCCTAATGGTTCCTCTTCCTACACTGCTGCTATCCCTAAAAATACCACAGTCCCATTCATCATGGAAGGAAACGTACCTCCTCCACCTGCTGCACCTGCTAGATATGCCCCTATTGTTCTTCTAGTTTTCCTACATTCCCTTCCTAGCAAATACTATGCTAGTGTCAACAAGAAAATCGGCAAGCAGAAGATCAAAAAATCAGTGATGAGAAGGCCCCAAAATTAAATGCAATTCAAACAAAATATTACATCTGGTTAATGCATCCGACCAAAAATAGGAGAGGTGGGATTTGATCCCTCGACCTCTCCTCAACGAATTTTAGTTTTTAAGCAATGTGTCATAAACACTTATGTGGTAAACTCCCCCACCATGTAATATTTAAACGACTTCTCCTTGTCATTCGACCAGAGAACGGAGGTAGAACAGAATGGGATGGAGGATCCCGAGAACGGAACGAAGAACGAGCTTCCATATAGTGGAACCATGACATAGTTCTAGGAGGCAGAATGATGGCATGGATTTTGAGACAGAGAATATTCCTTGGATGCTAAAGATTCTCTGGGAGGTAAAATTTATCTTTGTCAAAATGCATTCATGTTTATAATCATTTTTCTCAGATTTTCAAAAGAAACGCAATGGCGAGGTTATATTATCCTTTCGAGCTCTTATCACCCAAAAAAAATTAAGCATCTTTTGACAAGGTCAAATAGGTTCATGTGTCAAAAATTGGGTTGTAGGATTCATTTTTTATATGCTTGGTCCAGGGAAATATTAAATTTCTCTTGTTTAAGTTTACCCTAAGGACTAAACCCACTCATTTTCAAACCCCCCATGTCACATCACTCATTATTTTCTTACTGATTTCAATTTCAAAGGTTTTTCTATGAAAATTCCATTTTAGCCAAGAAACCACAGTTTCGTAGCGAAATACACTTTGAAAATTTACTTTTTGCTACAAAACTGTTGATAGTTTCGTAGCGAAAACAACCAAATGTACACTTCATACGCTACAAAAGCGCGGTTTCCTATCTGTCTAGTCAGAATAGCTGTTAGGTGTCAGAAAATCGTTGGGTATGGGTAAGCTAGATGCCATTCAAGTTATGGAGGGATAAAACCAAGGTACATGGTTAGGTCTAAAGTCATCATGATCAGTTTAGGTATGTATGAGTCATCATAAGGCCATGAGAAGACATCAAAACTTCAAATCCTTTCCTAATTCAGTCATTTCTCATTTCTCATTCATTCTTGCATGATATTGAGCTCAGGAGAGCTATTGCACTAAGCCAAGAATGTGGCTAGTGTTTTCAAAGGTTTACATTGAGCACTATCAAGAGAGGCTGCAAATCATCAAAGAGAGGCTGAAAATCATCAAGCGAGGTTGTGAAGACATTAAAGAAACCATGACAGAAAAAAGGAAGACAAACAAGGGTGGCCAATGCCTGAGATATGAACTAACAGACATGAATTTGATCAATGAAGACCCAACAACAGTGGAAGTTTTCAGAAGGACAGGTTTCTTACAATTTTGTGAAAAATTACAAGGCTCCCATACACAAGTTTCCAAATAATTTGCTTTGAATTTCAGTGGAACAACAACCAAAGTGGGAATTCTCAATTTGTCCATCACACTAGAGGTTATTGCAGCTGCTACAGAGGTTCTAAGAGGACAGGAGAAGTGGTTCAAAGGTTTCAAGTTTAACATGGAGCATTGCAAAGAGTTTATGAAGCGTGAGCATACTGAAATGGATCTCACCAATGCTATTCCAAGAAGCTGCATGAAAGATAGCTACTCAAAATTTCTGCTCATAATCCAAAATTACTTTACTTGTGAAGGGAGATACCACAAAGTCTACTCATATCATTTCAAGTTACTTCTGCATTTTACTGGTAAGATTTCCCTTGATATGCCTTTGTATTTACATAGAAGTTTGTCAAAAATGGCAGATAAGGTCCAAGCAAAGTCTAAAGGGAGTGAGACTTCATTGTTTCATCATGGTTTAATGAAGCTGTTGGTTTTAGATGAAATTCAAAGGTTAGGTAGAGATTGTTCCTCATTTTTATTTGTTAGTATTTTTGAGTTGGATGCTCTTACTCCTTCAAGAACTCCTAAACCTAGGAGAATTCCATCATGAGTAGCAGCAGAAAAGAGGGAGGGAACCATTGGTAGCAGAACCAAGTGAACCTACAAGAGTAGAACCAAGTGAGCCAATTATGATGGAGACAAAGAATTTGCAGAGTTTTGATACACCAAATGTTCCACCTGCAAAACATAAGTCAAAAGTGGTCAAACCTACAAAACGAAAACAAGATGTGAGTAAACAAGAAAAAAAAAGAGGAGGACAAGGAGCCAAGCAGTGGCCCTAGAAGAGAAAACAGTGGATGTAGAAGATAGAGCATTAGCTAAAAGAAATCTTGAAGATATTTTACATGCCATTGACATAGAAGAAACTCCTATAGTCTAGGCTAAGGACATTGAGGAAGATGGACAAAAGTTAAAAAAGGCTAAATCTGCAAAGAAATTAGAATTTGAGGGAGAAAATGAAGGTTTTAGATTCCAAGAAAGACAACCTATAACAAGGCATGCTAGGAAAATATTAGAGAGTAGTAAAGAGGTTCCACCACCCACTGATACAGTTCAGCCACCACAGGAGATTATTGACCTTTCATCACCAGCAGAGAAAAACACAATTAGAAAAACAAAGAAAGGAAAAGAGAAGGTGATGGAAAAAATAGAGTTACAGCTCCTTGAAGAACAATTGAAATTGACCAATCATGAAGTTGCTGTTATGAAAAGAGAATAAAGGAAACATAATATAGAGAATATCTAGTTTGAAAAGATGAAGGCAATTTGCGAAGAACAAGTTGACATTGTTTCCAAGACTTTGGATAATACACATTAGTTTTTCAAATGGACCATTACAGTGAGGAAATAGGCCAAACATGTAAGGAGGATGAACACACATTTGAAAGCCACCAATATAATATTGAAAGAGTAGGTTAAGTACCTCCAAGAACAACTTGAACTAATTCATGAGGAGTTAGAGAAAAAAGGCCTTAGAATGACAGTGCTTGAAGAGCCAATAGCTCAACCCATCATAAATGAGGAAGAAATGCCTCGAGGATCATCACGTGAGGTGATTTATGTTTTTAAAGGTTAATGATATGTTAAAAACAAGGTTTTTTCACCTAAAAGGTTCATTTTTTAGATTACACAAAAATTTGGAATTTCAACACTTTTCAGCAGTTTCGTAGGATGCCTGGGTTTGAAGGACAACAAAACTTTACGAAACTACTTTATATTTTCTTATTGTTTTTTGAACTATTTTTGGCAGCTATCAAGAGGTGAAATCTGTGTGGGTGATGTGTCTAAGGATGATGAAGACCATGCCAAAGGAAAGAATAAAAAATATTGAGGGTGAATGGAATTTTTGTAGCGTTACAAAAGTACGCTACGAAACTGTCTTACTTTCGTAGTGTACTGTATGGGAGCCTTTTAGGAAGCTTTTTGGGCATCTATGGACAGTAGGGTATTATCCAAGTGTTAGAGGATCATGACAATAGTCATTCATTACTTAAATACCATGAAATGAAGATAATTTAGCAGCCAAAGTATTCGTGGAAGATGTAGCCCATTTGCCCAAAAAACAGGGATTTGTTTGCAATTTTAGACGAGGTCAGTTAAGTGGTCATGTAGTGATGAGTCCCATCACCCTAATTAGAACATGTGAAAGCATACTTTTCAAAGATGTAATTTCTATTTGTTTGCAATTTTAGACGAGGTCAGTTAAGTGGTCATGTAGTGATGAGTCCCATCACCCTAATTAGAACATGTGAAAGCATACTTTTCAAAGATGTAATTTCTTTAGAAGTAAGGTTGTTAAATGTAATAATGAGAAATTTGAGTCTTATTAGGAAAAGGGATGTCAAGTAGGATAACTGTCATTTTGTCATTAAGTAGATGTTTTATGGTTATTTAAGGTGTCATTAGGAAAAAATTCGATGAATCTAGCCAGGAGGTAGATTATCTCTTAATGTAACAAGTCTATTAAAGGGCATAGAGTTGAATTTGTCAAGGGTTGGAGATTTTTTGGCAAAAATACAACTTTATGTAATTTGACTGTTTCAACAATACAAAGATTTATTTCTTGACCAACCTGAGATTCTGATTGAGTTTTTAGTGCCTATCTATCTTATCTATATCTTTTATATGTCTCATTTGCAGTGGTTTTCATTTATAATACTCATAATTCATTCATGTAATGCTCTCACTTCCTTTATAGATGAATTTACTGTGTATTTTTATGTTTCATGTGTGTGTGTACTACTGCTAAAAAATATTACTTGCTTGAGCTTCCATGTCAAGTGAACTCACTACTGAATCACTGAAATCGTTCACTCCATAAGCCCAATTTTTTTCATACTAATACTATTTTCAACCTACACTCATCATAAGCAAGTTATTTCCCAAATAGAGTTAGCCATCTAAATACATCTTTATTCAATATCATTAACCCTTTGACAGAGCCCTCTCAGACTGAAGAGGCTAAGCTTCAGTCAAAATATTGGTTTGAAATAGTTACATGAGATTGTCTGATTAGCAGCCTATCAAGTGAAATTTTGTGATAACATTTTGGTGCGTTTTCCAGGAGCCTGAAGATTATACTTTCCTGAAATTTTGAAGGTAGTAGGAGCTTAGGAAGCTGTTCGAGGCTGCATCTACCTTGGTGACTCCATTTGAAATTCATATGATCAAAGGTGGCTTCGAGAAGGAGACATATGAGGAGTAATCCTGATTCAGATCCACCTACCATTGTGGAAAATCCAAAAACTATATCCACAGGCAGTCAAGGCATTTATGAAATATCAGGTACTCCATCACATACAAAATCCTCGTCCTCTGAAGTTTTAAGAAGTCCTGAAGATAAAATATTGGATGATAAAATTCACGATCCAAAATTACTATACCTGTGAAGGGAGATACCACAAAGTCTACTCATATGATTTCAAGTTACTTCTGCAGTTTACCGGTAAGATTTCCCTTGATATGCCTTTCTATTTACATAGAAGTTTGTCAAAAATGTCAGATAAGGTCCAAGCAAAGTCTGAAGGGAGTGAGACTTCATTGTTTCATCATGGTTTAATGAAGCTGTAGGTTTTAGATGAACTTCAAAGGTTAGGCAGAGACTGGTCCTCATTTTTATTTGTTAGTAGTTTTGAGTTGGATGCTCTTACTCCTTCAAGAACTCCTAAACCTAGGAGAATTCCATAACGAGTAGCAGCAGAACAAAGGGAACCATTGGTAGCAAAACCAAGTGAACCTACAAGAGTAGAACCAAGTGAGCCAATTATGATGGAGACGGAGAAATTGCAGAGTTTTGATACACCAAATGTTCCACCTGCAAATCATAAGTCAAAAGTGGTCAAACCTACAAAACAAAAACAAGATGTGAGTAAACAAGAAAGAAAAAGGAGGACAAGGAGCGCAGTAGTGGCCCTAGAAGAGAAAACAGTGGATGTAGAAGATAGAGCATTAGCTAAAGGAAATCTTGAAGATATTTTACATTCCATTGACATAGAAGAAAATCCTATAGTCCGGGCTAAGGACATTGAGGAAGATGGACAAAAGTTAAAAAAGGATAAATCTGCAAAGAAATTAGAATTTGAGGGAGAAAATGTAGGTTTTATGTTCCAAGAAAGAAATCCTATAAAAAGGCATGCTAGGAAAATATTAGAGAGTAGTAAAGAGGTTCCACCACCTGCTGATACAGTTCAGCGACCACAGGAGATCATTGACCTTTCATCACCTGCAGAGAAAGACACAATTAGAAAAACAAAGAAAGGAAAAGAGAAGGTGATGGAAAAAACAGAGTTACAGCTCCTTAAAGAACAATTGAAATTGACCAATCATGAAGTTGTTGTTATGAAAAGAGAAGCAAGGAAACATAATATAGAGAATATCCATTTTGAAAAGATGAAGGCAATTTGCCAAGAACAAGTTGAGACTGTTTCCAAGACTTTGGATAATACACAACAGTTTTTCAAATGGACCATTACAGTGAGGAAAGAGGCCAAACATGTAAGGAGGATGAACGCACATTTGAAAGTCACCAATAGAATATTGAATGAGTAGGTTAAGTACCTCCAAGAACAACTTGAACTAATTCATGAGGAGTTAGAGAAAAAAGGCCTTAAAATGACAGTGCTTGAAGAGCCAATAGCTCAACCCATCATAAATGAGGAAGAAATGCCTCAAGGATCATCAGGTGAGGTGATTTATGTTTTTTAAGGTTAATGATATGTTAAAAACAAGTTTTTGGCACCTAAAAGGTTCATTTTTAAAATTACACAAAAATTTGGAATTTCAGCACTTTTCAGCAGTTTCGTAGCATGCCTGGGTTTGAAGGACAACAAAACTCTACAAAACTACTTTATCTTTTCTTATTGATATTTGAACTAGTTTTGGCAGCTATCAAGAGGTGAAATCTATGTGGGCGATGTGTCTAAGGATGATGAAGACCATGCTAAAGGAAAGAATAAAAAATATTGAGGGTGAATGGAATTTTTGCAGCATTACAAAAGTACGCTACGAACTGCCTTACTTTCATAGCGTACTGTGTGGGAGCCTTTTAGGAAGTTTTTGGGCATATATGGACAACATGGTATTATCCAATTTTTAGAGGATCATGACAATATTCATTCATTACTTAAATACCATGAAATGAAGATAATTTAGCAGCCAAAGCATTCGCGGAAGATGTAGACCATTTGCCTAAAAAATAGGGTTTTGTTTGCAATTTTAGATGAGGTCAATTAAGTGGTCATGTAGTGATGAGTCCCATCACCCTAATTAGAACATGTGAAAGCATACTTGTCAAATATGTAATTCCTTTAGAAGTAAGGTTGTTAAATGTAATAATGAGAAATTTGAGTCCTATTAGGAAAAGGGTTGTCAAGTAGGATAACTGTCATTTTGTCATTAAGTAGATGTTTTATGGTTATGCAAGGTGTCATTAGGAAAAAAATCAATGAATCTATCCAGGAGGTAGATTATCTCATGATGTAACAAGTCTATTAAAGGGCATAGAGTCGAATTTGTCAAGGGTTGGAGATTTTTTGGCAAAAATACAACTTTATGTAATTTGACTGTTTCAACAATACAAAGATTTATTTCTTGACCAACCTGAGATTCTGATTGAGTTTTTAGTGCCTATATATCTTATCTATATATTTTATTTGTCCCATTTGCAGTGGTTTTCATTTATAATACTCAGAATTCATTCATGTAATGCTCTTACTTCCTTTATAGATGAATTGACTGTGTGTTTTTCTATTTCATGTGTGTCTGTACTGCTGCTAAAAAATCTTACTTGCCTGAGCTTCCATGTCAAGTGAACTCACTAATGAATCACTGAAATCGTTGACTCCATAAGTCCAATGTTTTTACACTAGTACTATTTTCAACCTACACTCATCATAAGCAAGTTATTTCCCAAATAGAGTTAGCCATCTAAATACATCTTTATTCAATATCATTAACCCTTTGACAGAGCCCTCTTAGACTGAAGAGGCTAAGCTTCAGTTAAAATATTGGTTTGTTATAGTTACATGAGATTGTCTGATTAGTAGCCTATCAAGTGAAATTTTGTGATGACATTTTGGTGCGTTTTCCGGGAGCCTGAAGATTATACTTTCCCGAAATTTTGAAGCTGAACTTTTGAAGGTAGCAGGAGCTTAGGAAGCTGTTCGAGGCTGCATCTACCTTGGTGAATCCATTTCAAAATCATATGATCAAAGGTGGCTTCGAGAACTAGATACATGAGGAGTAATCCTGACTGAGATCCACCTACCATTGTGGAAAATCCAAAAACCATATCCAAAGGCAGTCAAGGCATTTCTGAAATATCAGGTACTCCATCACATACAAAATCCTTGTCTTCTGAATTTTTAAGAAGTCCTAAAGATAAAATATTGGATGATAAAATTCAGGAAGTCTTCTTTAGGTCTGAAAGTGAAAAATAATTAACTAAAATTGTCTTAGTCCTACATAGGAGAGGTATTGATACCTCAACCTTAGTGAGACAAAAAGATAAAGAATATTTTTGGGAAACAATCACTTATGAGTTGTTGTTAGAAAGAGCGTCTTTGGATAGGCTGAAGGAGCTTTACCCTTTTGAAATTTTGTTGAGAAGAATAACTGGTTTTTCTCTTCCTGATTGGAGTTTAATTGCGAGTGGACAACAAAGACAAAACATCCCTCTTCCTAATGGTTCCTCTTCCTGCACTGCTGCTATCCCTAAAAATACCACAGTCCCATTCATCATGGCAGGAAATGTACCTCCTCCACTTGCTGCACTTGCTAGATATGCCCCTGTTGTTCTTCTAGCTGTCCTACATGCCCTTCCTAGCAAATACTAGGCTAGAGTCAACAGGAAAATCAGCAAGTAGAAGATCAAAAAATCAGTGAGGAGAAGGCGGAAGGTTGGTGGTTTTTGCACTTTTATGGCTCAACAGGAAGAGAGGGGGGTAGGAGTAGGGATTTGGATCACAAGTGAAAAATATGAAAGTAAGTTCTTTTCTTACAAAATGAATTTTGATTTCATAAATAACATGGCTGAGTATGAATCTTTGATTTTGGGCTTAGAAGTTTTGAAAAAAATGGGTGCTCAAAATATTTCTATTTGTGGAGATTCTAAATTATTCATTAAACAAGTTGAAGGTGTGTATCAAACAAAGTATGTGATAATGAGAGCATACAAAAATTTAGTCATGGAAATGTTGGAAAGTTTCAAAGGAAATTCCTTTATTGTTAAGACTAGTGATGAAAACTCCATTGTTGACTCCCTAGCTGTCTCTTCAAGTCTTTTCAGCATTTCCATACATTCCACTGAAAAATATGAGGTTGAGGTTTCTGATAGACCAGCTATCCTTGATAAAATTATCCATTGGCAAGTCTTTGAGGTTGACCAACAAGTAAATAATTTTATTGAGCTGAAATAAGAGTTGAAAATATACAAGTAGATCAGCAAAACATGCTTGTTGAATCTAAGGGAAGTTTTGAAGTGTTACAACTGAAGAATAACTCTATACCCAAAGGCCTCATACCCGTTGCGAATATTTTTTATCATAATTATGTGTTCAAATATCCTAGGATACAAGATGATGATGAAGAGGTAGAGAGTTGTAACCTTGGTACAGTAGCTATGCCAAAAATGATTAAACTTTCAAATTTTATTTCAGCTGAGATGAAGCGCAAATATATTAAGATGATGAAAATATTCATAGATGTTTTTGCTTGGAGTTATGCTAATTCGAGGAAGTATGACCCCACTATCATTCGACATATTATTCCCATTAAAGAAAATGATAAGCCTTTCAAGCAGAAGTTGAGGAGGATCAAACCACTTCTGATTGAGAAGAAAATCAAGAATCTCTTTGATGTTAAAATCATTGTTCCAATCAGATTCTCAAAGTGGCTTGCAAACTTGGTTCAAGTCACAAAAGAGCGAAGAAATTAGAATATGTATTGAATTAAAAAACTTGAACAAAGCCTCTCTGAAGGATAACTACCCTCTCCCAAATATGGACCAAATTTTGTAGAACATTGTTGGTTCCCAAAGGATGTCTATGCTTGATGGTTTTTCAGGTTACAATCGGATACTTGTGCATCCGAATGATAGGAAAACACAACCTTTACCACACCATGGGGCCATTCATGTATGCCAAGATGTCTTTTGGTATGATAAATGCAGGAGCTACCTTTCAGAGGGCAATGGACATTGTTTTTGCTGAGGAGAAGGAAAAGATGGTGGTTGTCTATTTAGATGACATAACAGTTTTCTCAAGGAGGGAAGAAGATCACTTGAAGCACCTAGAAAGAATTTTGCTGAAGTGTAGAAGGTTTGGCATTTATCTCAATCCCACAAAAAGCATTTTTTCTTTAACTTCAGGTAAATGACTTGGACACATTGTTTCTAAATATGGGATTAAGATTGATCCAAACAGGGTCATTTCAATTCAAAAAGTGGATTTGCCTAGAAGAAGAAAGGAGATTCAGTATTTTCTTGGAAAGGTAAATTTTGTGAGGAGGTTTATTCCTAATTTTGCTGAAATTGTAAAAGACATAACAAGGATGTTGAAGAAAGGAGATGACATCAAGTGGACCAAAAAATTAAAGCACTCATTTGAGGAGATAAAAAAGGCACTCACCCAGGCACCAGTATTGATCAACACAGATTTCTCAAAAGAATTTCCGGTTTTTACCTTTGCATCAGAAAATACAATTGCTGGAGTTTTGTTGTAGAAAGGACAAAAAGGTACTGAGCAGACCATTTCATTTTTTAGTAGGACATTAGCTAACTCAGAGCTGAAGTACAACATCTTAGAGAAGCAAGCTTATGCCTTTGTTAAGGCCATCAAAGATTTCAGAATTTACATTCTGCACTCTCATATTATAGCTTTTGTTCGTAATGGTGTTGTGAAAGACATCCTAACTCAAGCTGATCCTGATGGTAAGAGGGGGAAATGGATGGCTAACATGCTAGAATATGACATAGAGATCAAGCCAACAAAATTGGTCAAAGGACAAGGTATAACAAAGTTGATAGCACAATCAAACTTTGACTGTCTTGTCATGAATTTAATTGCAGAAATTTTGGATGAAGAAGAAGAGTTGATCCCTATTGAAGAAAAGTACATCATTTCAGATTAGTACAAGGACATAGTTTTTGTATTACATCATCATAGAGCACCTTCTAAGTTGACAAATTCCAAGGCAAGATTTGTGAAGTTAAAATCTTTGAGGTATTGCATCATTGACAAAAATCTGTATTGGAAGGACATCAGTGGTATTTTGTTGAATTGTTTACTGGAAGAGGAGGTTGATAAAGTGATTGAGGAGTTCCACAAAGTATATTGTGGAGGTCATCATTATTGGAAGGCTACAACAAACAAGATTCTAAAAGTAGGGTACTATTGGCCTACAATGTTTAAATATGTCTACAAAAATATTGATGCTTGCCATGAATGTCAGATTTTTTATGGTAAGAAGAAGCTTGTACATTTACCTTTAATGCCTACTTATGTTGAGGCGCCATTTCAGCAGTGGGGGATAGAATATATTGGTGAGATTCATCCATCATCATCAGTTCAGCATCGCTGGATTCTGACAGCAACTGACTATTTCACCAAATGGATTGAAGAAATCCCAACTAGGCAACCAAATGATTATGTTATCGTTTCATTTTTGGAAAATAATATATTGCCTAGATTTGGCTTTCCTATGAAGATCATCACCGATAATGCTCAGGCATTTAAGTCTAAGAAGATGATTAGTTTTTTAAATCAATATCATATTACTCTTGGGCATTCTACTGCATGTTATCTACAAGGGAATCATCTTGCTGAATCTTCTAACAAGAGCATTGTGAGGATTATAAAGATGGTGTTGTAGGAAAATAATAAGACATGGAATTTGAAGTTGAAGTATGCTCTATGGGCTGATAGAGTGTGCACAAAGAGGTCAAATGGAACTTCACCTTATGAGATGGTATATGGGGCTGAAGCTATCTTTCTTACATCCTTAGGAGTGCCTGTCATGAAGCTGTTGCAAGGATTGGAGGAGGAGCCAAATGCAATTCAGAGAAGGATTAATCAGCTGATATCTTTGTAAGAGAAGAGATAGGAAGTCTATAAAAGTAATCAACAATCTCAAAACAGAATCAAGAAGACATTTGACAAGAAGGTCAAGGAAGAAAATTTTCAAATCCAAGAAGTGGTTTTGAAATTGGAGGCCGGGATAGAAGAGAAGGGGAAACATGGTAAGTTTGAGAACATTTGGAAGGTTCCATTCAAAGTAGCTACATTCCATGGGAACAACACTTACATTATGCAGTAGATGGATGGACAACCATGTGCTGGAGGGCTTGTCAATGGTAGGTTTTTGAAGCACTACTCTTTTTAAAATATGTTGATCATTCATTCCATTGTATATATTCCATTTTATGTGGTTTTCTGTTAATAATGACAAGCTGAATCATCAAACTTGAGCTCGAAGTGAAGGCCATTAGATTTGGAAGAAAAAGCTTGGAAGTTTCAATTTTTTTTTCAAGAAGATGGATAGTAGCACTAGAACTACTGGTTCTTTGGTGTACCAGTAGGGCACACCATCCAAAGTGGAGCCACTGTTATCACCCAAAAAAAATGAAGCGTCTTTTGACAAGGTCAAATAGGTTCATGTGTCAAAAATTGGGTTGTAGGATTCATTTTTTATATGCTTGGTCAAGGGAAATATTAAATTTTTCTTGTTTAAGTTTACCCTAAGGTCTAAACCCACTCATTTTCAAAACCCCTCATGTCACATCACTCATTATTTTATGAGTGATTTCAATTTTCAAGTGTTTTGTACTAAAAATGCGATTTCAGCCATGAAACCACAGTTTCGTAGCGAAATACACTATGAAAAGTCACTCTTCGCTACGAAACTTTTAATAGTTTCGTAGCGAAAACAACCAAATTTCCACTAGATACACTACGAAAGTGCGGTTTCTTGTCTGTCTTGTCAAAATAGCTGTTAGGTGTCATAAAATCATTGGGAATCGGCAAGTTAGATTCCATTCAAGTCATGGAGGGATAAAACCAAGGTACATGGTAAGGTATAAAGTCATCATGATCAGTTTAGGTATGTATGAGTCATCATAAGGCCATGAGAAGACATCAAAACTTAAAATCCTTTCCTAATTTAGTGATTTCTCATTTCTCATTCCTTCTTGCGTGATATTGAGCTCAGGAGAGCTATTGCACTAAGCCAAGGTTGTGGCTGGTGTTTTCAAAGGTTTACATTGAGCACTATCAAGCGAGGCTATAAATCATCAAAGCGAGGCTGTAAATCATCAAGCGAGGTTGTGAAGACAATAAAGAAACCATGGCTGAAAAGAGAAGGACAAACAAGGGTGGCCAATGCCTGAGATATTAACCAGCATAAATGAATTTGATCAATGAAGACCCAACAGTAGTGGAAGTCATCAGAAGGACAGGTTGCTTACAATTTTGTGAGAAATTACAAGGCTGCCATACACATGTTTCCAAAAAAATTGCTTTGAATTTCAGTGGAACAGCCACCAAAGTGGGAATTATCAATTTTTCCATCACACCAGAGGTTATTGCAGCTACTACATAGATTCCAAGAGTACAAGAGAAGTGGTTCAAAGTTTCCAAGTTTAACATGGAGCAGTGCAAAGAGTTTATGAAGCTTGAGCATACTGAAATGGATCTCACCAATGCAATTCCAATAAGCTGCATAAAATACAACTATTCAAAATTGCTGCTCATCATCCAAAAGTACTTTACTTGTGAAGGGAGAGACCACAAAGTCTACTCATATCATTTCAAGTTACTTCTACACTTTACTGGTAAGATTTCCCTTGATATTCCTTTCTATTTATATAGAAGTTTGTCAAAAACGGCAGATAAGGTCCAAGAAAACTCTGAAGGGAGTGAGACTTCATTGTTTCATCATGGTTTAATGAAGTTGTTGGTTTTAGATGAACTTAAAAGGTTAGGCAGAGATTGGTCTTGTTGGTGCGAGGGGTCCTGACCCAGGTTCAGAGTTCAAGGTTTGCCAACAAACCTCTATACTACTGGCCCTTTCGGCAGTGACCTACTTGCGCAGGTCAAAGTCTCAGCTGAAGTAGTATCGGTGGGTGTTGGAACCAGGTTTCTGCACCCTGAGAAAGGATAGGTAAGGCAAGCAGAGCTGCGTTCAACCCTGTGATACCCAGATCACCTTGTTCTACACAGGGCTAAGTAGGTCTCTATTCGCATCCACATGTGATAGATCTATAATTGTATACTTTTATGACAGTAGCACATCATTGCATAAACAAAATAGAATAGATCCAGATACAGAAAACACACTTACACAAATATTTCGCAGCTTAAATACAGAAAGCACACAATGCAGTAATTAACAATGATTCATACAAAGAGTACTCATAGATTCAGTTCTCTATCAACCTTTCTTATTCATCAATTCATCAATTCCTTCTTACAATCCCCTTCCCATCCTGCGCACACAGCAGTAGGGTCTGCACACAGTTGGACTTTGGATCTTCGCGCACACAACCAATAGGAGTCCTTTCCCCAAAACCCAAACAGACAACTTAAGCCATAATTCACATCAATAGCTCTTCATTCTCTGCCTTATAATACAAAATTTTCCTTTATTTATAATAATATAGCCTAGACTTTCCTATGGTCCACAAAACCATGGTTTTCGGACCCCTGGTTTACCCTTTTACCCATTACAATGCATTTCGGGGCTTTGACCCACCCCAAAACCCCTGCGCTAGACTAAATCTAATCAAAAGTATTCAAAATTGGACCAGTTTCACAACTCGTAGGAAACGCTGTTCCAATAGTCCCCCAACACAATCTTGTGACTTGTCCCGAGTCACTGTGGTGGTGCGGCCTCGATCTGCGCACGCAAGGTATCGAGAGTGATGATGAGTGGAGGGAGAACTTCCTGATAAGCTTCAGGGAGGCAGGGTCTTCCAGAGCCTTGGTAACCTGCTCTAATATCCGGTGGAGGTGCACGATGGTGGTATGAGCATCTTGGGAGATCTGGAGGGTAGTATTGCCCCATGGTTTCAATCGTTTCCTGATGACGTGCTTGGTACGGTGGAGATTCGCAATCGTGTCCATAAAGGATAGGCGCTGTGCATAGACGCGGGAGGGCAAGGTAGCTTTGACCTGATCAAAAGCAGCCTCCGTTTGTCGTAATTCTTCCTGGACAAGCTGAATCATGGGGTGGAACCGGACCGATGTCCAGAGCTGCATAGCCGCCTCAACCCACTGATTTCCCTGTGTAATCTGCTCCGTAATCATATTCGTTGTTTCCATGATCAATGCAGCTCATTGTGCTCAAAATTCCGGGTCTATTTCTCACTGCTACCATGCAGTCCGGTTACGGTTATGGATCTCTTGCAACATAACGGTGTATAAACTTTGTAATTCCTCTTGGGATAGCTGCGCCAAATCTATTTGTAGGTCCGTAGCTATTGGGGCATGGTCGTTAACTATGACAGTGCAAGGGAGCGAACAAGTACGACTTTCGCTAGTCGGTAATCTAGGATTGCAGAGAGATCGCAACATATCCCTATACCGCTTTGTTCCTTCCTTGCGCAGAACTAGCTGTGACTTGACTGCGAATCATGGAAATTGCGTACCCTCCTTCGTGGTATCATCCGAGGCCATCCGGCTGGGCCCTGCGATTGTTCCCGGGTTATGAAGGTCGAGAATTCCCGTTGTGAAGCTGTGGTGCCTCTTCGCGCGGGGTGCAAAGTCAATTCCCCATGTAGGGAGCAAGCTACCAATCATCTGATCAATTTCGGCACTCCCAAACCCTCTCAACATTATTTCTAAAGGTGCCAAACTTGTAGGTGTTGAAGTGTTCGACGGGTTAGGGACTTCCATAGGAATAAATGGACAAGCTTCCCAGACAACATCAACGATCCCAGTTATCCAATAGGAGAATAGCAGAGGAAAGGTGCAGAGCCAATATGGAGCTCGTCACGAAGTTATCCTGTTGACCTTATACTGTCCGGCACTATCTAATGGCAGAATAACCCTTACGTGAAACTTACCATCGATCGTCCGGAACAAACTTACCATAAATTGCCGCATTGATGGCCAGCCGCCTATTTTACGTAATGGTAAGGCTCCCTTCCTACCAAAGTGCAGCGGTCTGATGGTCATTATTCGTACCTGAGGGCCCTCCCACGGATCTTCAGACTTTGGATGACGCCTGCGTGCTGTTCGCGTACCCCGAATTAAAGCTGACGCGAGGTGTTTTCTAACATGGTTCAGGTACCATTCCAGCAACTTGACCACCATACCTCTTGACAGGCATGCTTCTCCCGTGGTCAGGGTTTCCGTGTGCGACAGGGCTATGTCAAGAATTCTTGTGCCATCTATCACCTGAAATGTTCACAAATTATCCCAATTGCGTGTGGGCTGGTGCAGCTCCGCAGTCGAACGCAAGCCTAGGTCATGGGTAACCAGGTGAGCTTGTCCGTGCAGGGTCTTATCGCACCATTGTGTTTCCCATGTCAGCAAGTATCTGTGTGGGTCCTTTGACGTTGGGATCTGTCTATCATCTAGGGTTCCCAAGCACAGGATCATCCCACTCCGACACTCCTCCCAAGTGCGGAATACCGGCCCATGCGTGTCCCACCAATGCGCAGGCGCTCCGCGTAGGGCTAGTGGAAGTGCCCCTAGCCCATGTTCCTTGGGAAATTCAGCTTCGAATGCACATAAAAACTCCTGAATGTCAACTACATCCTCAAGGTAGGGCAGGTCTCTTACCTCGGTGAAGATGCAGCGGAAGTTCCCGGTGACCCGAAGACATAGTAGCGCCGAAACCTCATGCAACCGGCCTTGCCAATTCTCCAGTTCCTCATCAGAGTTGGAAAAGCATTCATTGTCCTTTTCCCAGCAGAGTACTCTTTCCGCCATAGGGTTAATCCAGTCTGCATCCTGCGTAGTCAATTTGTAAATGTGATCTATTTCTTCCTCGTCGCATGTTGGCTCTGTATACCGCGCACCTTCTGCGGGATCTAGCGGAACTATTACATGCTTACTGTTATTTTCAAACACCATATTGCGCTTTTTAAGATTGATTACACCCCCCATATCTATAGCCCAGTCCAGTCCTTGAAGTACAGGGTAAGGATCCGCATCCTCCACAATTTCTATGACTTCAAAGTCAACTAGGACTTTTACTCCTGCGATATCTGCCATGAATTTTGGCAACCTTCCCAGAGGGATGATCTTCTGTTGATTCGCCATGCATAACTGGATGGTGTACCATTCCAATTTAGGCTCTCCCATTCATTGCCATGTTTTCTTTGGTAACATGTTCGCATCTGACCCAAGATCGAGAATAACTTGATCCATCTCGTAGTCGCTAATCTGCGCAGTCAACCACATTTCTCTTCCGGTGCGTTTTTTATAGCTGTATAGTTTGTGTACATCCTTGGTCCCAGGAATTATATTGGGTTGGGCTGCGTAGCTATGCATTAATACTTGAAGTTTTTCTACAGTTTGTGGGTTACGTAGCAGCTTTAGACATGCCTTCAGAAAGGGCTCAACCCCTTCCTTTGTATTGAGGTGCGTCGGCAGCTGCGCAGGAGCTGCTAGTGTTTCTTGCCCTCTGATGTTCAATCCTTCCTGAGAGGTCGTAGGATCCCTGGCAAGCGCTTCCTTGGCTCCTTGGGTGACCATCCCGCTGCGTGTCATGACTTTCACACTCGAGTCTACATTCCTTAGCTCGGTTTTAACTCTTTGCACATTCTGCGTAGGGGTGGGTTGTTTATCCTGCATCTTGGCTATTAAAATTGGGAAATCTTCAACCACATGGTCTAGCTGCCTACAATACTTGCACGACGACCTGGTGGGATTTGGGAATTCTATGGTGAAGTGTCCTACCTCTCCGCAGTTATAACAGATTAGCTACCCACGTACTCGTCCTGCGCTTCCTCCCTTACCTCTCTACCCCTGGCTGGGGAACCTCCGAAGTTCACGAAAGTTATTGGCGACGCAGAGTCTGATTGTACCCTATACAAGTTCCCACGATCTATCATCAAGTCATAAGTGCGACATTTATGCTCATCATGTCTCACCGATTAGAAAAATCTGCACCATTTTTGCTTCAATTCTGGGACATACGCACCTAGCCGAGGGCAATGGTTCGTATCATGCAGTCCTGCTATATGGTATTCGTTGCACCACATCACAGGTCCGCTCGATCCTGGTCGTGATAGGATGGGTTCCCCACTTGTTCCTGGGCGTACCGGACTAGATCCTCCCACTTGCATGTAATCTGCCAATAGAGGGCACTGATCCTTCGTATGGCCAGATGCCTAACATCGTATGTACCATAGATCGGCTCGGGCGTCCTTTCCTAGTTCCTTTCGCAGGTTCTGAATTTCCATATGCATAGCTCCAAGCTGCTCCTGAATTTGCTGTACCCCTACCGAAGTATCTTCTCTGGGTGTAGCTTCTAGTTTCATAGAGACTTCCAGATATTTTTCCTGTGATTCAAAGGTTTGGTGACCCATTGGCGTGCGCAGGTGAGGTAACAGCATATCGATGAACCATCCTTAGCATATTGATGAACCATTCTGTATGTTGTCGATTGTCATACTCGAATCCTCCTTCCTTGATTTCCCTCTTCAATCACTGATAAGCCTCCCACACTAATTCAGACGCACCTTTTTTGAAGTTCTTTACTTTCGCTACTAACTGAGAGTAAGATTTTGGCTTTTGGAATTGTTGCTTCAGAGCGTCTTTGATATCTTGAATGGATGCACTCCCATTCTGGGCAATGTATCTCATATACTAGTCCAGTTCTTTGTCCTCTAATGATAGGGACAGCTACGCCCTCTTCACCGTATCGTTTGCCACATTTTGCGCAGTCCAGATGGAGTCTGCAACAAACCAAAATCAGTCCATATCCTCATCCCTTACCCCCTTGAAGGTAGGTAGTCTCAGGTGTGCAGCCATATCGCTGTCCAGCAGGGGTTGTGGTATGGGTGAGTTCTTACCTTTGTGCTGCCTGGGCGGCGGTGTAGCCGGGGGATCTTGCACAGCCGATTCTCGCAACAGATTATAGGCAGATCTCCCTCCATCGAGGTTGGTCCGATAGTATTTACCACTGCGCGTCGCGCTTTCCTCTAGATCCGAGGTCATTCATTCGGTATGACTACACAGAATGCTCTTTTCACATAGTAATATCTTAATCAACAATAGTAATGTCCTCAGAAATTTGCCCCGGAACCCTTTAAAGAATCGTTGTTCGGCCTCAAAGTATGAGACAAATTGATCAATGGAAAATTCTGTCACAAATCCTCCTAGCACACTCTCCACCCTGTAATCTACTGTGCGCGTGATAGTATTATCAGTCCTCTCTAGCTGCTGCATCAGCTCTGGGGTCCAATGAGTGATTCGTTCGTCCTTCCAGCACTTTTGGAATTCTACGAGTCTGGCCAGCCACTCCTGAAGCTCGATCGCAAATGTCACAAAGAATATTTCATAGCTTTCTGTAAGAATGTACCTATTTTTCCACCTTTCCACTGTTAACTTCTCGCTGCGATTTTATTTTACCGCGAATTCTTGGGTTTGATTTTCGAACCAATCCTCAATTTCCTTCCTTTCAGGTTTCCACTACTCCCTTGTCATTACCCAGTCCCTTTCTCAAAATGCTCTAGGTCCTGGCAACATAACCATTTGTTGGCGCGAGGGGTCCTCACCCAAGTTCGGAGTTCAAAGTTTGTCAACAAACCCCTATAATACTGGCCCTTTCAGCAGTGACCTACCTGCACAGGTCAAAGTCTCACCCAAAGTAGTATGGGTGGGTGTTGGAACCAGGTTTTTGCACCCTGAGAAAGGATAGGTAAGGCAAGAAGAGCTACATTCAGCCCTATGATACCCAGATCACCTTGTTCTGCGCAGGGCCAATTAGGTCTCTATTCGCATCCATGTGCGTTAGATCTATAATTATATACTTTTATGACAGTAGCACAGTATTGCATAAACATAACAGAACAGATCCAGATATAGAAAACACACTTACACAGATCTTTCGTAGCTAAAATACATAAAGCGCACAATGTAGTAATTACCAATGATTCATACAAAGAGTACTCACAGATTTAGTTCTCTATCAACCTTTCTTATTCATCAATTCATCAATTCCTTCTTACAATCCCCTTCTCATCCCGCGCACACAGCAGAAGGGTTTGCACACAGCTGGTCTCTGGATCTCCGCGCACACAGCCAACAGGAATCCTTTCCCCAAAACCCAAACAGACAACTTAAGCCACAATTCGCATCAATAGCTCTTCATTCTCCGCCTTACAATACAAAATGTTCCTCTATTTATAATAATCTAGCCTAGACTTTCCTATGGTCCACAAAACCGTGGTTTTCGGACCCCTGGTTTACCCTTTTACCCATTACAATGCTTTTCGGGGCTTGGACCCAAACCAAAACCCTTGCACTAGACTAAATATAATCCAAAGTATTCAAAATTGGACCAGTTTTGCAGCTCGTAGGAGACCTTGTTCCAACAGGTGCTCATTTTTGTTTGTTAGTGTTTTTGAGTTGAATGCTCTTACTCCTTCAAGAAATCCTAAACCTCGGAGAATTCCATCATGAGTAGTAGCAGAACAGAGGGAACGATTGGTAGCAAAACCAAGTGAACCTACAAGAGTAGAACCAATTGAGCCAATTATCATGGAGATAGAGTAATTGCAGAGTTTTGATACACCAAATGTCCCACCTGCAAAATAGAAGTCAAAACTGGTCAAACCTGCAAAACAAAAACTAGATGTGAGTAAACAAGAAACAAAAAGGAGGAAAAGGAGCGAAACAGTGGTCCTAGAAGAGAAAAAGGTGGCTACAGAAGACATAGAATTAGCTAAAGGAAATCTTGAAGATTTATGACATGCCATTGACATAGAAGAAACTCCTATAGTCCAGGTTGAGGACATTGAGGAAGGTGGACAAAAGTTAAAAAATGCTAGATCTGCAAGAAATTAGAATTTGAGGGAGATGATGCATGTTTTATGTTCCAAGCAAGAAAGCCTATGACAAGGCATGCTAGGAAACTATTAGAGAGAAGCAAAGAGGTTCCACCACCTACTGATACAGTTCAGCCACCACAGGAGATCATTGACCTTTCATCACTTGTAGAGAAAGACATAATTAGCAAAACAAAGGAAGGAAAAGAGAAGGTGATGGAAAAAATAGAGTTACATCTCCTTGAAGAACCACTGAAATTGGCGAATCATGAAATTTATGTTATGAAAATATAAGCGAGGAAACATAATATAGAGAAGATACAGTTTGAAAAGATGAAGGAAATTTTGGAAGAACAAGTTGACATTGTTTCCAAGACTTTGGATAATACACAACAGTTTGTCAAATGGACCATTCCAGTGAGGAAAGAGGCCAAACATGTCAGCATTAGGGGAATTTTGAGGTCTAAAATGGGCCTCCTAAGGAAATAATAAAATAATAGCTAAACCAATAAACTAATATTTATGAATTTTCAATTCACTTTTTGCACCACAATCCATCTAACCATAGTTAAATTCAATTCAAAATTTGTACCAAAATAAAATTAATAACAAAATTGTATTGATGTGACTATAAATAAGAATGAGTTTTTCAAGAAAAAGTTATTATCATTGAACAACTAATGCGTTTATCTTTTGTACTTAAATAACTTGACATAAAATATAAATATAAATTTATAAATCCTTAATTATATTATATGCTATTAATTAAAATTTATATTATTTAAATTGTATAATAACATGCAATTAATATAAATATAATATAATAAATGTAATGGGATATGCATTGTTTCTTTCAAGAAATATGAAACGACAATAATATATTTTTATTCAAAAAGTGTGAAATGGCATTTATTATGAGTACTTTACTTTGACTTTAAAAAGTACTTAGAGCACTACCATGGTTAACCATGAGTTTTTATCCACCATTGAGAATTTGACAAGTACCTTTAACTCAAGCAATGCCACCTCAACCATTAGGGATGGTGTCATCCCCTAAAATGTGATTGGTTCTCATAAAGTGAATTTTGATTGTACAATTTCCTTAGGACCATTTTAGACCTCAAAATTCCCCTAATGGGAGGATGAATGCACATTTGAAAGGCATCAATAGAAGATTGAAAGAACAGGTTAAGCACCTCCCAGGACAACTTGAACTAATTCATGTGGAGTTAGAGAAAAAAGACCTTAAAATGACAATGCTTGAAGAGCCAATAGCTCAACCCATCATAAATGAGGAAGAAATGCCTCAAGGATCATAAGGTGAACTGATTTATGTTTTTTACGGTTAATAATATGTCAAAAACAAGTTTTTGGCACCTAGAAGGTTCATTTTTCAAATTACAAAAAAATATGGAATTTTAGCACTTTTGAGCAGTTTCGTAGCATGCCTGGGCTTGAAGGACAACAAAACGATACGAAACTACTGTAGCTTTTCTTCTTTATTTTTGAACCAGTTTTGGTAGTTGTCAAGAGGTTAAATATATGTGGGAGATGTGTCTAAGGATGATGGATACCATATCAAAGGAAATAGTAAAAAATATTGAGGGTAAATGGCATTTTTGGAGCACTACAAAAGTACGCTACGAAACTGCCTTACGTTCGTATCGTACTGTGTGGGAGCCTTTTAAGCATATTTTTGGGCATATATGGACATATGGGTATTATCCAAGTGTTAGAGGATCATGACAACAGTCATTCATTACTTAAAAACCACAAAATGAAGATAAATTAGCAGCCAAAGCATTCGTGGAAGAAGAAGATCATTTTCCTAAAAAACTGGGTTTTGTTTCCAGTTTTAGAAGAGGTCAGTTAAGTGGTCATGTAGTGATGAGTCCCATCACCCCAATTCAAACATGTGAAAGCATACATGTAAAATATTTAATTTATTTAGAAGATAAGGTTGTTAAATGTAATAATGAGCAATTTGAGACCTATTAGGAAAAGGACTGTCAAGTAGGATAGTTGCATTTTGTCATTAAGTAGATGTTTTATGGTTATGCAAGTTGTCATTAGGCAAAAATTCGATGAATCTAGCCAGGAGGTAGATTATCTCATGATGTAACAAGTTTATTAAAGGTCATAGAGTCGAATTTGTCAAGGGTTGGAGATTTTTTGGCAAAAATACAACTTTATGTAATTTGACTGTTTCAACAATACAAAGATTTATTTCTTGACCAACCTGAAATTCTAATTGAGTTTTTAGTGCCTATCTATCTTATCTATATATTTTATGTCTCCCATTTGTAGTGGTTTTCATTTATAATATGCATAATTCATTCATGTAATGCTTTGAGTTCCTTTATAGATGAATTGACTGTGTATTTTCCAGTTTCATGTGTATGTGTACTACTGCCAAAAACTCTTACCTTCCTCAGCTTCCATGTCAAGTGAACTAACTACTAAATCACTGAAAGTGTTGACTTCATAAGCCCAATTTTTGCATACTGATACTATTTTCAACCTACACTCATCATAAGTAAGTTATCTCCCAAATAGAGTTAGCCATCTAAATACATATTTATTCTATATCATTAACCCTTTGAGAGAGCCCTCTCAGACTGAAGAGGCTAAGCTTCAGTAAAAATATTGATTAGAAATAGTTACATGAGATTGTCTGATTAGCAGCCTATTAGGTGCAATTTTTTGATAACATGAGTAGTGATTCCCAGCGGAAGAGAACCTTTGAGAATCTTTATGGAATCTTCCAGATTCCTCAGAGGTTGAAATTCGTCGGAGTCATAATGATGTCAACTTTATACTCATTCTTCTCAAAATGTCACAAGGATCTCAATGGTGAGATCATATTTCTGTTTTGAGTTGAATATTTTGCAGTCAACCATGGAGCATCATATTCCTATGGGCTAAATTTAGATAGTGTCAGAATTCAAAAAATTGACAGTCGATCCTACACCTCTCGGTGACACGAATCCAGTGGTGCAATTATATTTTCCATATGATCCATATATTTTTTGGCTATTTTTTAGGTTGGAATGACGGTGTCAGAATTCAGAGCATGCTCAGTCGATTTCATGCCATTTGATGCCATGAATTCAATGGTACATTTAGACCTAGCAGCTACGCAGCTGATTCTTGAGCCAACATCAGAGTTGAGGTATATGAAGTGTTGGTGCCATGTACTTCATTGATTACTGTTGTGAGATGTTTTATGTCATGTTGATTCGTGGTTGATGTATGATGTGTAATCTTGATGTTTATGTCATGTGATATGTATTCATCATGGATGGTCATTTATGTTATGAGATCCCTTTGTTGCCTTTATGGCGGGATACTCTTTATGGCCATGTGTGTGGTTGTCACGATGATAGTAGGTTTGTTATGAGTGAAAGTTCCTTGTAGCAGAACGTCTTGTGGAGAGACTTTTCCAATCATATCAAGAGCACATTTTCTTGTATGAAAAGTAAACAAAATCCATGTACATAATCAGATTTTCTAGCACCAAATGAAGAGTTCAACACCATCGAGATACTGAGGGTTGTAGACGTAGTCAACACTAGACGAAGTCCATTATTAAATGTCTTGTGTTTTGTGTGTGATTGTTGACATGATTTCTTCTTAATTATATCTTCACGTGTCTTCTTTTATGATATTTCAAAATGAAATTCTAATACATCACAAAGGTAAAAGATCACGAGTAAATCTGGTAGCTGACAGACCCAGATCAAGTGGTATCAGAGAAGTCTTCTTGTTGATGTGAATTGTGAGTGTGAACAACTATTGAACGTGCAGCAATGGAGGATGTCAAAGACATGTACAAGTTCATGCTGAGGATGTCCAAAAGGTTGGACATGTTCTATGAAGCTTATAAGGAACAAGAAATAGATAACGTTGAGTTCAAAACACTTCTACAAGAGGAGAAGGAGGAGAAGCAACAATTGCAACTTCAATTGCAAGCCATGACAAAGGCATTGGAAGAACTTAAGCGCAATGACCAAAGTCTTCAAACAGATCATGATGCATGTTGTGAAACCAGCTCCAAAAAGAGAAGAAAAGAGATATCAATGCCTTAGAAATAAGCTGCTTCGAGGGGGAAATCTACAATACATTACATGAATGAACAATTATTGGATGATACAAATGACAAAACCTCCTCTCTATATATAGGAGTCCATGGGGCCACAATGTAATCCTAGCCGATCTAACAATAATAATGTAAGGGCATAATAATAACAATATGGGGGCTATAGGGGTACAACAATAACAATAAGGGGGTTACACTAACAACAATAAGGGACTATACTAGTAATATAAGCACCTAACATGATCCTCTCCTTCAAAAAGATGTTGTCCTCAATGCTTGAGTAACTCCGGGAGCTTCTGTAAAAAATTCACATCCTCCCATGTAGAATCTTCATTGGGTAAGTTATTCCATTTGATGAGATACTCTGAAATTGATCGATTTCGTAGCTGTCGAGTTCTTGTTTCCGTGACTGATTCAGGTTCCAATATGGTTTTTCCTTCCTCATCAAGTTCTGGCAATATTGTCTAAACTAGAAGTTTGTCCCCTATAACCTTTTTTAAGCATGAAACATGGAAAACTGGATGCACTCGCAAAGAAGTAGGAAGCTCCAATTTGTATGCCATAGTACCAATATTTTGCAACACCTTGTAAGGACCATAGTAATTTGGCGATAATTTACTATCCTTCTTAGATTGCTTGAGGGACATTTGTTTGTATGGTTGTAGCAGTAAAAATGCCCAGTATCCCACATCAAGACTTCTCTCACTGCGATGTTGATCTGCGTGTTGTTTCATTCGATTTTGTGCCAAATTTAGGTTATCCTTTAAGAGTTGAAGAACGTCTTGTTGATGCTCGATGTGATCCTGCACTACTTGAACCCTAGAAACTTCCATTAAACAAGATGTGATGGACGGTGGATGACATCCATAAAGTGCCATAAATGGGGTCATTTTTGCTGTGGTATGGAAGGAAGTGTTATACCACCATTCAGCCAGAGGTAAACACTTGACCAATTTTTCTTGCTTATCAGATACAAAACAAAAAAGATATACTTCCAAACATTTATTCACTATCTCTATTTGACCATCGGATTGAGGATGATAAGATGAGCTATGAGCTAGTTGAGTACCCAAACAAGAAAATAATTCCATCCAAAAATTTCCTGTAAAAATGGGATCTCTGTCACTTACAATAATCTTCGGGTTTCCATAAATGCAGTAGCAACTGTAGTTTCCTTAAAGGGATGAGATAATGCACGAAAGTGTGCATACTTGGTAATGCTATCAACTACCACCATGATGACACTCCTTCCTTCGGAATTAGGTTAACCTATGACAAAATCCATTGAAATCTCCTCCCAATGTTGACTTGGAATGGATAAAGGTTGTAGAAGACCCGGGGTCTTAATTGTCTCAACTTTATTTTGTTGGAAAACAAAACATTCTGCCAAAAAATTTTGAATATCAGATTTAAGGCCATCCCAAGAAAATTCTTTCTTCACCTTGTGGTAAGTTTTTAAAAATCTCGAGTGTCCTCCTAAAGGAGAAGTGTGCAATTCCAAAAGAATCTTTGTTTTCGTTGGGAATTCTTGCGAATATATAAGTGATATTTGTACCATAAGGAATCATTTTTCCAACTAAATGTATCAGATGTAGTAGGATCTTGCTGCAACTTTTGAATGACTTTCCAAACTTCTTCATCCTTCTTCTATTCATCCCTTGCTTCGGTTATCCAATCTGGTTGGATAATATAAATGGCACAAAGCAATGCTTCCACCTCTTCATCCTTTCTTGAGAGTGCATCTGCAACAAAATTTGGCTTCCCTTTTTTGTAGATGATTTCAAAGTCATAACCCAGCATCTTTGTGACCCATTTTTGCTTCTCTTTCGAAGATAGTATTTGTTCCAAAAAGTGTTTAAGACTATCATGATCAATTTTTACCTTGAAGTTTCTTCCCATTAGGTAAGGTCTCCATTTCTTTAGTGCATGTAGTATTTCCAACATTTCCTTCTCATAAATAGCCTTTTGTAAATACTTTCCTTTGATTGAACGACTTTCAAAAGCTGCAATGGGTCCTCCTTCTTTCATTAAAACAACACCAATTCCATTACCCGAGGCATCACATTCCACAATAAAGGTTTTCGTAAAGTCTGGCGTAGCTAAAACTGGTGCTAGGCACATTACCTCTTTAAGATGTTCAAATGCCTTAGCTTCTTGAGGAGTCCATGAAAATGCATCTTTATTCAATAATGTTGTTAGAGGTGATATTATTCTCCCATAATTCTTAACAAACTTGTGATAATACCCTGTTAGCCCAAGAAATCCGTGCAACTTCTTTATGTTTGTGGGGACTTTCCATTCCTTAATGGCTTTAATTTTGTTAGGGTCTACCTTAACACCCTTGTGAGATACAATATGAACCAGATATTCCACCTCTTGTACTCCAAAGAAAAATTTGGATGTTTTTGCATATAATTGTTTCTCCTCCAATAGTTTGAGCACCCTATCAACTGTTGAACATGATCCTTCCAAGACCTGTTGTAGATTAGTATATCATCGAAACATACTAGCACAAATTTTCTAAGGAAGTGTTTGAAAATGGAATTCATCAACCCTTGAAATTCATAATGACCCTCATGAGTTCGAAATGCTATTTTTGGAATATCTTCAGTCTTCATTCTAATTTGATGATATTCTAAACGAAGATCCAACTTGGTAAAAATAAATTGCTCCATGTAATTCATCCAATAATTCATTAATCACGGGAATGTGAAATTTATTTTTAATGGTGGGCTTATTTAGCTCCCTATAATCTGGACACATGCCCCATGATCCATCGTTCTTGAGCACGCATACTATTGGAGCAGAGAAAGAACTTTGAATAGGTTGAATTATACCAGCCTCTAATATTTCTGCAATCATACGTTCAATTTCACTCTTTTGGACATAAGGATATATGTAAGGTCAGATGTTTGGAGAAACAATTCTTGGAATCAAATTAATAGCATGATCATGATCACGAATAGTTGGGAGTCATTAGGGAGTATCAAACACCTTGGAATTATTTTCCAAGACTTTATGAATATCTTGAGAAATAGATTATTTTTATGTTGGAACTTCTAGTGAGCATAATTGTGCAATTACGCCTCGTTGTTATTTCTTCAGAAGCTTTGTCATGACATTAGAGCTTATTATCTTTCATGGCTTCCCTGTGATACCCCGTAATTCAATTTCCTTTCCTTCCGGAAAAATATTCAAGAAAATTTCTTAAGCTACCATTCCCAAAGATTGTAACCATTGTACTCGTAGTACAACATCAGCACCTCCCATTGGGATGGAAAGCATTGGACTATTCAATACATATTCTCCCATGGATAGCTTGATATTATGACATTTTCCATAGCAATTTATAGTTCCTCCATTTGCAACCATCACTTGATATTCTGGTGTTCGGTATAGGAAACAATTCAATTCACTGGCTACCTTACAATGAATAAAATTATGGGTACTACCTGAATCAATAAACAATATTAACTTTTTCTTCTTGATATGTCCTTCTATCTTGAGAGTTTGAGGAGTGGTAATTCCTGCCAATGCATTACATGATATGGTCAGACTCATTTCTTCTTCTTCTAGGGTTACTTCCTCGTGTATATCCTCTTCTTTTGAAGTTTCTTGTTCATATTCTTCCTCCTCTTCACAATCTATGTAAAATAATTTCTTCTCAACACACTTATGACCTTTAGTGTATTTTCTATCACAACTGTAGCCAAGCCCTTTTACTCTTTTTTCTTCCAATTTTTGTGGTCTCACCCTTGTAGGTTGTGGAAGTCTAGGAGTAGCAACACTTTCATCTTTATAGATGTGAGTGGTAGGCTTCCTTGTCGCCATAGTTTTACATTCAATTTTTCTTGCCAGCCTGAATGCCTTCTCTAATTAATCCGGTTCCCAAACGTGAACTTCATGTTGGATGTTATCCTTTAAAGTCCCTATGAAGACATCAATCCTGTTTTCCTCTGGAATATCAGTTACCCTTATATTCAATTTTTGGAAGTCCTCAATGTGCTCTACCACTAAACCCTTTTGTTTGAGATTTGTCAATTGGCTAAAGAAGGTGTTGCTCTTTGTATCCTCATAATGTGTTATCATTTCCTCCCTAAAAATTGACCAACTGACAATTTTTTTATGAGAGCAGAGCCATCGATACCATACAAATGTATTTTGTTTTAAATGTAAAGTTTCAATGCATACCTTTTGTGTGTTTTGCACATTATTGCGAACAAAATATTACTCCATATGTAGTATACATGTTACGGGGTCCTTTCCATCAAACTTCCTCATATCCATCTTTGGAATATGGTGGTTCTTTAATCCAACATTAGAGTATATGAAATCAATATTAACATTTATTTTTTTCTCATCATGAGTTTCCTCTACTATATTTTCGCCATTAGGAAACATTTCTTGTATCAACTTTGCCAAACCTTCGACGTCTACTTTTAGGTCATTCTTCATGTTTTCCATTTTTTCATTGATCTTAGCTTCCATGTCATCCATCTTAGCTTCCATGCCATCCATATTAGATTCCAAACCATTCATCCTAGATTCCACGCCTTTCTTCAAACCATCCATCTTAGTTTCCATGCCTTTCTTCAAAACTTCCATTTGATTTTTTGTTTCTCTTTGCGATAGCGAAGTTTGGTGCACTTGCTCTTGGACTTTTGATATCTCATGTTGCATTTCTTCATCTTCATGAGTCATAGTAGAGCCTTCTAAAGGCTTAATGGGTGTTTAATTCTTTTTAGGAGGCATTTTAGAACCCAATACTGATATCTATGCTCAACAGGCCTTTGGAATCACCTAGAACTAAATTTTCAAACAAGACTTATGCAATTTAAAAAAAAAAATACACACCTTTTCCTTGATTTTGAGGAGCTCGATATTGAAACTGAATTATATCTGTGATTTCAAGTCTTCAATATCTAAAATTAGGCCCTGACGTAGCCCTATAAATCTTCTTTCAAATTCCATAGGTCTGACCTGATTTGGATTGTTGAAGACAAAGTTATGCCCCATCTCCTACGATGACCTAATTATGGACTAGTTCAGTAGAGTGAACTTGTACGACTTGCCACGTGTCACTGTTTCCTCCAATTGATATAGAAAAAACTAAACTCCATGTACTTACAGCCACTTTTTACATAATCGCAATCTGATGCTCATAGAGAGAGTTATGATGTTTTTCCCACAGTCACCTCTTTGAGATGAAATTTAGGAGCCTGAAACAATCCTAATGTCAACAGATCATATATCCAAAAATGTTGTGAACCAAGATCTGAAATTTTTACAGGAGGTTCCTCAGGATTTCAGCTCCGCTCTATGAAAATTTCGGCTTCTGAACTGTCGTATAAAAATAGTTATAGTGAAAATTCCGCGATGACCTGTTTAGGCTAAATTGAGGAGCCTACAAAAAGCCCTAAATTCCACATATCATATCTCCAAAAACGTTGCAAACCAAGCTCTGAATTTTTTTGAAGATGTTCCTCATGATTTCGGCTTCACACTCTAAAAGTTTCAGCGTCTGAACCTTCGTAGAAAAAACGTTATAGCGAAAATTCCACGATGACCTGTTTGGAGGAGCGGAACCATAGAATCCAAATCTCTGATACCAAATGTTGTGAAACCAACTCCAAAAAGAGAAGAAAAGAGATATCAAAACCTTTGAAATAAAGACAATAAGACACTTTGAGGGGGAAACCTAGAATACATTACATGAATGAACAATTCTTGGATGATACAAATGAAAAAACCTCCTCTCTATATATAGGAGTCCATGGGGCCACAATGTAATCCTAGCTGACCTAAAAATAATAATGTAAGGGCACAATAATAACAATATGGGGGTTACAGGGGTACAACAATAACAATAAGGGGGTTACACTAACAACAATAAGGGACTATAATAGTAATATAAGGACCTAACAATGCATTAAAGACACTTCTCCAAGAAGAGAAAGTAGAGAAACAGAGATTGCAACTTCAGTTGTGAGTTACAGAAGAGACTTTGGAGTAATTGAAGCGCAACAGAGGCTTGAAGAAGCCATCATTAGTCGCTTCTACGTCGACATCTGAGGTAAAGAATTTTGATGTTTCTTCAATTTCATCTTCACATGCTATCATTTATGTGGGAAATGTGGAGATACCCATTATAGGAACGGGCATGAGACTCCTCACAAAGATGGGAAACAAGCATTAATGGCCAAGGCATGGTATAGCCAGTGGAGGTCGTGAAGAGACATCAATTTTCAGGTTTGGGGTACAATGAAGGATAGTGCTTGAAGGTGTCAGAAGATCCCAATGCATGGATCAAACCATTGGGGAAAGAGATTGATGGGAACACTTCCCCATCATCCTATGCCAGCGCATATGATAGTCAAAGAGCCGAGGCAAGCTCTCGTCACCATGATCGCACCAGAAACATCCAGGAAAGCTATAACAAGTCTCGATATTCTCAAATTATTTTTTATTATAATCATGTTGATAATCATGGATAAATGACATGGCTTAGGAAAACTTGTCATTTTTGTGGTTTACATAACCATGTCATTGTTGAGTGTTAGAAGAGAATGGCAACGCAAAAGAGGATGAGGTGTGAAAGGCCTTCTCCATTGAAGGAAAAGAAGAAGGTCAAGAAGTTCTGGAGGATGAAGAATCATTGCAGTCATTGAGATATAAGTGGCCATTAGAGAGCCACATGTTGGAGGCTCCATCCAGAGCAACGCCTTAAGGACAAAGCATCAGTGCAAGAATTGGTTGAAACGACTATTCGACAAGCAAATGCGCCACAGAAAGATGACTCATTCACTTTGATAAGTGAGAGATGGTTTTTCTAGTTTGGTAGTGTGTCTGGCCTTAATTTGTAAATAATATGTTGCATGTTAAAATGTAAAAGTGATAATGTGTTTTCTATCACTTGTTAAGAAATAATGGCATTCCGACCTTGTACTAATAGTTGGGGTATTGATTCCATTTTTACGTAAAATTGACCATCGAGTATGTGTTATAAACTTATGGAAAGTATGGGATGCTTGGGTCATAGATTGTTCAATTACTTAAGCATGTAATTTGAAAAATATTGTACTACATGTTTGTAGAGGATGCAGGTGTCGGCTCATCACTTATGGCTCCGAATGACAAAGGTGAAGGAGAATGAAGCGTGAACTTTTCAAGACACTTGTAGCGTAGACATAGTGCCAAGAAGTTGCAGATTATCTTCATGCTTTTGGTGGACCAAAATCTCCTCAGTGGGGAGGATTGATCGAAGTGGCTTGAGACACCCTCAGGAGACTAAGAGGGCTGATGATAGGTCAAAATTCAAAGTGGTCGGATTACTCTTAAACTAGGTTCAAGTTGAAGTACTCATCGCCCTGATTCTAACAGTGTGAAAAGATATCCAATCTGAGCCCATATGGATAAGTTAGAGCGAGTCAAAGTTTTGGTCAAAGTTCGTTAGGGGCCAGGTTTAACTATCCCACAAATTCATCGTTAACTGGCAAGGAACCTAGCTCCTGAAAATGGGCGAAATTGTGGCCTCATTAATTTTCCCAATGACCCTTATTTTCGTTAAAATAAAAAACCCACAATTGTTTTTAAATAACAATATATATATATATATATATATATAAAATGGGGGATGGCAGGCCACTAACCCCGCCACACCACCGCATGACCATGTGATATATATATTATTATATAACAGGTCTACGGGCCATGACTCGGCTGAACCCCACAACGCTAAAACCATAAAGGCCGAAGCACAAACCCTGGAAACCACAGGGCCACTACATATATATAACGTATACGGGTTGGGTCGAGGTGTGGGCTGCGAACCCCGCCCACCCAACATGCCATCACATACATATGTGGTGCCTGTTAGATGGGCCGACAGGAATTGAACTTGCCTAGCCAAAAAGGTTGGACTGCTGCACTGGCGGCCCAACCCATACAAATTAAAACCAATAACCAACTCATATATGCCATAATACACCAACCTTCGAACTATATATAATGAACGCACCCCAAAATTAAATGCAATTCAAACCAAATATTACATGTGGTTAATGCGCCCAACCCAAAATAGGAGAGGTGGGATTTGATCCCCCAACCTCTCCTCAAATAATTTTAGTTTTTAACTCTGCCCACCATGTAATATTTAAACGCCTTCTCATTGTCATTCGAACATAGAATAGAGGTAGAACGGAATGGGATGAAGAATCCTGAGAAAAAAACAGAGAATGGGGTTCCACACATTGGAACCATGACACAGTTCCAGGAGGCAGAATGATGGTACGAATTTCGACACAGAGAATATTCTTTTCATGCCAAAGATTCTCTCGAAGGCAAAATTTCTTTTGGTCAAAATGCATTCAAGCTTACAATTATTTTTCTCAGATTTTAATAGGGAACGCAATAGAGAGGTTGGATTCACCTTTTGAGCAGCGGATTTGAAGATTCCCAGAGGAACAGAATATTCTAGAATCTTGAGGGAATCTTCCAGATTCCTTAGAGGCTGAAATTGTTGGAGTCAGAATGAGGTCAAATTTATACTCATTCTTCTCAGAATTTCACAAGGATCTCAATGGTGAGCACAAATTCCTGTTTCGAGTTTTATATTTTCTAGTCAGCCCTGGAGCAACATATTGGAGGAATCTAGGGGGAATCTAAAAGATTCCCTACGACCCAAATTTTGATAGTGTTAGAATTCAGAAAATTGACAGTGGTTCATACACCCCTTAGCGACACGAATCCAACGATGCAGTCAGATTTTCCATATGATCCATATATTTTTCGGCCATTTTTCATATTGGAATGAGGGTGAGCATGGTCAATTGATTTCATGCCATTCAACGCCAAGACTTTGATGGTGCATTAAGATCCAAGATTTGAGCATCCTATTCTTTAGCCAACATCAGAGTTGAGGTATATGAAGTGTTGTTTCCATGTACTTCATTGATTATTGTTGTGAGATTTTTTATGTCATGTCGATTCCTAATTTATGTATGATATGAAATATTGATGTTCATGTCATGTGATATGTATTCATCATGGCTGGTCATTTACATTCTGAGATCCCTTTGTTGCCTTGATGGCGGGATACTCTTTTTCAACATGTGTGAGGTTGTCATGCTAGTAGGAGGTTTGTTATGAGTGAAAGTTCCTTGTAGCGAAATGTCTCGTGGAGAGATTTTTCCACTCATGTTGAGGGCACATTCCCTTGTATGACAAGTAAACAATTTCCATGTACATCATCACATTTCCCAACACCAAATGAAGCGGCCAACACCATCGAGACACCAAGGATTGAAGACGTAGTCCACACCAGACGAACTCCGTTATTAAACGTCTTGCGTTTTGTTGTGTGATTGTTGACATGTTTTCCTCTTAATTATATTTGCACATGTGTTCTTTTATGATATTTCAAAATGAAACTCGAATAAATCACAGAGCTAAAATATCATGGGTAAATATGGTAGTTGATGGACTCAGATCATAGAATTTGACAAATTTTATGTCAATTTTACGCCTCTCGGCGATAGGAATACAATGGAGATGTTTGTTTTAGTAGTAGAGCTTCCCATATTTTGGCCATTTTCGATATTGGAGTGGCAATGTTATATTCACAAGTTTCTGTAATCAATTTTATGCCTCTCGACGCCATGAATTCGATGGTGCAGCCAGATTCAACAAATTAGCATCCATGTCTTAAGCCAAATTCAGGGGTTGAGGTATATGCAGTATTGATATCATTTGCCTCTTTTATCATTTGTTGTGAGATGTAATGTGTTTTTTTATATCCTTGCTTGATGTAGGTTGCGGGATCTATGTTTCTACTTCATGTGAGATGTATTCGCCATGGATTGTTATGATACCTATGTAACATTTTTGAAGAGACCCTCATCGTCACCTTATGTGAGATTATGTCATGTTGATAGGAAGCCTATTGTGAGTGAGATTTCTTGTACAGGAACGTCTCGTGGAGAGACAAGCCAATTATGTTGAGGACATATATCCTTATATGAAAGAAAACATAGTCCATTGCATCATCACCATTTCCAGCACTATATGAAGCAGCCTACCCCATTTTGACACTGGGACCAGAGACGTAGCAGACACTGGGTGAACAACATCTCGTGTTCTTATGTCATGGATTATTTTCTTGTTTCCTCTTGATTAAATCATACATATGTGTTCTTGTAATGCTCTTTTCAGTGCAATTCTAACCACATCACAAAAGTAAAATATCATGGGTAAGTCCAACACTAAAGGAACCCAGATCAAGGGGGTGGAAAAACTCCTAGATTCTCTCTTTGTTGTCTACTTCAATCTCGTGCATGGAAAATATCTTAAAAAGTATCCATTCCCTTGAGTTAAACCACATTAGGCCACATGATATGACAAACACATTTTATCCTTCTCACTAAGCATAATATAGCTAAAAATATAAACAAATGTGAGAAAGAGAGAATTCTAAAGTTGGAGGATGGCATGATGAACCTTATAATATACCTATTAATAAGCCTCGCCAATTTTTTTATATAAATTAAAATTAGTTTTACTTTCATTACATTTTACTAGATATAAATAAAACGATTTTGTTTACCAGTTCCATTAAGTCTACGAACATTTTATCATTTGTATTATAAATTATGTATCATCTAAATATTGCTCATTTTATTATAGTTACTAATTAAAGATTTATTTCTATATCACAGCTTGTTAATTAGTTAACTTGTATAAAATATTTATTAACTATTCACTGTTAAGTTTAGGTGTATTAACAAGTAGGGTACATTATGTACATACATTCCATTAGTTAAACTTAGGCTACCCCAGGTTCTTCTCTTTGCAAGAGGAAGGTTCCAAAGGCTAATGAAGCCTTAAAACCCATCGAGAGTGACCATCCAAAACAAATATGACTATTTAAAGAGCCTCGGTCTATGTCACATCCCCTTTATTGACTAACTTGTTAAAACACACATTAACAAAAAGGTGCTAGAAGGAGGGATAATCGAAATTAAATGGCTAAGGAAGAACATAAGTGATAAACTATTAGCTCCCCCATTGTCACGAGAAGTCGCTTAGACCCTCCACCTGTGGAGAGTTCCTCTATGTATTACCCTAAACCTGAACATACCTACAATGAACCCACGACTCCAACCCATTCACAAGTTAGATTTGAGATTGAGGTGTGTTTGCAAACGTATCATGAATCTCTTTCTTGAACTCAAGAGAGATTAGAACGAGCAAGGTCTATTGAGATAAAATTATCTCAACATCTCATTACACCTCTTCATTGTCATTTAGAAGAACTGTAAATACTATATCCCCATGGAGATAATCCTTAGACTACCATCGCCACTAATGATTGGTTGCATGATATAATGATTGGTAATATCATCAACCTTAATAACTAAGTGTTTGAACTACTTGCCAATGAATCCATCTAACACACTCTTTTTGTAGGATCCTTTCCATTTCCTTCGCTACCTAGCTTTACATATTCTCCTCAATATTCAACTAATGAAGAAGGTTAATCTGAGTCATCTGAATCTAAGGGATCTCCAAGAAGAGATAATAATAAGGGAAATATAGGAAGTAGAAAAGGCAACCAGCCAAGCAACTCTTCTTCTGCATGGCTTAATCAATATGTTGTCGATATTCCTCATGTGCAACATCCTTTGCCCAAAAATCCTCACAAATTTCTCCCCAAGCTTGAAGCAAATTCCAAGAAACTAGGTGAAGATCATATTAAATATTTTATTTTGGTTGTTAGATAGAAATTTTTCTCACATGAAGTTGTAGTTTCTAGTTCATTCTCCTACTTGTTTGAGGAAAAGCCTTCTACTTGGTACTTGGTACTTCATGCATGCTCCTCAAATAATTTCCTATGGAATATAATTTGAAACTATATTTTTAGCAAAATTTGGAGATGATAATACCCCACAATTCCTAGTCTTGAATTTACCAAATAAGAAAATGGAAAACAAAGAAAATATAAAGGAATTTAACATAATGTTACTTTCATTAAAAAATAAAATTCCAATTGATTCCATGCCTACCTAGAATTTAATAGTTTCCTATTAAGTTAAAGCTTTCAATTACCGAGATTGTTATGTAGTTGAAGAGGGCCCAGAAAGCCACTTTACAAGTAGTTTTTAAGTTCTCTCTTTAGAGAAATATACTCTTATATTGAAACCTAAACTGATAAAGAGTGAATCATCGTCATCTTCTACTAAAAATCTGAATGGAAACATCCTGTCAAAAAGGAGCATCTCCTTTCGATATGGAAAGCCTTCGAAAATATCTAAAAGATAAGTGTGTAACATAAAGAAATATTCAGCCTAAGGAACTTGTAATAGGAAAAAATTTAGAAATCCTTCTAGTAAGCCATTAAAAAAAAAATATGTTCCCCAACATGAAGGCCTCACTACTGAAGGCTTGTTAGATACTCTGCATGAATTTATTGCTCATTCTACTTCTGATGATAATGAAAAAAAGGAGGTACAAAATGATTTTGAAGAATATGATAATCAACCACCCTCTTCCTCTGTTATGGGTTATTTTTCAGACATTTTGTATGAATATGATCTTGATTCAATTATTTCCAACCAACACCAATACAAAAAACACAGTAAATGGTTGGTTGAAAATCAAAATTCTCCAAGAACTCTAAAAAAACAACCAAAAAATATATAGAAATTTATTATTATAAAATTAGAGTATGATTCAATTTAATATTTGAAAAATAAAAAAGTTAATATTTCATTATTTGATAAATTTAAAATTCCTATAATAGAAAACAAACAAACTTTAGCAACATTTTGCAGAAAATTTTGGTAAAAGTAAAGACACTCCAAATGAAAATGTTTTTAGTTTTGAAATGTCTTCACTTGAAGATGTGGAGATTTAAAAACATTCTTTAGAAATTTCTCCAACAGAAAAAAAGGAAACCACCTCCTTTCTTGGTTACATTTGAGATATTTAACCACAATGTTCACAATTACATGATAGATTCAGGATCTTCCTCAAATGTCATGCATCTCTATGTATGCAATAAATGTAATGTCTGAATGCAACCATCTGGAGCACAAATAGTTCAAACTCATAGAACTAACATTAAAGTGGTAAGAGGAGTTATTGATGTGTTAATGAGATTATCCTTAGATCATGGATTCCACCAAAATATTGACATAGCTATTACAGACATACCGAAAGAATATGTCTTATTTCTATATTGGGACTCGATGCAACAACTGAAAAGGTATATGGATGCAGACTTGCACACTTATAGTTACCCTAGAAAAAGAGATCCCAAAAAAATTAGAGTTAACCGGGAAAAATATATGAGGCATGTTGTTACTTATAATGATGGTCCAAATGAACCAGGTATGTTTAATGATTCGTTGAATATTGATTTAGTTTTTGGAACCTTTTCTGTTGACATTTCTCCTTTTGCTAATAGTTTGAAACAATATAAACTATTGTTTATTAATAAATTAGTAACAACCGATAAAAAAGGTCATTGGTTTAAATTCTGATCCAAAATATGAACCGTCGTCTTTATAAGGTGAAAGTGTGGGATATTTACTTTTACATCCAAGAGGTAATAAATTTTTTATTGCCTATAGATTAGAGATCAAGTGCAGTAACAATGTTGAAGAGTACGGGGCACTAAAAAATGTTGTAGACCTTAGAATACAATGCTTAACGTTCTACGACGATTATGAAATAATCATTAAGTAGGTAAGAAACACTATAGATTACGTTTCTACTCACTTGAGAAACTACCTAACAGATTTATGTGATCTTATTTCAAAATTTGTAGCATTTAACATAACTCCTGTACCTATAACTCTTAATCGAGAAGCTGATATGTTGGCAAATGTAGCCTGTAGGTTAATTCCTAATTAAGGGTTTATCCTAGTTCTGTTTTTGTTGAGATGATGTTTAGACTGTCAATTCCCGATAATACAACTAACTGGCATGTTTTTTTAATCATGATCAACAGATACTTGATTTACTGCGCTTTGGGGACAATTTGCACGAAACTATGATCGATGAGTTGATGCATGAAGAGAACCTTTGCATCCTTTACCATAGCCAAATTCAATAGTCAATAGATGATTCAACTAATCTGGTAAGTCATATCCCTAGAACTTTTTTTAGGCTTGAGAAATTTTATGAATTACAGGAAAGATTTAAAAAGTGGTTAATTGTAAAAATACTAGTTCAACCATGTAGTAGAAAGTCATAAATTTGGGTTCAAACTTATGATCACCTTTGAAGGTTAAAAAAAAAAAACCCTTTGAAGATAAATTTGGGAACTACGAGGACCTTACAACTTTTGATCATAATTTCATACATCATACTATTCCCATAAAACCTCATACCAAGCCTTTTCCAACACAATATGAGGAAAATTCATCTCATATTAGAACTGTTTTTCAAAGTGAGTTACATAAACTCTTAGCAGCTAAAATTATCTTATTTTTCATACCCAATGAGTTGTGAATTTAGTCCTGGTAAGAAAGAAGAAGGGATACATTCATATTTGTGTTTTCATAAAGAACAAAAATAAACCTTATGAAAGAGACAATTACCCATACCCTCCCATGGATAAAATCCTACAAGCGGATTCAAGCTTTGAGATTCTATCTCTTTTCGATGGTTTCTTTGACTATAAATTGCCTTTAAAACTGATTCACCTACCCAAAGATTCCCTTTTACTTCATAAATGTTGGTGTGACTTTCCAACGAGAAATGGACATTGACATTAGGGGGATTATAAATGAAGTTGTTTTCATATACCTTGACAATGTCACTAATTATTCTAAACATATATCTAGCCACATCTCACATCTTAGAAACATATTGAAATGATGTAGGAAATTTTCCATTTCTTTAAATTGTAAGAAGTATATCTTTGGAGTTATAGAAGGAAAACTTTTAGGGTGTATCATGTTTAAAGGAGGTATAATGATTGACCTAGAAAGAACATATGCCATTAATAATTTGTCACCTTCAAATTCGAACAAGTCCATGTAGTCTTTCCTTGGGAAATCAATTTTGTCAAATGATTTGCCCCTATTTTTTATAAAATAGCTAAGCCACTTCAAGATCTGATATAAAAAAATTCTAACTATAAGTGGATATATTAAGAAAAAAAATCCTTTGGTATGATAAAATAAGTCATCTCTTAGCCTCCTCCTTTCATGATTTCATTTTTTTTAGAGATTTCATACTCTACCTTTGATTTTGTGCCTATCCTTACATAGAAAACAAAGTCTGATAGTGAGATTCCTATTGCACTTATTAGCTCTACCTTTCAGGAAGTTGAACGAAATAACCCCTGTAGTATATAAACAAGTCTTTGTTGTCTTCAAGGCAAAAAACCATATGAGGTCATATCTTTTGAAATAAAAATGAATGTATGTGTTCCCTATCAAACAATAAGAAAATTATTAGTGCATAAAGAATTAGGAGAAGAAAAGGCACGCTAGATTGCAACCTTCCAATTGTATGACTTCAAGACCAAACCTACTCAAATAGTAAAAGGTCAAGGTATTTTCAAACTTATCGTTGAGTTTGTCAACCCTCTCAATCAGTGCCTTGTTCTAATAATGAAGTTAATTTTATACAAAATGAGGTTTTTTGTGTGCCATAGCATCCTAATTCTTAGTATTCCAATACTATATTGTATTTTCAAAATGGTACAACACCGCCTCATCTTGAATCTAAAATAAGAAGATTATTATGTCTTAAATATTCTCCCTATCATATAATCAATTATGTTTTATTTCATAAAAAATATGACGGGGTATTACTTTTTTGTCTAGAACAAGATGATTCTAAGAAAGTACACTAGGAACTTCATTTTTTTCCCACTGGTTGAAAACTTTTTAGGGACAACATTGCTCACAAGTTACTAAGGTTTGGGTATTACTGGGCCACCTTATTTAAATATTCTCATGCCCTCGTACAAGAATGCGAAACTTGCCAAAGGAAAACTAGTCACATTGAAAATCCCACCTCGCCCCTTCAGCCTATAATTGCCAAATATCACTTCCAATAGTGAGGCTTACATATTTTTTGTCCTTTGAAGCCACCTTCCTCTCATAAACATAAATATATTATAAAAAGTATCGATCAATTTACAAGATGGGTGCAAGAAACTCTTTTGTGAGTGGTGTAACCACCCCTCCCCCATTTACCCCATTTCACCGTTCTATTAGGGTAAACATGAGCGGAAGAGCTACCAAGAAATGAACCAACCTCCTAGATCCCATTAGGGAAGTAGGGTCAACTATTGAAGACAACTAACATCTCATAACATCCTACAGGGCTTATAGGTTACTCAAAGTTTGAGTAAGCACCGTAGGTGGCCAAAACCTGAGCTGCAAACCATTTTCTATGAATTGGTCCCTCAACCACACCCATAGAAAGGCCTCCATGTGGTTGGAAGCCTCCAATGACATGCATAAGCCTGCATCCATGTGGTTGAAACCCAAATTTTCTAGTTAGGAGAATGCAATACCAATATGTGAGCCCAAATTCCATGTTAGCCTCCATACCACTGCGCAGAACTTCCTGTAACTTCTATGAATCAAATATGACATGGAAACAATGCTAGACAAACAAATTTGAATGTAAAACTTGACCTATAATGCCTAGAAATTGACAAGATTTTCGTCAAACACATGGAAAACATGTAAGCTACAGGGCATGAATGCATATTTAATCATAAAAGTTTGAGATTCATCTGAGAATCACTGACAAGGCTCTATTCCCTCTCCACTTAGCTTCAATAACACTTATTTGTCCATTCATCCATCAATGGATTAGCGCCTAAACAATTCATAACTAGAGCCATAGAAGAAACACATCATATGAAATTATATAATCAGAAAATAGCCACCAAACAAACAATGATATCTCATCCATAATATCACCAGCACATTCTGAATCAATATACATGAGACAAAATAGAAGAATAACTCTTATTAACATAGGAAATTACCAACCAATTTAGGAACTTCCACATACCACTTGACCATATATTGGGCTGAACCAAATCTCTCTTTCATCTAGTCACCCCGAGTCATATTCCAAGTGTGAATGTGGGATCTCATGGAATAAACCAAACAAAAGAAATTCAGGGCTTCAAGAGTCCAAAACAACTCAACCCTTAACCAGTGATTACACCTCATGGTTAGACATCACTAACACCAACCAGATCAGTTTCTACCTAAATTTTCCAGGGATCTAAGAAATAGTAACTCAACCCACAACCTTTCAAGGATTCCATAGCCTTTATCCAACCCGACTCTAGGACTAGTAACTTAACCCACTAGGAGCTCAAGAGTGTTTGTCCAACCTAGGCTCCATGACCAGTAAATCAACCCAACTTTCTTCGGGGCCTCAAAAGTTTTTGTCCCAACCCACATCCATAAGGAATTACAAGCACCAATGAGAAAACAAATTAATGGAAAAGTCCACAACACCATGGCTATCTAGGAAATGGAAAGAATAGGAAAAAAACACTGTTAATCTAGGCAATACTCCATGTCAATGATAAATCATAACCAAATAATCAGATGCATATACCATGCATCCAAGAAAACATACATGAAACCTGTTGCCTGAAAACCAATCCAGTTGTATTTGATGATCCACCTATTTCGTTGCACTTTTCTACTTGTATTTGCCTTCTTTATCCAACTCCAGGTATTCCAAAGTGCTCCAAGACTGCTACAAGAAAAATCTAAGTGTTCAAAAGTGTGATATTATTAGGGAATAGAGAGAGAGATCCAATATAAAGTTGACAAAAGGTTGTGAACTAATCTCGAGAAGCCTTTTTATCATTGGGGCTTCTATTTTCTTCATTTTGCCTCATTTATCCTTCAATTTCCTCCTCATGAAATTTTGTGACCTTTCGTTTATTTTTTCTCCTATTTTCCATTATTTCACAAATAAAATGTTAGTTAATGCTATTTTTCCTTTTACAATGCCTTTTCCAATTTCCATAGACATTAATAAATAAAAAATGATCCCCATCACTATGTTTTTCCCAACATTCATATTTGAATACGTGACCTTGGTAATTTTTATTTATTTACATATTAAATCAACTAGGGATTGTTATAAACCCCTCCCCCTTGGGAAAAAATCAACCTCAGTGTTTAGTGAAATTTAAAAACTAGAAAAGCACATGTAGCCTATGTAGCTTTATAACATATAATGATGTTGCATTTACATCATACCATACTGCGGAAAACATGATAAACATATCATGAACACCATACCACTTATGGGAGATTTGTAACATAGCTCGATGAGATTTTTACAGATATATGCATAAACATGCATAAACAAAACACAAAATGAAAAATTATATCAAAATGAATCCACTCAGCTAGCTAATAGAGAAGGACACATATCCCATATATGATCAACCATCTCACATGTAGCTTAATTGAGCCCAAAGTGCTTCCACTACACTTTAAGTGTTGATCTACATAAATATTCTTCCTGTCATGTGACACCTTTAAATTCTTCTTTATAACCCGCATTTCGTGTTCCATCTCTGCCAACATATGTATTCCAATTAAGGCCATGTTAACTGGATCACTCCAACTGATAGGAGTATTACAACTCCACCCATAAATTGCTTCAAAAATACTCATCCGTAAAGGTTCATGATGCCCATTGTTGTAAGTGATTTAACTAGTGGAATATATTCCTCACACCTCCTTTGATAGTGCATAACATACATTCTCAACATGTCGTATAGAATATTGTTGACCCTCTCTCTCTATCCATCTATATTCGAATGACAAGTTGTAATGAATTCCAAGTATGTACCCTGTTGTTCCTTGAGAAACAATTCTTGGCTGTGTACAAGAATCCGTGCTCAAGACATTAAAGATTAACAAGATTATCAGTATGTACCCAAACCTGCAAATAACTCTTTCTAGAAACTGGAAGTGAGATTGGAATCTCTGTTAAACAAAATATTTATAGGAATACTATGCAACCTAACTATATCCCTCATGAAGACATGAGCTACCTCACCAGATGAATTCATAGCCTTCAGTAGAATGAAGTGGCCTACGTTAGCCAACCTATCAAACACAATGATAATAGAATCATATTTTCTAGATGTCCTCAGAAAACCTGTAATAAGTTTGACAGAAATGACCTCCCATTTCCACTTTGGAATTAGAGTAGGCTCCAATATACCACATAGATTCTTACAGTACTTTTACCTATTGACAATCCAAACACCTCGAAACAAACTCATGCACCTCTTTATTTAATTTCAGACAATGGTAGAAATTATTAACCACTCTTAATGTCTTCTAATATCCCGAGTGACTTGAATATGACTTGAAATGAAATTCTGTCAAGATAAGCTTCTTGAAATTAGTGTTGTTTGAGACATAGATCATGTCCCTAAATCTAACCAAACCATCTACTATGAGATGATAATATATATCTTGTTCATTTTCACCTTGTTGTTTTAACATGTGCTTAAGCTATTCGTACATGTCATCCTATTGTCCTTCCTGCAAGATTTGATCATTTAAATCAGTCCCATATGAACTCATAATTGCAATGTGATTTACGTGTACTCTTATGCTAAGTTCATCTACAATCATGTTTTATTTACCATTAATGTACATGATCTGGAAGTCAAACTCACTCAAAGTAACTAACCACCTAGTTTTCATAACATTCAGATTTGGTTTGTCAAAAAAGTATCTCAATCCACTGTGATTAACCATCAAGATGAACCTCCTTCCAAGAAGATAGTGTCTCCAAATATTCAATGCGTGAATGATAGTTTACGTCTCAAGATTATGCATCACATAGTTCTTCTCATGATAATTCAATTTCCTTGACTCGTAACATACAATCTATCCTTCATGCATCAGGACTCCACCAATCTCTCTATTATAGGCACCTATACATACCACAAATTATTTTTTTGGATATTCAATATTCAAGACTAGTGCATTTTTAATAAAATCCTTCAACTACTATAAGCTAGCTACACACTCCTATATCCATTAAAATTTATTGCCTTTTCATTGCAAGGATGTAATCAAATAGGAAATCCGTGAAAATTTCCTCATGAACCACCTATAATAACCTGCTAACCCCATAAATGATATCACCTTATCCCTTTTCCTATGAGTTTCCCCTTCCAGTATAGCTCTAATATTTTCCGGATCCATTTTTATACCTTCCTTTGAAATCACATGCCTCAAATAAGGAATCTTTGCCTATAAGAAACTCCCTTTACTAATTTTGGCATACAACGGATTTTCACTTACCAACCTCAACAATGCTGCTAAATTTTTTTCATGATCAACCTCATTCTTAAAATATATCAAATTTTCATCAATGAATACAATTAAAAACTTCTATAGGTAAGGACACAACACACTATTCATCAAACACATGAAATTAGTTAGACCATTAGTCAAACCAAAATGAAGCAAAAAAAACTCATAATTCCCATACTAGGTCCAGAATTTGGTTTTTTAGATGTCCTCTTTTTTGATGTGTACCTGATGATATATCGATATCAAATAAATCTTTGAGAACGTTGCTGCTCCCTTTCATCGGTCAATCAAATCATAAATTCGTGGCAAAGGGTACATGTTCTTAATCATCACCTTCTTCAAATAACTATAACATATTCATAACCTAAGAGTTTCATCCTTCTTCTTCACAAAAATACTAGTGCACCCCAAGGCGACAAAGTAGGCCTAATGTATCCCTTGTCAAGCATTTCCTTCAACCACAACTTTAGTTCCGCTAACTCTGGAGTGCTCATATTGTAAGGGGCCTTTGATGTTGGTGCTACTGTCAGCATTAACTAAATACAAAATTTGACTTCCCTATTAGGTGGTAACTCTGAAATATATTTTGGAAATGCATCATGAAATTGATGCAAAATTAGATACCTCTTCAAGGACTTAGCATCCTCCACATCCTTACATTTATCACTAAAAATATGAACTGCAAAAAATACACACCCTTTCGTACTATTTTTCTTGACCTACATACCTGTAACCGTTCTCACTAATGTAGACTTCTTCTTACAATATATTATTCTATTCTCTCCATCTTCATCCAAGCACACAATAACCTTATCATAGCAATCCACCTTACTACTACGAGTGTACAACCAATCCATACCCAAAAACATAATATATGATCCCAACAGAAGCATATCTAGATGTGTTGATGTAGACACATCATTTTACTCGAATGCACAAGATCTTACCCAATGATGAATTGTTTTGTAAGTACCTGTATCCAACTACACTAACCAGGACTCTGCATGCACTTATTTTGCTAGGTACGTATAATACTAGTGCACCCCCTTATTGTTATTATTAGTGTAACCCCCTTATTATTATTTTTGTGCCCTTACATTGATATTGATATGTCGGCTAGGATTATATTGTGACTCCTTTCACTCCTATATATAGAAAGGAGGTTTTGTCTTTTGTATCATCCAAGAATTGTTCATTTATGTAACGTAAATGAGGATTCCCCCTCAAAGAGGCTGATTTATATACACTAGTACATATGGTCAATTTTTCGACACTTTAGTTCTGACACTTTTGACGTAATGTCAGAAAGTTCTCTAATTTTTCTCAATTTTTTTAATCCCGCCAACAAGCGTCGCTCTAGCGATGTTTAGGAAAATCGTCAGAATTGTGACGTTTAGTAAAATCGTCAGAATATCGACATTTTGGGACAAAGCATCGGCATTGCAACGTTTCGGAGACAAAGCCGCGGAGGTGCGACATTTCAAAGACAAGTGTCGGTATTTAGATGTTTGGGGACAAATTTCGATGTTGCGACGTGTTGGGAATCTATAATTTTAGCAGATTGGTAAGACTAAAACTGCAGAAGCAACATCGTTTCAACCAACTTTGGGATTCTAGGATCTAGCCCTCCTGAATCCGGAGAGGGATCTCTCCAATAAGTACAAAGATGGATTTGTCTTTGAAGTTTGGGGTTATGATATTAGGCTAGTTATGAAGGCCAAGGGTTTGTTTGTTTTTTGGATGGTTGAGCATGAATATTACTTGAGGGGAAAGTTCAAAATGCAAAACAGTTTCAAAGGTGAGAAGTTGCAAGTGGATAGAACAGCTTAGGTTAAAAGATAGATATAACGTTGGTTTTTAGTCCATTGGGCTATGGAGTCATATCTGGGCTTTAATTAAGCAACAAAATCAAGAGTGATCCAAGGGGCAAGTTATCTATACCACGAGATTATTGAGATTAAAATGATGGAATGGAAACAATAAAGTGTTGGAGGGATGGAAACTGATAATAATTTCACAAAGGATTTATAGTTAGTCCAGACAAGAAAAGCCTCTTAAGTAACTGTTTAAAACCAACCAAGTGCAGGGCTGACCATTGACCTCTTGGGCAAGTTTGTATTAAAGCAGCTTAATTGACAAACAATCCAGTAATCCACATAATTACCTTCAGAAAGTGTGAAAACACATAAGAAAAAAAAAGTGTAAACTTAAGATCAGATAAAGTACTTTTAAACCTATTCTGCTTTCAGTTAACACCAAGGGAAACTTCCAGAATCTGATTTTGGAGAAAAACTAGGAGCAAGGCGCACCATATCTTCCATAGTCATCTTTAATAAGAAAATAAGGAAAATAACTTTCAAGAAACAATGTTTAAAGCAAACAATAGGACGAGGGAACTCCAGCATTCCTAACTGCTTAAACTGTATTAAATAATTCTTAAATAAACAAGTTAGAGGAAAAAATTGAGATAAAGCTTTCAGTTAGAGAAGGTTACTGATATACAGTAGGTACTAACTCTATAAATGCTATCCTTTATCAGAGAATAGTGAAAAATATGACATACATAGAAGAGAAACAATAACAAAGAAAGAAGCACTTCACCGGTGATATAGACCAGGATCCCAAGAAACAGCTTGTTTATTGATGTCAAACTAGTTACAGTACTCAGGTCCAATGTTTCAGTTCAACAATCATCTTCACTATTCAGCCTATATAATCGATCACAAGCAGAGCTCCAAGGGCCAGTGAACACTATTTACAATTAGAAGTTTTTTGCTCAAATATATTTCCAAGTTCTGCAACCAACCCCTCACTCATCTTCTGAAGAAGTATATATAGAAGGATGAGGAGGTGAGATCTGATAAAAGATCTCAATTACAATTAATACAGACTTAAATGGTTTCTGGGCCTTTGAGGGGCTCAATGAAGAAACTTACATACATATTCTCTGTATTAAATGATTTTACATAAAGATTTAAGCTCTGTGGGAGCTTTCGTTGACTTTTGAGGCTCTGTGTGGCGTCGAAATAACTCTGTAGATGTTCTTTGCATTAAGTTTCCTTGCAGAAGTAACTTTTTGGTTGCGATGAGACAAATATCTGATCCTGATCAATAAATTCGGCCTCTGATTGAATACTTTGAGGCACAGGTGGCGTCGTGGTAGCTAGAGGGATCAATTTGCCTCAATTTGTGGCGGTGGAGGGTTTCCTGTCGATAAAACACTTCAGATTTTCCTTTAATTGTGTTTTAATTTGGGGGATTAGGCTCTTGATAATCATTCTTAGCCGTGATCCCCACAATTATGTCTTCCATCCTCTATTCTAGTTCATTTTGATCTTTGTCACTGATACTCTGTGATTTATGATTGACTTGTTGTGTTTTTGCTGATGTGCAGGGCTGTGTAGGGTTTGAAAGGCATCATTGCCTTCGCAGATCATTGATAAACATGGAGTCAAAACCCTGTGATGATTTTCTTTGGTGAATCGGAGGCAAGAGGATCGTCACCCTCTGTCTTTGAAACTTCTTTGAATTATGGCGGAGAGAACGTCGAAACCCTGCAAAATACAAAAAACTATTATAAAATCCTGCATATATAGGTTTACTGCTGCTGAGGCATGTGGAGGAGGCGTGGCCATTGGATGGCATCATCCGACGGTCAGGATTAATCGGACAAGGTGGAAGAAAGATTGAATGAGAGTCATCGATCGCGCAGAGATCGACGGTCGGGAGCAAGGGGGAAAGTAAAAAACGGAGAATCGTTGACTGGGTGACGGAATTAGAGCGATGGAATATCGACCGTCGATCTGCAGATCAGATCGACAACTGAGATTAATCTAGATGGCGCGCCATAGCCCGGTTAACTATTGGGCATCTTCAGCGAACGATAGCCGTTGGATGGCCCGCCCCAGATCGGACTGCGCACGACAATATCACTGGGTGTCCCCATACGAACGATAATGCGTGATGAGCAAGCGGTTTTGAAAAAGTACAAGGGACGCGTTTCATGCGATGTATGGAATCGCTAGAGATCAGGGAAAAACCGCCTTTGCCCAAAGGCGGTGCGATGAAAACCGCGCGGTTTCGGCAATTGGCTAGTGGAATGTGGGGACCACCGGGAGACGGACTCCGCACCGTCCGATCTGCAGATCAGATCGATGGCACGGAACGAATTAAATTTGAACTAGCAGGGAATTATCATATAATAATAAAACTGACGAATTTTCAATATAAACCAAGGTTTTAAACTATAGCTAAGAAATATTAATACAAAACATGGCTTGGCGCCCGATTGCGGGGCCGCGGGCGCATGGGAAATGATGTGACCGAGGGTCGATGGAAAAAAAGGGGTTTAAGACTAAGCCCGAGGGGCTTAAGTCCAAAATTTGGGTTTTTTATAGTTTTTTAATGATTTTCAAGGGGAATTGAGGGTTCAGATAAGGTTTAAAAGTGGGTTTTAAACCTTATAAAGGTGGATTTTCATGAATGGAAGAAGAGAACTTATGAAAAATAGAGGAATTTTATGGAGAAATAGGGAAGAAAATGAGGGTTAGTTTTGGAAGAAGGGGGGAAAATGTGCTTGCAACAGTATTCTGGCTTGGAAATCAGCAGGATTTCTAAGTGTAAAATGGGAAAAGCAGTGAAGTTCGGACAGAGGATAGGCATGAGGCCTTGAAGAGTCTTCAAGAGCCAACAATTTTTAGCAATGAAATTTGTTCCTTGAAGGCTCAAAAAGTTTTTAGCCAGCATTTGGTATACCAAATTTTATAGCTGGCTAACAGTGGCTCCACTTGGGGATGGTGCCTTCTTGAAGGCATCACAAACTTTCAGACTTGTGTTCTCTAGGCGGCCGACCTGTGCCTGATTCATTGATGTTCTCTGGGAGGCTGATCAAGTGCCTCATCCATTGGGCTACTCTTCTTTTGCTGAGATGATTTTCTCCAAAAACATATTAACAACCATAAACATAATGGATCTTCATCAATACAAACTTCTACCTACCCAATCCTACTGATCTAACATTTTTTCTTCATTAGAGTGCACTTGGATTGGCAAAATATTTTTACAACATTTTATTATTTTGAAAGCATAAAATTAATCTAATTTTACTCCTTATTTCTCCCTGAACTCAGATTAAACAGTTGAGTTCAGATGCTTCTCTACCTATTCTACTATCTGTTGGGATTAGACTGTCCAACATATTTTAATTCTCTAAATTCTAAGACATAAATTTTAAAAACAGTCAAGTCAAGATTAAGTTGTTTGACTTGCTGTGATCTATGGCATAAAAACAAGTTACACATAGCCATTTATTCTGCAAAAAAATTAAATCAAAATGGAAGGCTTAAGATCTGAAAGTTTAAAGTACTGCCTTCTCTTTTTACAGCTCTGTTTTGACCCTTGTTTGAGCTGTTCCTTCTTTGTTTCTCTGGTTTAGATTTAGAGTTAATTAGAACTAGATTTACATGTTTTGTGACTCTGAAAATGAAACAGATTTGAGTCATCTTTATTTGAAACCTTAGGTTCAGATTTTGAACATGTTTGAACCTTTCATTTCTATCCTAATCTACCTCCTGATAAGCCAAGATTAAACAGTTTGGAAAATCGATTTCACTATCCTATCAGCAGAAAATTTAAAACCAATTAGTCAAGATTAAGCTGTTTGACTAACTAGAAGTGTGTTTTGTAGGAGTGGCATTTAAGCTTGCACACTTTCAGATTTTTTTCTCTTTTTGGTATGGGGTTGTACCTTTATTTTTTTATCAATCTGCCCTCTTTTCTTTCTTTTCATTGTTTTTGTATTTTTTATTTTTACAACTTTGAATGCAATGGTGGATGAAATATTTATAGTGGAAAAAAGATAAAAAGGATTTTGGAACATAAAATGGATCAAGAGAAGTAATTCTTAAGCATCCTGCCATTGACAGGACCTCCAAACAATTCTGCTCCATTCAACTGTTGCAAGAAAAATGCATTGTTACCAGCAGCTGAATAAATAGAATAAGGGCCAAGCCATAAGTTGTCAAACTTCCCATGCTTGCCCTTGTCTTCCCTCCTTGAGTCTCACTTTAAAACTTTGTCTCCAATCTTGAAATTGCTGGCCTTTGTTCTTCTGTCAAAAAGATTTTTAATGCTATCCTGCTTCTGCAATGCTTTGCTATAAACTTCCTCTTTGGTTTGCTGAAGATGGATGGTCTGATTTCTTCTTCTGATCATATCATTTTCTTCAGTTTGTAACTCTTGAGTCAATTTCATCACTGGAACACCAAGGCTGTTTGGAAAAATTGCATCAGTACCATACACAAGCTGGAAAGGTGACATGCCAATGGATTTCTTCAAAGTCAATCTGTCAGCCCACAGTGCATGAACTAGCTTTGTGTGCCAAGGCTTCTTATTGTCCTCCAACAGTTTCTTGATTATGTTCACTAAGCTTTTGTTTGAGGATTTTGAAAGTCCATTACCTTGAGGGTAATAGGCCATGGAATGCCCCAATGTTATGTGATATCTATGACAGAACTCAACCATTTTCTTTGATCCAAATGCTTCTGCATTATCAGTGATAATCTTGGTAGGACAGCCAAATCTGGAGAGAATGTTAGTCTCCATAAATTTTATAATAACTGAGTCATTGGCCTGTCTACAAGGTATGGCTTCTATCCACTTAGTGAAATAGTCTATGGCAGTGAGAATCCATCTATGCTAGGCAGAAGATAGTGGATGGATTTCTCCTATGAAGTCAAGTCCCCACTGTTGAAAAGGGGCTTAAATAGTGATAGAATGCAGAAGTAGGGGTAGTAGTTTTATTTTTCCTTAAAAAAGTTGGCATTTATGATAGGCAAGGATCATCTTGTGGATATCATGAAAAAGAGTAGGCCAATAGAAACCAACCCTCAAAATTTTGTTGGTTGTTGTCTTCCAATACAAATGACCTCCACACTCTCCTTCATGGAATTGGTGCTTGACCTTCTCTGCATCAAACTCAGGCAAAAATTTAAGCAATATACCACTTGCATTTTTCCAATAAAGACATCTATCTATAATGAAATAGTTTACAGCTTTCAATTTGAGGAATCTTGCCTTTGTTTTTGTCAAACCAGGAGGTGTATTCAATTTAAGAAAAACATAAATAATATTAGCATACCAAGGAGAATTCATAAAATGATCTTCAACTATAGGAGTTGAGAATTATTCTTGGTCATCCAAAGCATTAATCATATTAATATCAAGAACTTTGAAATTTGATTCAACCATTAATCTAGATAGACCTTGGCCTTTGATGAGTTAGTGGGTTTTATCTCTAAATCATATTCAAGGATAATAGCAATCCACTTACCTCTCTTACCATCTGGGTCTTGTGTTAGAATGTCTTTAACAACTGAGTTTGGGACAAAGGCAATGATGTGTGAGTGAAGGATGTACACTCTGAAGTCTTTCAAAGCTTTAACCAAAGTAAAATCTTGCTTCTCCATAATGTTGTACTTCAAAGGGGCATCCCTCAATGCCTTAATAAAGAATGCAATAGGCTGCTCTTGTCCTTGTGGATTTCTCTGTAAAAGGAAAACAGTTATGGTATGTTCTGATGCAAATGAAAAGATATAAAAATATTTTGAAAAATCAGGACTTATTAGAACCGGTGTTTTGGTTAAGGCTTGTTTCACTAGCTCAAAGGACTTCTTTGCTTCCAAGGTCCATTTTACCCCTTGCCCATTCTTTAACATGTTTGTGATATTCCTAAGGAGCTCAGCCAAGTTGGGGATGAACCTTCTTAAAAAGTTAATCTTTCCAATGAAATATTGCAACTCTTTGATGTTTCAAGGATGAGAGATTTGCAATATGGCCTCAATCCTCTTTGGATCTATCTTTATACCATCTTCAGAAATAATGTGCCCAAGAAGTTTACCTTCTTGGAGACAAAATAGTGTTTTCTTAGGGTTTAAAGATATTCCAGACTTTCTACATTTCTCGAAAACTTTTCTTAAATGTTCTAAGTGCTCTTCATCTGTTTTTGAAAACATAGTAACATCATCTAGATAGATAATGATGAAGAAGCCCAGTTCCTCCAAGAATGCTATGTCCATGGCTCTTTGAAAAGTTTCTCCAGCATTCATTAGACCAAAGGGAATTTTCACATACATGAAAGTGCCCCAGGGTGTAGTAAAGGTGGTCTTTAACTAATCGGCAGGGTGAACTAAGATCTGATTGTACCCTGAATAGCCATCCAGCAAAGAAATTCTTTTAGACTCTACCACCCTTTGTAAAATATGATCCATCTTGGGAAAAGGGTAGTTGTGTTTTAATGAATCTTTGTTTAAGTCTCTAAAGTCTATACAAAGCCTGATTTCTCCATTTTTCTTCCTAACAGACACTAGATTAGATACCCATTCAAAATATCTAACGGGGACAATAATACCAGCATCATACATTTTCATGATCTCCTTCTGAACCAATGGTAATTGGACAGGGTTTATTCTGCGCAGTTTCTGTTTGAATGGTTTTTGGTTTTCTTTGAGGGGAATTTTGTGTTGTATTATTTCAGTGTCGTAGGATTTAAGATCTTCGTAACTCCACGCAAAAACATCAGAAAACTCTTTAAACAACTCTATGTATTTAAGTTTAATGTGAGATGGTAAAGTTTTAGACAGTTTAATCATCATAGGTTTGAGTTCACTGCCTATATTACATTCTTCCACTTCAGTCTCCACAGGTTCCAGTTTTTTTTTTATTTGGCACATCGTTAAAATCAAACAACTCTTCTAAAGGGGCCAGACCTTTAGGCAAACTTTCATCTTTGAAGTGCAGAGTTTCTAACTCCTCTGTTTCTAACTCTGCATTCAATTATGTTTTGTTTATAAGTTTGTTTGACAACAGGTTTATATTAGTAGGTTGAGGAGACAGTTCTTCTTCATCAAGAAAATTTTCTTCCTTGTAATCTATTTCATAGTCTGAGTCTGAACTGTTTAGTTCGAATTCATTTCTGAATTGCATGAAGTCTTCTATTTGTTTGTCATTGTCAAACACCTGCAAATATTTCATATTGTCAGGAACAACTGGTCTAAATTTTATCTCAGTTGTGTAGTCTTTGGTGCTATATGGCGTTAAACATGTTCTAGCTGCAAAGGCTAAATTGTGGGCCGCGATATTTCTTTTTCTTGGGACAAAGAACAATTTGGATTCCTCGAATGTTTTCAAAAGGTCCATGACATCGTTTCGGTAGGCTCTAAGTCTGGGATGGTTTGCGTTATATTCCCCATTGACTTGCCTAATGACTAACTCTGAATCTCCATACACATTGATTCTTCTGGCTCCTAACTTTTTCAATAAGTGTAAGCCTAAGAGAAGGGATTCATATCCTGCTATGTTATCGGAACACTGAAAGTTTAATTTGCAGGAAATGATTTCTGTGTGGTTGTTTTCAGTGTTAGTAATCCAGACACCTGCACCAACATTGTTCTTAGTGCAGGATCCATCAAAATACATACTCCATAGAGGACATTTCTTAGTTTCATCCTGGTTACTGTCCTCTTCAACTAACATGCCCAAAGGTTGTTGTGGAAACTTAGCACTTAGTTGTATTTTTTTTTATTCCCCAAGACCTTCATTTGTTTGAGGGTTTTTTTCTTGATTGTGAATGTTTAAGAGTAACGGATGCACGACTTGCAGTTCAAGACCTTTGTTTAGTTTGCTAATGTTTAACGGTTCAGCAAACGTTTTTGATAGCTCTGTGGTATTTTCTTCCTCTTCCCTATTAGTCATTAACTCTGTTAAAGTCACTTGTTCATCTAATTTTTCTTCGTTAAAAAGGATAAATGAATCAAGGCCAGTATCTACAGAGTATAAAGGGGAGTTTTGCGGTCTATCTTGACTTGTAACCGTGTATTACATATGAGATTCCCTGTAAAGTCTTCTATTCTGATTGAAAACAGGGATAGTCGCATAATTCATGTCCATTTGCATGGTCCCCTGTAACTTAGCCCCCCAAGATCTTGATAATAACATTCCATACTTTGGGGGCACATCAACCACAACAATATCCATGACTCAACATTTGGCTATAATTTGGGCTAAGTTAACACAGAGGTCTTTGATTAATCCTAAACATCTTACTCTGCTGGAATCAAAGGAGTAAAGGTCTTTGTAAGGTCTGGTGATTTCTAAACCAAGGCTCTCCATTACAGCTTTTGGCATTAAATTATGAGAAGCCCTAGAATCATGCATAGCATTGTGAAATTTTTTGTCATGAACGTTTAAACTCACATAAAAGGGAGGAACAGGTCCCTCTTGATATATACCTTCAATCTTAGGACCAAAAATCAACTCTGGTTGGTCATCATTAAGATTGACTGTGTCCTCATTCTCTTCAATGTTCAAATCCTTCAAAATTTGGGTTCTATATACATGTTGAGCAGCTAACTCAGTCAAGGGAACAAATATTTTGATCTTTGAAATTTCCTGCTCCAGGCTAAAAATAATTTGACTCTTTAAAGTGTTGGTTTCAGCCTTATTATCTGTCACTCTTTCAGCAATATCATCTTGCTGATTTTTTTTATTTACACTTGACAAAATTGTTTTTGCAGGAGTACTAGCTGAAGTGTTAGTACTACTAAGGTATGCACTCTGATTTTCATTGTTTTGAGTGCTTTTACCTTTTCCTTTATCAGAATTTATAGCCACTATTTTATCCTTTTGTTTGACAACTTTAGGTTTGGTTGCAGTGTTGTTTTGTGAAGATTTTTTAGAGGTTTTGTTGCTGTGGGGTTGTTGAATAGTTTTACTTCTAAGGTCATATTCTTTTTGAGGCTCTATGATGACATTTTCCATGTATTGATAATAATTTTCATCATCACCTCTTTTGTAATCATAAGGTGTGTATAGAACTTGTTTTCTATCATAATGAATCTCAAAGTCATCATTGTTTATCCCCAGCATGTTAATATCATCATCTACTATTTCATCTGTTTCCTCAACCTCACTTACATAGTTTTGATGAAAGGGGGGAGTGATCTGCTGATCATCTTCCCTAGGTCTGTTTGGAGGTTGGTTTCTTCTGACATTCTGATTTTGGTTCTGGTTTCTATTTTGAAGAGCAGTTTGGTTTTGATTTTCTTGTGCTCTCTTAATTATGCTCATCTCTTTCATAATCTCCTCCATCATTTTCTCCATCTTTGAGTTGGAAGTAGAAGGTGTGGATTCCTCCCTAAAGGACACTCTCTTTTCAATTTTCATTCTGGCTCTCTTCTCCATTAAGTTGACTTCCACAGAAAGAGCACCTCTTTGCATATCTTCAAGAGTTGAAAAGTCTCTCTCTCTTAGCTGATAGGTCATGTCAGAGTCAAATCCTTCAGGAAAATTGTTTAAAGCTGAGCCTTGTGGAGGTTTTAGTTCCGGGGAAAGTGCGTTATACACACTATTGAATCTAGTGCAATAAGCTTGCACACTTTCCCCAGTGTTTCTATGGAGGTTCTTGTAGTCAGAAAGGACTTGGAGATGATTCTTCTTTACTTCCCATTTGTTTAAGAATGTTTGATGGAAGGCTTGGAGATCATTAATACTATGAGGGGCTAAACCTTTGAACCGCTTTCTCACTTCTCCCCCTAAGCTCTGAGAAAATAACCTAAGCTTGACAGAATCATCATCAATTTCATTTCTGTCAAAATAGTCCTTCATCTTATCCACATGTTGTGATGCAGTTGTAGCATTGTTGGCATCATATAATGGAATTTGGACTGATAGTCCTGTGGAAGATTGACTAATGGTATAGGAAGGACTAGGGGAGCGTACCATGCTGCCGTGATAGGTGGTGGGGGAGGATTTACAAGGAGTGGATTAACAATAGGAACAATGGGCTGAAGTGGAGTGTTTTGAATAGTGGATGTAGGGTGAGCAGAAGTGGATGGACCAGGAATAGACTGCTGAGCTGATCTTGGATGAGAGACACCTAAGTTGTGAAGTAAATGTAAATCAGGAGGTGTTTTTTCTCTGCTACCAAGAGGTTCACTTGTTTCAGGAGATGATAGTGAAGACTTAGAATCTAACTGACCTAAATCACCAAGAGACCTAGTTCTAAATGGATTTACTAAGTCAACTTGAGATTGTTGTAGAGCTGAAAGATTTTCAGGAACTGAACTAGCTCTCAAGGGTGACCTGAAAACAGTTGACAATTTAATCTTAAGAGATTTCCTAAGGATACCTTCTGGGTTATCAAATACTTCAGGTGGGTCTGGGTCAGGATAGGCTCTAGTGTGAATCTTTCTGGGAGCCATTATGCTGTGTTATTAGACCCAAATAAACAAGAAAATTTCAACCAGGTATGACAGTCTTTGAGAGGTTAACTAATATGTTTACACAAATCTTAATTCTACAGTCCTCCAACTAAGTTTGAATGATGTTATAATGATGAGGGTTCTTCCCAGTGGATTCTTAAGGTCTGCTAAGGATTGTGGAGTCACCAAGTGGAAGTTTTTAGCTCCTAAGGAGGTAAAAGGTTTTATGGTCCAACACCATGTTTATTGGATACCAATCCAAAATATTTTTTAGGTTTTTCTAAGTTGTTTTTCAGTTGTATGGTTTTTAAGAATATCCTAACTTTGTTTCAAAACTTAGCTATGGTTATGAGACAAAGACAGTTTACTCTTATGGCTAAGCCAGCTAATCTTTCAAGGTTAGATAAAGTCTTAAGAGAATCCTAGGTTTTACCTAGCTTGTCACTAATTCAAACAAGTTTTACCATGATTACCACTCTTTGGTAGTGCTTGAAAAGGCTGCTTTTAACTCACAAGGTTTTATGAAGTGTTTAAGGGAAATGCCTCCCCAGCGGAGTCACCAGAAATGTTAGTTGCTGGTGGCTCAGCTGGAAAACATAATAATTTTCATAAAACCAGGGGTTATCTAGAGTTGTAATGTGGTTTTGAACTTTTATTAACTCAGAAAAATGTTTCCCCAGTGGAGTCGTCAGAAATGTTAGGGATCTGTAATTTTAGCGGATTGGTAAGACTAAAACTGCAGAAGCAACATCGTTTCAACCAACTTTGGGATTCTAGGATCTAGCCCTCCTGAATCCGGAGAGGGATCTCTCCAATATGTACAAAGATGGATTTGTCTTTGAAGTTTGTGGTAATGATATTAGGCTAGTTATGAAGGCCAAGGGTTTTGTTTGTTTTTGGATGGTTGAGCATGGAAACTGTTTTGAGGGGAAATTTCTAAGTGCAAAAAGTTTCAAAGGTGAGAAGTTGCAAGTGGATAGAACAGCTAGGTTAAAAGATAGATATAATGCTGGTTTTTAGTCCATTGGGCTATGGAGTCATATCCGGGCTTTAATTGAGCAACAACATCAAGAGTGATCCAAGGGGGAAGTTATCTATACCACGAGATTATTGAGATTAAAATGATGGAATGGAAACAATAAAGTGTTGGAGGGATGGAAACTGATAATAATTTCACAAAGGATTTATAGTCAGTCCAAACAAGAAAAGCCTCTTACGTAACTGTTTAAAACCAACCAAGTGCAGGGCTGACCATTGACCTCTTGGGCAAGTTTGTATTAAAACAGCTTAATTGACAAACAATCCAGTAATCCACATAATTACCTTCAGAAAGTGTGAAAACAAATAAGAAAAACAAAGTGTAAACTTAAGATCAGATAAAGTACTTTTAAACCTATTATGCTTTCAGTTAACACCAAGGGAAACTTCCAAAATCTGCTTTTGGAGAAAAAATAGGACCATGGCACACCATATCTTCCATAATCATCTTTAATAAGCAAATAAGGAAAATAACTTTCAAGAAACAATGTTTAAAGCAAACAGTAGGACGAGGGAACTCCAGCATTCCTAACTGCTTAAACTGTATTAAATAATTCTTAAATAAACAAGTTAGAGGAAAACATTGAGATAAAGCTTTCAGTTAGAGAAGGTTACTGATATATAGTAGGTCCTAACTCTATAAATTATGTCCTTTATCAGAGAATAGTGAGCAATATGACATACATAGAAGGGAAACAATAACAAAGAAAGAAGCACTTCACCAGTGATATAGACCAGGATCCCAAGAAACAACTTGTTTATTGATGTCAAACCAGTTACAGTACTCAGGTCCAATGTTTCAGTTCAGCAATCATCTTCACTATTCATCCTATCTAATCGATCACAAGTAGAGCTCCAAGGGCCAGTGAACACTATTTAAAATCAGAATTTTTTTGCTCAAATATATTTCCAAGTTCTACAACCAACCCCTCACTCATCTTCTGAAGAAGTATATATAGAAGGATGAGGAGGTGAGTTCTGATAAAAGATATCAATTACAATTAATACAGACTTAAATGGTTTCTGGGCCTTTGAGGGGCTCAATGAAGAAACTTACATACATATTCTCTGTATTAAATGATTTTACATAAAGATTTAAGCTCTGTGGGAGCTTTTGTTGACTTTTGAGGCTCTGTGTGGCGTCGAAGCAACTCTGCAGATGTTCTTTGCATTAAGTTCCCTTGCAGAAGTAACTTTCTGGCTGCGCTGAGACAAATATCTGATCCTGATCAATAAATTCAGCCTCTGATTGAATACTTTGAGGCACAGGTGGCGTCACGGTAGCTAGAGGGATCAATTTGCCTTAATATGTGGCGGTGGAGGGTTTCCTGTCGATAAAACACTTCAGATTTTCCTTTAATTGTGTTCTAATTTGGGGGATTAGGCTCTTGATAATCATTCTTAGCCGTGATCCTCACAATTATGTCTTTCATCCTCTGTTCTGGTTCATTTTGATCTTCGTCACTGATACTCTGTGATTTGTGATTGACTTGTTGTGTTTTTGCTGATGTGTAGGGCCGTGTAGGGTTTGAAATGCATCAATGCCTTCACAGATCATTGATAAACGTGGAGTCAAAAACCTGTGATGATTTTCTTTGGTGAATCGGAGGCAAGAGGATCGTCACCCTCTGTCTCTGAAACTTCTTTGAATTATGGCGGAGAGAATGTTGAAACCCTGCAAAATACAAAAAACTATTATAAAATCCTGCATATATAGGTTTACTGCTGTGGAGGCATGTGGAGGAGGCATGGCCGTTGGATGGCATCATCCGACAGTCAGGATTATCGAGAGAGATCGTAGAACGGGCGGAAAAATATTAAATCCGAGCCATCGATCATGCAGAGATCGACGGTCGAGATTGAACAAGGAGGAAGAAAAGGAGAATGAATCTGAGCCGTCAATCGCGCAGAGATCGACGGTGGGGAGAAGAAGTTGAAAGTCAAACGGAGGGAATCTAGGCGATGAATTTTGGACCGTCGATCTGCAGATCAGATCAACAGCGGAGTTGTTGTTGCCGCTGCACAGTAGCCCGGTTATCGCGCGTGCATCTTCGACGAGCTATCGCCGTCTGATGATCGGCTCCAGATCGGACGGTGGACGTGAATATCGCTGCGTGTCCATGTCCGAACTTTAATGCACGATGGATGGTGGTTTTTAGAACAGTGCCTAGGACACGTGTCGAGCAGTGTGTGGAATCGCTGGTGATCAGGAAAAAACCGCCCTTGCCCAAAGGCGGTGCGATGAAAACCGCGCGGTTTCGGCAATCGACTAGTGGAATGTGGGGACCACCGGGAGACGGACTCCGCACCGTCCGATCTGTAAATCAGATTGACGGCGCGAAATGAATTAAATTTGAACCGGTGGGGAATTATCATATAATAATAAAACCGACGAATTTTCAATATAAACCAAGGTTTTAAACTATAGACGAGAAATATTAATACAAAACATGGCTTGGCGCTTGATTGCAGGGCTGCGGGCGCATGGGAAATGATGTGACCGAGGGTCGATGGAAAAAAAGGGGTTTAAGACTAAGCCCGAGGGGCTTTAGTCCAAAATGTGGTTTTTTTATAGTTTTTTAATGATTTTCAAGGGGAATTGAGGGTTCAGATAAAGTTTAAAAGTGGGTTTTAAACCTTATAAAGGTGGATTTTCATGAATGGAAGAAGAGAATTTATGAAAAATAGAGGAATTTTATGGAGAAATAGGGAAGAAAATGAGGGTTAATTTTGGAAGAAGGGGGGAAAATGTGCTTGCAACAGTATTCTGGCTTGGAAATCAGCAGGATTTCTAAGTGTAAAATGGGAAAAGCAGTGAAGTTCGGACAGAGGATAGGCATGAGGCCTTGAAGAGTCTTCAAGAGCCAACAATTTTTAGCAATGAAATTTGTTCCTTGAAGGCTCAAAAAGTTTTTAGCCAGCATTTGGTATAACAAATTTTATAGTTGGCTAACAGAATCCAACCACTAGGATCACTATTCCTCTTAGCTACTGACAATCTCCCACAACTAGTCCAAACTGGACCCACATCGATCTAGCAAAACAAATAATCTGAATACATCATCAAACATACCTCTAGGATAATGTGAAATTGTTGTAGGGTTCTTCTGCTAGTTAGGGCATATAACATTCTACGTTAACCCTTCCTCCAAGCGTTAATATCCTTATATCAGTTGTGAATTCCCTCTACAAGATAACAACTCCTATAAAATCATTATTCTGAGCTAGTACCAGTCCCAAAATAGCCCTACAACCCCTCTCTTCCTGAGGTATGGGGTTCAGTTCAAATGAGGTCTAACTCATGTCTTTTTTTACAAGTCTCTAGGGAAATGTCTAGCCCACCAAAGGGTCACCTCATGTCAAGGCCGACTTGACTTCTCTAGACAATTTTCCCATACTTAAATTGAAAAATTCATATCTTCACTTCTACAACTCATATTCGAGTGATTTTAATTGCGTCCATTTACACTTAAAGTCCTCTATAAACTAAAATAATCACGTGTATAAATATCACGGATTCACACCCACATGATTAGGTGTAAATCCCACAGACTTGGGTTTCACCCCCATAAGACACACTTGTGTGCTGACTCCTCCACAACCCTCAAACCTAGTGTTTGTAGTACCTCCCAAGCTGTAAATATTAACACTTCCTCTTATAAAGGGAGGTACTTCTAACAATGTGAAGTCACCATAATCACTGACAACACTAGCCCATCTAGAATCTATCATTGAAACATAATATGTAGAATGAACCCTGTAATATTTGTAATGCCTCTCCCTCCTCACATCTAAACCTGAAGATCCCAAACCTCCATAGGGATTCTCACTCTAAAGATATACTCTCTTCAAGCCTACACAATCTCCATTGGCTCAGCCCTGCAAGCGTTCAACCTCATAGATCAAATAAAAATCGTGCAAATCCTTCCAATAACTGATGTGAAGCATCACGTTCTGATGAATACAGTAGCCTTAAAATATCCAGTCTATCACATTAAGCCATATCGATCATGATGATCTCTTCCAAGACAAATAAACCCTCGGAATATACCAACCATCCATGGAAAGTAAAAGGAATTCCGTGATCTATAAACCTCCACACAACATACAATAGTGCACCAGGCTCACCATCGATCCACCTAAACTCCCAAACCATCTCACCATGTAGCCTATCGATACCACATATCCATGTCTTTGGATGAACACTCTGTTAGCCACCTATAAAATTTGTTATAACAAAAGGTGGCTAAATCATTTTTTGGAGCCTTCAAGGAACAAATTTTATTGCAAAAAAGTGTTATCTTGAAGACTCTTGAAGGCCTCATGCCTCTGTCCAAAATATTCCCTAATGTGCCCATTTTTCACTCTGGAATTCTGTTGATTTCATGAGAAGAAATTGCTGCAAAATCACCTTTTTTCCCTTTCCTCACTTGAAAAACTAACCTCCATTTTGCTCCCCTTTTCCTCCATAAAACTCCTCTATTTTCATGATTACCCTTCTTCCATTCATGAAAATCATTTTTTACCTAGTTTAAAACTCGTTTTGAACTATATCGAAACCCCCAAAATCCATCTAAACATCTTGGAAATGTCCTAAAAAATAAGTATTTTGACTGTGGGTTTAAGCCCCTTTGGGCTAAATCCAAGCCATTTCCCCTCCATATGCCCCAGCGCTAGAACCAAGTGCTAAGGTCCTGAGCGCTTATCGTGTCGGAGTAACTCACGGAGTGCATTTGTTTGTGTTTTAAACAAAACTCCGATGCCGATTAGCCCTCTTATATAAGCCCCGGGCCTATTATCATCCCATATAGACCAAGGCCCCGCAGTCGGGCGCCTATCCACTTTGTATATATAAAACCATCCCGATGCATAAAACCTTTGTTTTTATTAAAATTTTGGGTTTTTTACAGGGTTTGAAGAGTTTTCCGCCGGCGCATTTCTCAAAACATCTCCACCATCGATCTGATCTGCGGATCGACGGCCCACAGGTCCAAGGTTTGAACCAAGAGTTTAATGGACCAAAAGTGAATAGGCAGTAGGGTGTTAACCCTGGTTTAACATATGGTCACTCACTGTACAAAAACAGAGTAGTTTGAGCACACCGTCTTTGAGGGATAAGCTGTATTTCCCATTTGATCGCGATCAATGCCACAGGCTGACATGTGGCCTTAAGAAGTTTTGAAAATCCACTCTCATCGCACGTTAAATGTTGACTGTGGGCTCAGCGCGATATTGACGTATGTTGTATGATCTGAGGCCGGCTCATCGGACGGTGATCGCACTCAAAAGAATCTCGGGGGATAGACTAAGGTATGGCGTAGCCCATGGCCCACAATCAATAATCTCCCTGGTCCCCACAGCCACGATAGCAGTCGGCAGTCCTTCGGAACCGGTGGTCCCAATGCCTAGTTAGCATACATGTCAGCGCACATGCGACATCAACCGATTGGAGTGGGTCTCGTTTGATTGCTCGCATAGTCGTGAAAGCCAGACCCGATAAGATTTATAAATCGGATTTCATAAAAATTTTGGGTCACACTTGGGTTGACGTCAGCGGGCCCCAAAATGGACCCGGGGAGCTTTATATGGTGGATTTCATAAAATTTCGAGTCACAAACACCCTGACGTCAGCAAGTCCTTTTTGTGACCCGAAATGATTATACATCTTGGTTTTATCAAAAGTTTTGAAGTCCGGATATATTATTTTGTAAGGGTGATTAAATGGTTTTTCTCTTGTGCCGAAGAAAAAATCCAAAGGCTGGGTTTCAATTCTCACGCCTTCGATTCTTTAAAAGGAAGCCATCCATGGGTTAAAATTTTCATGTCTCGTCAATACTTCAAAGGCATTGATGCCCCATGAGCCCTGCGCAGCACTGCACACCAACAGAACACAGTAAATGAATCAAAAATCAAAGAGTATTAGTGTCGAAGATAAAACGCACCAGAATGGAAGATTGAAGACAAATTTATGAGGATTACAGCTAAGATTGATTATCAAAAGCCTAATCCTCCCAATTAAGATACAGTTAAAAGGAAATAAAAGTGTTTTATCAGACAGAAGGCCTCCACCGCCACATCTGAGGCAAATTGATTCCTCCCAGCTACCACAGTGCCACCTGTGCCTCAAAGCATTCAAATAGAGGCCAAAGTTATTGATCAAGATTAGATATTTTCCTCAGCGTAGCCAGAGAGTTAATTTTGCAAATAAACTTAATGACAAAATATCAGCAAAGTTACTTTAACGTAACAGAGAGCCTCAAAAGTCAAAAAGATCTCCCACTGAGCTTAATATTAAATGAAAAACATTAATACAAACAAAAAACATCTGTAAACTTCTTCATCGAGCCCCCCAAAGGCCGAGAAACCATTAAGACTGTATTAATTATCTTTGGAGATCTTTTATCAGATCTCATCTCCTCATTCTTCTATAAATACTACTGGAGAAGATGAGAGAGGGGTTGGTTGAGTTGGTTGCTGAACTTTGAAATGTAATTGAGCTTGAGACTCCTACTTGTAAATAGTTTTCACTGGCTCTTGGAGATTTTCTTGTGATAGATAAGTTAGTCTGGGAAGTGTAGATGATTTCTAAACTAAAGCATCGGACTTAAAGCTGTAACTAGTTTGGAGCATCAATAGAATCTGATTTATGGGATCCTGATCTATGTCAACGATGATATTATTTCTTATTGTGAATTTTTCTTTTATTTATGTTTTCACTCTGTTCATCTTCTCTTATAAAGAACAACATGCATAGAGTTAGGACCTACTGTATATCAGTACCCTTCTCTGACTGAAAATATTTATCTATGTGTTTTCTTCCATTTTGTGTTATTTAGGAATGATTTAATTCAGTCTAAGCATAGGAATGCTAGTGTTCCCTCATCCTACTGTCTTAGCTAATTGTTATTATTAAATGTTATTTTCATTATATGTTAAGTAGAGATTAAATAAGGAAGATATGGTAAGCCCTGGTCCTAGTTTTATCCCAAAAGACTGTCTGAAAGTTTCCCTTGGAATGTGTCAAAAGCTGGCTAGTTTCAAAGTACTTACCAGATATTAGGCCATTATGTGTTATCTTTGTTTTTGTCTTGAAATTAACCAAGTAAAGCAGATCTAGGAGAGGATTTGTGGTGAGCCCGGCCCGCTAGTTTCTTCTCCAACAGTTTCCTTTCAAGTTTCCCTCTGTTTTTTAAATGTTTTTCTATTGAAAGTATATCAAAGGTTGGCTAGTTTCGAAGTACTTACCAGATCCTAGATTTCTTTTATGTATTCCTTAAGTGTTTTTCAAAGGCTGGCTAGTTTCAAAGTACTTACCAGATCCTGGGCTACTCTTTTTTATTCATTTTTTTAATTCCCCTTCTTATTGTTTCATTTCATTCCATAAATCAAACTTTGAAGAGATCCTTGGACATAGATGACTTGCCCCATAGACCACTCTTGAACCTTGATTGTTTCAATTAAACCCTATTATGACTCCATATCCCAATGGACTAAAACCTGCAATTATCTATCTTTCTGGCCAAAGCTTGTTCTATTTGCTTGCAACTTCACACCTTTGAAACTCTTTGCATTTAGAACTTTCCACCTCAAATAATAATCATGCTCAACCATCCAAAAACAAAACAAAACCCTCGACCTTCATAAATATCCTAATATCACTACCCAAGACTTCAATGACAAATCCATCTTTGCACTTATTGGAGAGATCCCTTTCCAGATTCAGGAGGGCTAGATCCTAGAATCCCAAAGTGGTTGAAATAATGTTCTGCCTGCAGTTGGAAATTTTCCAATATTGCTAATTAAAGAGTGCCAACAGACTCTACTCCATTATCTGGACTCCCAAAACTCCCTCTGAGCTACTTCACTGTGCACATTTAATATTCCCAAATTAGCATGCAACTAATTGGAATATTAATTTTTCTCCAAACACATAGTTAAATGAATAAATGGGAAAGAAGACCTATAAATATTTTTATTAGCAATAAAAACTCTCTTAATTGGAAAGGAATCATATTCACATCTGGATAAAACACCTTCATGTATGAACAAGGGCGAAAGGCATGTGGACAAAGTCAAGTTTGACCAAGTCAACTAAGCTAGTATGGAGGATGTGGAACATTAATGAAGATAACTAAGTGGGAATATGGATCTGTTTAGATAGTTAGAATAAAGCCACCTTGAGTGTGGAAGAAGAAAATGCATGGAGATCTAGTCAAGATTGACCAAATCCTTGTTTTTAAACTTCCACGGTTATAGTTATTGTTATCAGAAACCATATTATCCATGGTATCATAGAAGACTGGTCGACATTTCAAATCCCAACGGGGATCCATCTTCAGGGCAAAGAAAGAATGAATTGACCAAATCCATTAATGCTGTTATGGAGGAGTGATATTGATGATGGGACAATGTAGTTTTGGAGGGATATTCATTGCATGAAGATGGAAACCCTAATGAGTGGGACCCAAGGTGAGAAGGCTCACATTATTTATAAGGAAGAGGATGGAAACCATATGGGGTTAGCTTATGATTATGATTTTCTAATATATGGTCTATTCATACATATTTCTTTCTCTAACTGTTTAGCTGAGATAGAGTGATGTTTAGCACAGGGTGTTCCTGATCGGGAATCCCACCTCTTCCATTGAGTAGCTCTTGGAGGAGTCTTGCACCATATTGTCCACTATCTAGCTTAAGGCCAAGATTCATATTCCTTTGAAATCGCAAATCTTGTTAAGGGTTTTTCTATTTCAGTAAGTTGCAGCAAGTGGAGGCTAGATCTTCAAATCTAGGCTATTTCAGTGCTTCTTTTCAGTGGAGAAGATCACTACTCCATTGGGAGGGAAGTATTGGAAGAGTTGAGATTAATTTCCTTATCTTGGCTGCAAGCCAACAATATCCTATCCACTACAGTGTAGAAGAAGTCCAAATCTGCATAATTTCTGAAGGAGTTGTTGCAGGGTGATTCAGTGCACCATTTGGAGAGATGATTTTCTGAGTGTTGGGGATATTTCCTTCACTTTGGAGATCTGTTGGAGGAGATCATTTTATTTTTTATATTAGATCAGATCCAATTTCTAGATCTGAATATTTCCATATATCTCCAGTCTTAGATCTCAGATCTACACTTTGTACATGGTGTTTTGCTCAAAACCCCAAGGGGAATTGATAAAGGAGCTTGTATAGTGCATGGATCTGCTATAGATCTAAATTTTAGTCCACATAATTGATCTAGATCTGATGTAAAAACTACTACTATTGCAGAGGTAATAAAATAATGCTGTCATGGTATTCCATCTTTAATACATGGTTTCAGTCCCTATCTTTGCATGATTTTGGCTGTTTATGGCATGGGAGACATGTTTAACTATGCAATAGTGATTTGTTTTTTATTTCCTTTTAGATTTGAGTGTTATAATATCATATCTAAGGAATCATTGAGCTGTACTTGAAATTTATTGCATACATTTCTGAAAACTGTGTTATTTATGCATGTATTGCTGAGTTTTCCCATTTGGGAATATTACGGTGGTATCAAAGCATGATCTTTCGCTCAACCTGTGAGTTTCAAGCCAAGATTCTATAAGAGAAGAAATAGATCAGAATGATGGCAGGAATGAGTTTCATCTCATCTCTTTTCAGATCTAAGAAGGACCTCACCAAGGATGTCAAGCAAAGAAGAATGGAGGAAATAAATGAAACCACACTAGGGTTTCAAGATGAGAAAGGTCCATGTACTTCTTATCAGTAAAAAGAAGATCCAGTATTGCATAGAGCAACAAAGAAACATAATATGGCATTTTCTTTTGAAGATAAGAGGCATAGAGATGGATAACACTTAGATCATGAGATTCTAAGTGAGTATCTTGCAGAATACAAGTCTCAACCTAGAGCTCTCAAGGAGAATCTAACTCTCCCACAGTTCATTCAGTTCAAAGAGGAAAGGAGACCTTGTTGCAATAGAAGGAAGAATGGAAATAGATTTCTATTGTCTACCTTTGATGGGTCATCCTCATGCACAAAAATGGCTTGGGGAAAGAGTTTGGATGCATTTTTCATGCTACATCTAGTAGTAGAGAAAGACGATGTTGAGATTGAAGTGTTGCACATTGAGGATGAAGCAAGCATTTGGTGGTTCAACCATTGGAGTCATGCAAGAGTGAGTGCATGTGAAGATTTTACTAAAAGGTTGATCAATAAGTTTGATAAGAAGAAGTTAGAGGAGAAGAAGCCTTCACCACCACTTACTGCAGGAGCACTTGCTTTAGGAGGAAGGACACTTGCACCTTTGCAAAGTGATATTGATCTCTTGATATCTAGAGTCCCATGCACTTTTATGGAGATGCATGAAGAAGAGGAGCCTTGTAACAGTGCTGATGAAGCTATAGAAGAGCATCCATCATCATCAGTAGTTGGAGAAGCCATCACACAGGAAGGAGGAACCCTTGTAGTAGTACAATATGTTCCCAAGTTGTACCAAGGTATGCACATGTTTCCATTTCCTGTTATTTCAATACATCATATGGAGGATGATGGGAATGTACCATTGCATGACCAAGGGTCAAAATATATTGCTGATTTGGAGAAGCAAACTTTCACTGTGTTGAGAAGCCTTGATTTATTCAAGGAAGAGACAAACAATCATCCTAGTGTATCATTGTTGAGTTGCACACAACCTTTGGGGTTGGAATGTAGATTCATGGAGGATGGGATGAGTGTTGTCTTGAAAAATACATTGTAAAACTATGTGTTCAGCATTGGACATGATCTTGAGGCAACAGTTGCACCATCATGGAGATCAACATCGTTGTCATTGAGCAACAGTGATGAGTTGGGGGCCCAACCATTGTTGGAGAATTCCAATGACCTTCCCATATGTATAACAAAGGATAAGCAGATAGACGATGGAGGGCATCTTATGATGGATAACATCTCTCATGTTTATGTTGGATACTTCTTGATGAGTCCTACACATCATGATGGGAGGTTTTTGCTTACCACCTATTTGGATCCTTATGGGATCAACTTGGCCATTGATGAGTGGTCTTCATTTGGAAATCTCTAGAAGATTTCATTTCAACATTCCATTAAATGCAAAGACAGAAATATGATTTGTGAGGATGGTATTCTCCATTGGAGGGATGCCACTTTTGGACATGATGATAGACACTCACCATGGGTTGGATGGGTGATGTTGATGAGCAAGAGGTTGGAAATCCACTTGCAGATTTATGATACCGGGCAGCAGGAGGCAAGACTGCGTTGGTTACTCTTGAAAGAGTTTGGTCATCCTATGACACATTCTATTTCAAAAAGTTGGTTGGTGGGTGGAACTTGGCATGGCACTTACATCATATGGCAGTGACACATTCTATTTCAAAGAGTTGGTTGCTGGATGGAACTTGGCATGGCACTTACATCATATGGCAGCAGGGAGTTTGGGTGTATTGGAGTGGTGTGATATCTTTCATATCAACTATTATGATATTGCTCCATGATTTATATGATGATGGTGTGGGGAGGCAACTAGAGTTTTTGTTGCCTTGTTTTTTATTAAGAGAGTATGGGTTGATATTCTCCCATAATTTGCATGATGTTGCAAGAGTAGGAGATGGCACTAACAGGGTGCAAAGGGGCTACTCCTTAATCTTGGAGGATCAAGAGGTACTTCCACTTTGGAAGGAATATCCAACATATAGAAAAATTATGATTGATGACTTTGGCATGGGGGATGTCAAAGGAAAAGACATCAGCATGTGGGGAGCCTCATATTTCAGATCTTTAGCACTATCTCTTAGGAAGATTGATCCATATTGGAGGTCTAAACTTTTGGTAGAGTACTCCAAGGATCTTGGTGCTTGTATGATTCTTGATGATTCGAAGGGAGATGATAGATACATGGTGGATGATGGAGTCATCTATTCTTATGGCAAAGTCTTCTTGACTAGAGCTTCTAAGCTCAAGGAGAAGCTGTTACATGTAGCACATGTGGGCTTTCTTTCCATACACCTTGATGCATTTCATTCCTTGATGGAGGAGTTCACTTGGGAGGGAATCCAACAGGATGTATATCAACATATGGGGAGATGCATAGCCCATATGATGATGGAGAGGGTGTCACAACCACTTCCCTACTCATTGAGAGTGAGGGAGAGTTTTCAGTTGAGCCATTTCAACTCAATGACCAAGGTACATGGTAGAGGTTGTATATTCATGCATTATGATTTGTACTCTTTTATTTTTTATGAGCAACATATTGTACCAAGGAGGATCATCCATTCTTGTATATTGTATTATTATGTACTTGAGGCCATTTTCATCATTGATGTTGGCCATTTTATTTGTGGTTTGTGGGGGATGCCACATGATTTTTGGTGTGCACCATTGGCACCAAGTTTTACTTTCATGATCCCATATTGTAGGATGATTGTGGCAACAGAAAAGTGGCTGAAAAGACACTTGTTACACTTTGTTTTGAGGTAGGCAAGGGATGCATTGTGATGGTTCCACATATGGAGCTATGATCCACCTCCTGGTTGTCATATGACAACTTGTTTTCATCTGTTTTTGCTTCCATGTATTGATGATGTTTTTGTTCTTATGGGAAGCTTTGTTGGGAGGATGGCGCTAGAGTTGGAGGTGCCCATTGGGAGTATGATTCTCCATACTTCATATGTTGCATGTTTTAGGAGAAACAATGGGAAAACCATGATTTCCGCACCACACCTCTTGTCTTCATGTGGGAGGGGCCATTTGGAGAACTTGAGTTCTTGGGAGAGGCACTTCATGGATGTTTTGATTGGTGGGGTGACTTGGGTCATTATTGATGACCATAATATTTCAGCCCAAGATTAGAAGCAACCCCATACATATCATAAGTGGAGAGAGAAACAACGGGGGATGGACATTTTAGTCCCACATATTCAGCTATGCAGCCCACCTTCTTTACAGGACCCTAAGGTGGAGGAGATGTTTCAAGAGTTACCATGTTGGAGGGTGACTCACTTTTTGTGGATGATAGCTTGGGGATGGAGGCTTCACAGGGGGATGATGATTCCCAATATATTTTAGATTCCATGCCTCAAGAAGGCCTCTTGACCACATATATTTGTTTCCATGTATATCCAACTTCTTCATGATGAGAGCCATTTGGATTTTTTTTACCAAAGGCATACTTTTACACATGGGAGGAACAAATTGAGGACATATTTCCGAAAAAGAATCTTGTTCTTTGGAAGAAATTATCACTTGAGGATGCTACAGGAGGAAGAGGAGAGGCTTTTCAGTTCTATCCTAGTAGTTTCTTGAGAACGAGCAACATTTGGGAGGGGAGGACTGTAATATTCCCAAATTAGCATGAAGCTAATTGGAATATTAATTTTGCCCCAAACACATAGTTAGATGAATAAATGGGTAGGGAGACCCATAAATCCTCTTAGCAACAATAAAAACCCTCTTAAAGGGAAAGGAATCATATTCACACCTGGATAAAACAACTTCATGTGTGAGCAGGGGCTAAAGGCATGTGGACAAAGTCAAGTTTGACCAAGTCAACTAAGCTAGTATGGAGGATGTGGAACATTAATGAAGATAACTCAATGGGAATATGGATCTGTTTAGATAGTTAGAATAAAGCCACCTTAAGTGTGGAAGAAGACAATGCATGGAGATCCAGTCAATATTGACCAAATCCATCAGCGTTTTTATGGAGGAGTGATATTGATGATGGGACAACGCAGTTTTGGAGGGAGATTCATGAAGATGGAAACCCTAATGAGTGGGACCCAAGGTGAGAAGGCTCACATTTTTTATAAGGAAGAGGATGGCAGCCATTGGGGTTAGCTTATGATTATGATTTTTTGATATATGGTATGTTCAGACATATTTCTTTCTCTGGCTGTTTAGCTGAGATAGAGTGATGTTTAGCACAGGGTGTTCCTGATCGGGAATCCCACCTCTTCCATTGAGTAGCTCTTGGAGGAGTCTTGCACCATATTGTCCACTATCTGGCTTAAGGCTAAGCTTCATATTCCTTTGATAGCACAGATCCTATTGATGGTTTTTCTGTTTTAGTAAGTTGCAGCAAGTGGAGGCTAGATCTTCAGATCTAGGCCATTTCAGTGCTTCTTTTCAATGGAGGAGATCTCTACTCCATTGGGAGGGAATTATTGGAATATTTGAGCTTAATTTCCATATATTGGCTATAGTAAAATAGTATCTTGTCCCATACAGTGTAGAAGAAGTCCAGATCTGCGTAATTTCTGAAGGAGTTGTTGCAAGGTGATTCAGTGCACCATTTGGAGAGATGATTTTCTGAGTGTTGGGGATCTGCCCTTCACTTTGGAGATCTGTTGGAGGAGATGATTTTATTGTTTATATCAGATCAGATCCACTTTCCACATCTGAATATTTTCATAGATTTTTAGTCTTAGATCTCAGATCTAAACTTTGTACATGGTGTTTTGCTGAAAACCCCAAGGGGAATTGATAAAGGAGCTTGTATAGTGCATGGATTTGCTATAGATCTAAATTTTTTTCCACATACTTGATCTAGATATGATTTACAACCTACTATTGTTACAGAGGTAATAAAATAACGCTGTCATGGTATTCTAGCTTTAATACATGGTTGCAGTCCCTATCTTTGCATGATTTTGGCTATTTATGGCATGGGAGACATGTTTAACTATGCAATAGTGATTTGTTTTTTATTTCCTTTTAGATTTGAGTGTTATAATATCATATATAAGGAATCCTTGAGCTGTACTTGAAATTTATTGCATACATTTCTGAAAACTGAGTTATTTATGCATGTATTGTTGACTTTTCCCATTTGGGAATATTACATCACACTCTGATTCAATGTCCCTTCAAATTATCTCATACACACTCAGATACCATGTTGTTTTTCCATGATACTGGTGTCTAGGATAGAATCTTAAATCACTAACACTACCAAATCAAGTATCACAACATGTCCACTTTTCACAATGGAATATAAACAAAAATAAATCTACCAGTGCACAAAATATAGACAACTTCTTACATAGTTATATACAATAACATAATACTTGTTATATTAATACAACTGAATAATACCACAGACTAAGGTTATGGACCTCGTACATCCATTGATACAAAGATACAAAATTGGGGCTTGGTGTTAGTCCATTGACAACTAATATACCCTCAACAAGATACTCTGACCATCTGGCTGATGTAGCATGCAATCAAAAATCCTCTCGGTCATACCCTATACCTACCTAGTCCTTCAGCTCCCGATCTACAACACTGCCTCTATGAATGATCCAAGTACAAAGGGCCACTAAATCTCAACTATTTGATCTTATCACTAGCTGTGTCTTAGTCCATCAAGGCAAAAATACATCGAGACTCCTATCGAGGTTTTCATAAATCCATTTGTGAAAAACTCACAACTACCCACTATTTCTCCTTAACTACTCAGGGACTTCTACCCACTATAGTCTTCCTATACTGCTCCAATGAAGACTAACATAGGGTTGGAAGGATTCCCACTATCAATGTCGAATGTCACTTCAATAATTAACTTAGGGAAACAAGGACTACCCCTCTTCTTCTATGGATGTCCTTCTCCACAAGAAGTCTTGGGCTACTCAAACTGCTCCTAGCTGATGAAAGCCTTGAGCTCTTCTTCTGCCACTCTAGCAACCACCTTAGTCCATAAATATGGTGCAAATCGAGCTCCAACTTGGGCACTATCACGTTGTCCTCCAACAAACCATAAATTCCCAATCCACTTTACACACTTGTTCCACTCTCAAGCTTCCCTCCAACAGACCATGAGAGACCCCTCCTTGCTGTAGCATATGCACTTTGGTTAGGGCATCCAACTACTAGGATCACCCTTCCTCTTGGTTTCTAAGAATCTCCCACAAATATTCCATCTTTGAATCGCATCTGTCTAGAAAAAAAATCATCTCAATACATCATCAAACATATCGATAACCTGATGTGACACTGTTGTAGGGTTTTGTTGTTGGTTAGGGCATACAACATTCCACGTTAACCATTCTTCTAGGCATCAATACCCTTATCTCATCTTCAGATTCCCTCTACAAGGTCACAACTACTATAAGCTCACTGTTTTGAGCTACTACCAACCCCATACTAGCCCTACGACCCCTCTCTTCCCAAGGTATGGTGTTCGATCTTGCTCCAACAACCTATACAAGTATGAAACCTCCTTTTCTAAGGTCTATCCACACATAAATGTCACCATAACTTTCCCATAATGTTGTAATGTCCCGTGTGTGGGTAGGGCTCGTAGCCACATGTCCGAGGTCTATGTAATGAGGGGTACTATGCAAGGGTCCCCGCCCTCAGATGCTCCAATGGGGTTTAAGACCCACCCTTAACACCCTGGTTTTTTTCCCTAATTACTAGACTGGTCTTTTGGAGTAGTGGTTGGGCCTTAGTGGTATCATATTCGAGGTCTCGAGGTTGAGACTCGCGGAGCATGGTGGGTTGTAATGTCCCGTGTGTGGGTAGGGCCTACAACCACATGTCTAAGGTTTGCGTAATGAGGGGTACTGCACAAGGGTCCCTGCCCTCAGATGCTCCAGTGGGGTTTAAGACCCACCCTTAACACCCTAGGTTTCTTCCCTCACTACTAGACCAGTATTTTGGTGTAGTGGTTGGGCCTTAGCTATAATATTCCTAATTAGGAAAAACAGGAATATAAGCACCAAAATTGCATTATTCAGAAAATTACATTATAAAATTCAAGAATAGCCCATGGATTCATTATTTTATGTATCATAACAACCAAATAAACAATGGGATGAGAAACAAATCATTCCAACTTAGTTAAACAGGTCTCCCAAGCCCAGAGCAACCCAAAAACACTATAATCCCAAGACTGCTGCAACACAGAAATTATGAAGCAAATAAAAATGTAGCCCAATGAGGGTTATAGCTACAGAAATAGAAAAACAAATGGATCTGCTGATATATTACTCAAAAGTGATGAAAAACGGAGATCTAGTCTCTTTTACACAATCCCAAGATAACCCGGCAAGGGTTTCTTGAAAGGCATGAGATATAAAAAGTATAAACTAAAAATATATGGCTGAATCATGCTGTCTTAATGAAGCTCTACATAAATATAGCTGAAAATACAAAGAAATGGATGTAACTTTTCCTTACTAGCTTTCCGGGTGAAAGGCTGGTCCTTTCACTAGGAAACTAGCTCATAGAAAGGGTTTTGACCCTTCCACTACAACACCATGAAAAATAACACAGTTCCTCAAGGAGATTACGTTGTGGCTATAGGTGACTACTTGGCCCAATGCTGGATGGTGGAAATTAAGCTCAGAATACTCCTCTCAGATTTCTTTCCCAAGTCCTCCAAGAAATAGTAGGGAATTCCCGCATGGAAATTCCCTTGTACTAAATAGTACAACAAGCCTAGCTAAAAAACTAAAGCATGCAATAATTCATAAGAATCAAACATAAAAAATATTATGAATGACTCTCATGGCTTCCATATCTTCCCTTATATTCTTGGTGAGGTTCCTTACCCTTGGCCCCACTCATTTATGAGGTTACTTCCATGCAAAGACTCCTCTTCCAAAACTGTGTTGTCCCCACTAGCTCCACTCTCTTCTTTGGAAGTGTTGCTGATTTGTTCAACCTTGATCTAATCTAAAATGATCCACACCCAAGATGGCTTTATTTTTACTATCTAAACTGATCCAAATTCACACTGGAAGTGTTTTATTCCTACTAAAGAGATTTAAGGGTCTCCTTACCCCATTTATTCTTCTAGACAGAAAATAGAAGTAACTTATAATATTCCAACTAGCTAAAAGATAATTGGGAATATTACATTTCTCCCCTCCCAAAAGTTGCTTTTCCTCAAGCAACAGTAAAGAAGGATGTTGCAAAATCTTCTCTCCCTCCCAAGTGGCATCCTCATCAGGAATATTCCTCCATCGAATCAGATATTCTTTGATCACCCTGATCCTTAGCCGCCTCTCCCGAGTATCCAAGATAGCCTCTAGTTGCAAAAATAGATGGCCCTCATCATCAGTAGGTGGAAGATACATAGTGGCAACCATAGGTTGTCCAATGGCCTTCTTGAGGCATGAGACATGAAAAATGTTATGGATCTTGCTCCCAATAGGAAGCTCTAGCTCATATGCTACTTCTCCAACATGACGAATCACCCTATATGGACCATAGAACCAAGGTTTAAGCTTCTCATCTCCTTTCTCCTTTAGTGTATATTGTCTATATGGTTGAAGACGAAGATATACCAAATCATCTACCTCAAACTGCCTCTCTATTCGACCATGGTCTGCATACATCTTCTGTTGGTTTTGTGCTATAGCAATGTTGTCCTTGAGGGCCCGGAGTATATCTTGACTCTCTTGAATCCACTCCTTTTCTCTAGGAGATTTTCTTTCCCCAAACATCACATCAGCAAATGATATTGCATCATACCCATAAAGGGCTCAGAGTGGGGTTCATGCCAATGGACATATGATTTTTTTTTATTTTTTTTGTAACAATAGTCCCCCAAATGGAGCCAACACATCCATGCTCTCTGCTGCCCCGAAACATAGTTCCGCAAGTAGCCTTCCAACCACTTTTTCACTATTTCAGTCTTTCCATCGGTTTGTGGGTGATAGATGGTACTTGGTGTCAACTCAGTACCCATTAACTGAAAAATCTCTAGCCAAAAGCCACCCATGAAGCGGCTATCCTGATCATTGACTATGGTCTTTGGAAGACCACGGAGTCTAAAAACATCCCTGAAGAAAAGCTCAGCTACCTGTGAAGCGGTGTATCGTACAGAAATAGCAAAGAAATGTGAATACTTTGTTAGTCGATCAACAACTACAAAGATACAATCCTTACCCTGAACTGTAGGTAGACCGGTGATGAAGTCCATGGAAATACTCTCCCATTTCCCATCCAGAATAGGGAGTGGCTGAAATAATACTGCAGGATGGTTTTTCTCTCCTTTGTTCTACTGGAGAACTACACACTCCTTGATGTGTTGGATTACATCCTCCTTGAGACCCTTCCACGAGAATCTCTCCCAAATAGCCCGATATGTCTTGGTGAATCCTTGATGCCCTGCAAGTGGGGAATCATGTGATGCCTACAGAATATTCTTCTTGAGCTTAGAATCTCTAGCCAGGAAGACCCGATATCGGTAATAGATGACCTCATCCATAATTTTATACCTCTCATTGGTCACCAATCCATCTAGGATCTCACATGAAAATTTGTCTTTGGAGTATTCCACTAACAATTGAGCCTTCCAATATGCATCTGTGCTCATCAAGGATAAAGCTGCTGGCCTCCGAGATAGAGAATATACCACTACATTGCTCTTCCCTTTGACATATTCTATGTCAAATTCATATGCTTGGATCTTACTCACCCATTTCTGTTGCCTCTCCTGAAGCTGCTTCTGCTCAAGAAAGAATCGGAGACTATTATGATCAGTCTTCACTCAGAATCTATTTCCCAACAATTTTTCCAGAATTGGGCTAAATAATGCATAATAGCCAACATCTCCTTATCATATATGGGGTATAGTCTCTCATGTGGAAGCAACTTCTGGATTTCAAAAGCTATGGGGTGTCCCCCTTGCATCAATACTGCTCCAATTCCTTCTCCCGAAGCATCACATTCCAACACAAAGGGTTGGGTAAAATCTGGTAGGACCAATACTAGGGAGCTACTCATCACCTCCTCGAGCTTATCAAAATCTCTCTGTGCTATGGTTGTCCAACTAAATCTCCCTTCTTGGTTAGATACGTAAGTGGTGTAACTAGTTTAGAGAACCCTTTTATAGACTTCCAGTAATAGGTACAGATGCCTACAAACCCCCAAATTTCTGTGACATTATTTGGTTCGGGCCAATATCTAATAGCACAGATCTTCTCCTCATGGACTCTCACCCCATCCACTCCAATGATGTGGCCCAAATAAAGCATCTTTGTGAGCCCAAACTCACATTTAGAGAGCTCAGCATATAATTTATGCTCCTTAAGAATGCGCAATACTGCCTTAATATGCTGTAAATGCTCCTCCCATGTGTGGCTATAAATAATAAAATGTCATAAAAAAAGATCAATACAAACTTCCTTAAATGACCACGGAATATGTGGTTCATGTAAGATTGGAATGTTGCCGGAGCATTGGTTAGCCCAAAAGGAATTACCAAAAACTCTTAATGTCCATAGTGACATCAGAATGTTGTCTTGGGGATGTCTTGATCCCTCACCTTGATTTGGTGAAACCCGGATCTCAAATCAACCTTGGAAAAATACTTGGACCCTATTAGTTCATCCATCAATTCATCGATCCTGGGAATTGGGTACTTGTTCTTCATGGTCTTATTTTTCAAAGCTCTATAATCAATGCACATTCTCAATGTACCATCTTTCTTCTTCACCAAGACCCTTGAAGAGGCAAAAGGACTAGTGCTAGGCCGAATATATTCCAAAGCCAAAAGCTCCTAAATGGCCTTTTCAATTTCATCTCTATAGGATTTGGGATGCCTATACAGTGTAATGATCACTACTTGGATCCCTTACTCCAACTCAATAGTGTGCTCAAAACCTCGGTCAAGAGGTCTCCTAGGTGGAATATCTCCAAACATTGTAGAATATCGGTCCAAAATAGATTGTTCATCTGGATGTACTGATGAATCCTTGCTTCTTTTTTCTGACAAATGAAATTATACTACCCATTCTATGTGCCCTAAATGAAAATTTTCTTCAATCCTATGGGTTGAGATAATTTGGGGTGGATAGGTGTGTATGCCTTTGATTTTCTTATGTTTACCACTCCCCTTTTTTGTCCATTCCATCTCTAGGATCTCCTAATCAGTGGTAACCTTCGCTAAGGTGATTAACCACTGGACACCCAATATAAAATTGGTGTCTGGAATATCAACCAAAAAGAAGTAGTCTATCAATGTGTAGGTTCCCATAGTGATGGTTAATGTCGAAACATATTTGGCACACTGCATGGTTCTAACTCCTGGAACCAAAACTGATAAACCCTCAAGTCCTCTATGTGAATGCCCCTCCTTTTCACCAAATGTATATCAATAAAGTTATGGGTAGCTCCATTTTCTACCAATACTGATACTATTTTTCCCATAATAGTGCCCCTAACTCTCAAAGTTAGATACTTGGGAACTCCTCTCAAAGCTGAAAGAGTCCCTCCCATTGGAGCAAATGCCTTCACTACTTCTCCTGTGGGCTGTGCACCTCCTTTTTCTGCTACAACACTGGTCTCCTTCTCCTCATCAGAAAATATCTCAATACAATGGGCTTTCCCTGCAACACATTGGTGGTTTGGTACCCATGGTTCTCGACAAGTGAAACGATTTTTTTTCTTCCTTAGATCTCTCCGATCATTATCAAGAGATGTCTTCTCCTAATTCTCCTTTGGGCAAGAGGAGATCTTTTTCTAGAAGGGGGCTTTGGCCTTGGGTAAAGCATGTTGTAAATCCCTACCCTTCTCCATAGCCTCTTGGAGTGTAGTTGGTCTAGTGGATTTCACCAACCCATGCAATGGTTCATCCATCCCATCAATAAAAATGCATACTCTCGGGGTCATAGTGAGGTCAGATACTGTTGCGCCCCAAAGATGTCCTTTTCTTCCACAACATTTCACTTCATTTCCTTTGTTACTTATCAATTACAGGCTTAAATGATCAATATGATTAATTAAAGTTGCTTTAAGAATGTATATAATGACTAACTTGCTACACTTTTATGGTTTTGTTGTTGTAGTAATTTCTGACTAGACTTAGCTACAGAATGCAGCCATTCTGTAGCTAGTTGTTGATTCCGCAGCTGTATTCATGTTTTCATAGGCTCCAGGTGTCACCTCAAATAAAAACACATATGAGTGAATTACAGACTTCATCCACATCATTCCTTGCTCCCTACGAAGTCTGAGCAGAATTCTATAGGTGGTTATGCACGTGGGAAACCAAAACTAGGAGATAGACTTCTAATAGGAAAAGGACTGTACAAATGTCTTTAGTCATAGTACGAGACCACCACCAGAGTTATAATTTGATTTTAGTTGGGAAAGACATTTATTCGTATTTTATCTCAAGGAAAGTTATGTAATTTTCTTATAATAATGACTCGGGAGACCGAGAAACAGATAGCTAGATTTATGTTTTGTTGCTAGATCTCAGAAAACCGTAATACTCTGTTTTTGAAATACTTTTCCTTTAATGAAAGAAGCACTTCTTTATTGCAAGATTTGAGGAAACCTTGAGGAGACTTGTATGCTAATCCGGTGGTAGAGGGCCCTTACTGCCCGAGAAGCTTTGTGTACATTGTTTAGATAAGTAACTTTAGCCTTGTTTCATTCCTAGTTTAAGCAATTTTCTGAACTTTGTGTTTTATATTCACTTGCATTGGATGCTACAGTCTAGTCTTGTTCTTACGAATTATTCCAAAATATCACTAATATTGAATGAGATATAACTGTAGTATTTTAGGAGTTAGTTGCATTTCTCTGAACTTTATGTTTTTGTGCTCAATTACATCAGTTGTTACAGCTAGTCTTGTTCTTATGAACTCTTCCAAAATATCACTAACACTGGATGAGACATAGATGTGGTGTTTTAGAGCTTAGTGTGTTTTGTTGAACTTTATGTTTTTATGCTCATTTACATCACATGTTACAGCCAGTCCTGTTCTATGAATTATTCCAAAATACCACTAACTCCGAATGAGACAGAGCTGAAATATTTCAGTGATTAGTTGCATTTTTAGTTTAGTTGTAATACTCCGGAGGTTAATAGCACCCTAGTTCAGTTTCTATTCATTGTGTTTCAAGTTAGTTTAATTGCATTCCAGTTCATTTATAGTCACTGTATTTCAAGTTTGATTAGCTATTTGAATTAGACTTCACGACCTTCATTATTTACAAACTACTCTTGTTATTAATCTCTTCCAATACATCATCATATGGACATGAAGTAGTGATATCAGTTCAGGGCCTTGACTGTTTTGCAATCTCTTATAATTGTGCAAATAGCCTTTTTCCCAAAACTATTCCAAAAGACTTCTAATTTCTGAATAAGGTTTAGTAGTGACAATTTAAGTTGCAGAATGGATTAATTTCAGTGTCATAGGTTAATTTAGAGTAGAGTTCCTCACTGTGTTGCAGACTATCTTTTCCAAATATGTTCCAACAAATTTCTAGCCATGGATAAGATTTTCTCTGTGATCTTGTAGGTGTTTGTTTACTTAGAAGAACCTCATGGCACTAACTTATCCTTTTCTCAAGCTATTCCAACATATTTCTAATGAATGAATGGGATTGAGTTCATGTTATGAGTTATTGAGTTCATGTTGTGAGTTATTGAGTTCTTGCTATGAGTTATTTTTCTTGTTAAAGTATTGCATTTTCTGTTCTCAAGAGCCATACATAATTTAGAATATGTTTTGCTCTGTTTTAGTGTGACCAACAACTTCTCTTTGCCAAAACTTAGTTCTTTTCCCTCTTAGAATAAAAACACAAAACCAAAAACATTGGAAAAACACTAAACACAACGTAGTGAGAAACAAATACCTAGGCACATATAGTGCACTTCACTTCAACAGTTTACTAACCCTGGTTGACAATTTATGACCTCAATTTAGGAACACTAAGTTGAGCAGACATTTTGGCGCCGTTTTCGGGGAAGTGTAACTAGGTAGCCTTGTTTCTTACCTCCCAAAAACAATGATATGCGTAGAGAAAGAGACTCAAGGAGTAGATTCATAAGAAGCAGAAGCTTGATTCCTAGAAAACCACTTGTTTCACCAAGACCAAGAGCCAGCACACCTTCAACTAAAACCCACATTCCATCCTTTACTGATCCTATAATTCTAGAGGACTTAATATTAGATATTCCATTAGAAATACCTTCCACTTTACCCACTGAACCTGTCTTAGAAGAAGATTCAGGAACCCCTACTAGGGACATAAACTTTTCAACTTCCACGGAAGAATCAACTATGGCAGAAGAAGGGGGAGGAGGAGTTTTTAATGGAGAACACACACTATTTGGAGGGGGTAGAGGTAGAGGTAGAGTAGAATGAGGTAAAGTTACAGAAGGAGAAGGAGGCAGAGGAAGAGGTAGAAGAGAAATGGGAAGCTCTTTTGGGTTTCCTATAGTAGATGAAGAAACCAATGCAACTATGAAAAAAATTTCACCCTCTGTCCTTCCAAACTTTTATGGAATTAAAAATGATGATCCTGAAACCTTCCTATTTGAATTTGAAGTCCTATGTAGAACCTATGACTACTTACAAGATGCCCAAAAACTTAAATTGTTCCCTTCAACATTGAAAGGAGCAGCATTAAAATGGTTTATGAGTTTGATCAACAGTTCTATTAGGACATGGGAAGACATGAAACAAAGAATTTCTAGAGAGGTATTTGGATTACTGTATGCCAGTCAACCATAAGGAGGAAGTGTTTAAAATGTTACAAAAAAAGGATGAAAATTTGGAAGATTTGTTGGAGAGGTTTAACTATAACATCAAGAGGGAAAAATGGAAAAATTAGACCAAGACACCTTGAAATCTCTCTTGTTGAAGACAATTAGGGATGAGTGGTTAGATATCCTTAACATGATGGGAAAAGGGGATATATATTAGCTCACATTACCTGAAATAGCTGAATTATGTATCAACCTTTCAAGAGGGAAATCTAAAACTGTAAAAGGACCAAGAGACCCTGCTCTTGCAAGAGCAAGTAAGTCTGCTTCTAGGACAGTAAGTAGGGAAGAAATAGGACATATGCTTGATGAATTCAAATCTGACATTTTAGGGAGTATTAGTGAACAAATAGACACCCTTAAACTACAAAACAAGCAAAAAGCTGAATCTGATGCCTTAGCAATCTTTTGTCCCAAATGTAGAAAGAAACATGCCTTGAGAGAGTGCCCTTTGGATGCAAAAGTTGTGGAGAATTGTGTAATTTGTTCAGAAAAACATGAGACCAAGAGTTTTCCTTCACTTCCTGGTCTTAAAGCTGTCTTTCAAGAAGAAACTCCTACAAGTTCCACAGACTCTCAATTTTGTCTCCAGGAGGCCTTAGCAAGGACCTCAAACACAAGGATTTCATGATCAGTTATATAATCAACCCCCACCAAATTGGAATTCTTAGCAGCAACCTTGGCCCCAATTTCAAAATCAATCACAAACTTGGGCACAAGGAGCACAAAATCCCTATGGAAGATACTCTCAGTACTATCAATATCCACCATCTTATCCACCATATCCACATTTTCCTCCTCAACAAAATTTTCAACAAAATCCTCAAAAAAATACACAACATCACAATAAAACACTTCCATTACCATTTCCTCAGAAAAAAAATCAGTTTCCTGCCCAACCTATACCAAACCCCAACAATAAAAATCCTCAGAACACATACATGATAGAAGGCCAACAATTTCCAACTTATTTGATCACTCCTTTAGACCTTAGTGATGTTCAACTTAGTTCTGGAATAACACTTGAAAAAAGGAAACCTTCTGTAATCATACAAGAGCAAGACAATTCTGAGGAAGATTCTCTATGGGTAAATAAAAGTCTTGAAGAGAACACAACTTTCCAAGACCCAATCATTGAAAAATAAAAACAAAAAGAACCAATAATTTCAACTCCTATATTAGAGCAGCCATCAACATCCACTTCTACACCTCCCTTTCCAGAAAGATTACAAATTGATAGGGGTGTAAAAAAACAAATTATGGTGCCTAATTATGATTTCCTGGATGAGCTGAGAAATGTTTGTATTAAGATCCCATTATTGCAAGCTATCAAGGAAATTCCAATCTTAGCAAAGACAATAAAGGAGTTGAGCATGAAGAAAACAAGAAAAAGAATAAGAGAGATAAAGAAAATTCAACTGGCAGGAAAAATAATAGATATCATGATGGGTAAGATTGCTATTCCAAAGTATCTAGACCCAGGAAATCCAGTTGTTAAAATACACATTAATGGAATTGAGATCCAAAACACACTTATTGATTTAGGAGCAGCGATCAATATCATGAGTAGACAAATCATGGATAGACTGAAACTTCCTAATCTTCTTTTTACACCCACATTATTACAATTAGCAGACATATATGTGATCAAACCTGTTGGGGTAATAGAAGACATTCCAGTGTCCCTAGATTCCTGGGAGTATCCTGTGGATTTTATGATCCTAACTCCTAAGAATAATCTAGGAGGACATCCTATTATATTATGAAGACCTTGGTTAGCTACAGCTGATGCTTTCATTAGTTGTAGATCCGGTGATATGTACATCTCTGATGGTAGTTCAACCAAGAAATTTACCTTGTATCCTCCAACAAGAACAATTACAGAATTAGATGATACTCAATGGATAGAGGATGAAGAAGACTTACAACCTCTCTTCACAATTTTAGAAATTAATGAAGATAGCTAGATTCTGAATACCTTTGAAAACTTTGAATCCTCTTCGGAATACAAACATGAACAATTTCAAGAAGAATCCAACATTGAATTTTTATCATCAAGACAGATGCCTCTCTATTCCATGGATAAATTTGGTAGCTCTACAATTGAGATATTTCCAGGCAAAGCTTTAAACATAAACAAGAACCTAGAGAAATTTCAACAAGCAGAGCTAGTCAATATATTACAGAGACATTCTTCTGCATATGCATGGGAGTTCAATTATATGAAAGGGATAAGTCCCAAGACTTGCACTCATCACATCTATATATAGGAAAATTGTAAACCAATCAGACAACCTCAAAGACGGATGAATCCAAATCTTAGGGAAATTGCTAAAGAAGAATTGCAAAAGTTGTTAAATTTTAACTTTATCTATCCCATTTCAGATAGTCAGTGGGTTTCTCCTTTGGTAATTGTGCCAAAGAAAAATGGTAAATGGAGGGTATGTATTGACTATCGAGAATTAAACAAAGCTACTCTTCAAGATCATTTTCCCCTACCTTTCATAAATCAGGTATTAGATACATTAGCTGGAAAAAATTACTTCTCATTTTTAGATGGGTTTAGTGGTTATAATCAAATCCAAGTAGCACTTGAAGATCAAGACAAAAACACATTTAACTGTCCTTGGGGTACCTATGCTTACCGAGTATTGCCATTTCGATTATGCAATGCACTTGCAACATTTCAAAGGGCAGTACTAGGAATCTTTTCAGATCTAATACATGATTGTGTAGAGGTATATATGGATGATTTCACAATTTATGGAGACACATTTGAAGAAACCTTAACAAACTTGGAAATTTTTTTAAAGAGATGTAAAGAAGAAAATCTTTCACTTAGTCATGAGAAGTGTTTTATGATGTTTACTGAAGGAATTGTTTTAGGACATCACATTTCAGGGGATGGGATTAGATTTGATGAGTCAAAAGTTGAAGTCATCTCTAACTTATCTATTCCAAGTTGTCAAAAAGATGTTAGGAGTTTTCTAGGATTTATAGGATATTATCGAAGGTTTATAGAAAACTTCACCAAGATAACATCTCCACTTTTCAAATTACTTACCAAGGACTGTGAATTCAAGTGGAATCTTGATTTCCAGTTAGCTTTTGAGACCCTGAAAACAAAAATATCTGAAGCACCTATTTTAAGGGGACCTAACTGGAAGTTACCTTTTCATATTTCAACAGATGCCTCAGATACAACTTTAGGAGCAGTATTGGGACAAAAAGACCTGATTCCTTATGCCATCTATTATACAAGTAAAAATTTGACTCCTTCAGAGTTAAATTATACTGTAACTGAAAAAGAGTTTTTAGTTGTTGTTCATGCCATAAACAAATTCAGACACTATATAACAGGCTATGAAACTTTTGTTCACACAGATCACTCTGCAATTAGATATTTAATGAACAAATCAATTACTAATGGCAGAGTCATAAGATAGTTATTGCTTTTACAAGAATTCAACATTACCATTCTAGATAGGCCTGGAAAACAAAACACAGTAGCTGATTTCCTATCTAGACTCCAAAACATCAAAGATGACACTCCAGTTGAAGATCAATTTCCTGATGAATATCTTTTTGCAATTTCTACTCAAACTCCTTGGTTTGCTGACTTTGCTAATTATTTAGTTTCAGGAAAATTTCCTTCAATAATGAATGCAAGAGATAAAATAAAAATCATTTATGACAGTGCAAAATATTCATGGGTTGCTAATGAGTTGTACAAGACAGGTCCAGATTTGATCATTAGGAGATGTGTTTGGGAAGATGAGATGCCTGAGATTCTCAAAGCATGTCATGATGAACCTTGTGGCGGACACTTTGCTGATAAGAGGACAGCTTATAAGGTCCTTCATTTAGGATATTATTGGCCATCCCTTTTTAAAGATGCTAAAGAGTATGTCAAAAGGTGTGACAGTTGCCAAAGGGTAGGGAAACCTTCTCCTTCAAGTGAGATGCCATTGCAACCTCAGGTACATATTGAACCTTTTGAAAAATGGGCTTTAGATTTTGTAGGACCTATTAGTCCTCCATCAAAGCAAAAGAAATATATATTAGTTTGCACTGATTATGTTACCAAATGGATAGAAGCCAAGCCATTACTTTCTGCTACCGAAGCATCTGTAGTTAATTTTCTTTTTGAGGATATTTTTACTCGTTTTGGTGTCCCAAAAGAAATTGTTACAGATCAAGGAGCTCAATTTACATCAAATCTAGTGGAAAAAATGATGGAGAGGTAAAAAATCAGAAACAGAAAATCTACTCCTTATCATCCACAAGCAAATGGTCAAGTGGAATCTACTAATAAAGTCATTGAAGGGATCCTAACAAACACTGTCCATTTACATAGAAGAGATTGGGTAGACAGGCTTCCTGAAGCTTTGTGGGCCTATAGAACTACATGGAGAAGCACAACAGGTCATAATACCTATAAACTTGTTTATGGAAAACAAGTTTTGTTTCCCATATAGTTTCATATTCAAACTTTTAAAATGGCAGTTCAGCTAGGACTTGATCTAACAGAGGCACAAAAGCACAGATTGGAGCAGATTAATGAATTGGATGAGATCAGACAAGATGCAGTTCAGAAAAAAAATATAGTCCAACATCAAAGGACTAGATGGCATGATAAGTACATCAAGGAAAAGAAGTTCAAAGAAGGTGACTAGGCTCTCTTGTTTGATTCAAAGTTCAAGGATTTTCAAGGTAAATTCCAAACACATTGGCTTGGGCCATATGAAATTATAAGAATTTTTGATAATGGAGCAATCAAAATTAGGACAATAGATGAAGAAAAGGTCACTTTTCTTGTAAATGGTCATAGATTGAAGCTGTATCATAAGCCACTTTCAAGAGAAGAATTTGTCAAGAGATTCCAGGAAAACAGTGATGTGAAGTTAATGAAGAAGAAATTTTCTTCTTCATCAACTTAGTTGAATTTTCTGAATTCAAAAGCATTAAATAATAATAATAATAATAATAATAAAGTATAAACATGAAAACTAATCACTGATTAGCATCTTTATACAGAAAAGATAAAGTGAAAATCAGAATCCTTCTGACACTTTAGCTTTTCAAATTTGTTTTTTTTTTTTTTTTCTGCAAGAAGTCATTACAAAATCATAAGTTTCACTCCACCATGTCTCATTTAATTCATATTTCATTCATTCCATTCATCCATACTTCATTCATTCCATTCCATGGTCCATTTCATTTCCATCTCATATTTCTAAATTTGATCTCTTTCTACAGATTGAGTGTTACAAGTTATGAATTGCAAACCACTTTTTATGTTCCATTCCACTTCACAGTGGTGATTCATTTCATTCCATTACATTTCACCTCACTTCTGATCCATTCCACCATATTTCATGATCCATTTCATACAACACTCCATTCCATGTTTCAAAGTTCCTACAGGTACATTCTGCAGCTAGTCAGACATTCTGCAGCCAGCTAGACATTCTGCAGCCAGACATCCTGAAGACAATTATCCAGCAGAAAATCGACCCTGCACACCTATGTCAACAAGAAAAAAATCAAAGGAATTATGAATACTGAAGAATAAATGATTTTCAAAGGAGGACAAAGCATATCAAAATCATAAAAGTTAAAAGAAAGGCAAAGGTAAAGTTGTAAAATTATTATGATGACAGAATATGAAAGTTATAGTATATTTAGGTCATGTATAATTCAAAAAGTTGTTTTAATTACTCGTGTTGATCATGCCTATTAAACCTATCATAAAAACTTTGGACAAAATCCCTTCCACTCCGCCATTTCAAATCATCATTTAAAACTTAACAGTTAAGTACTGAAGTGACCTAATCAGTCATGTCACCAGCCGAAGTATTTAGTGATGATTTTGAATTGCTTACGAAATGTTTCCATGGTCTTTTCTCCCATGATGGTTCTCAAACTCATTAATTCATGTAAATCACCCTCACTACATTTCACTCATTCTATAACCTCTTCATATCACCCTTCCGTAGCTAATTCCTACTGCATAAACAGAGAACAACATCTTTGGGGCAAAGACAACTCTTTAACAGCCATTTCCACAGTAGATAGAAGGGCAGTAAATTGAAGGTTGAAAAGAGAAGCTTGGGTCTCACAGTAAGATCCGAACCAGTTGGAACCAAGTACTTGGAGGGTTATCCACAAATCAGAGAAATGCTACAGCAGGCTGGATGGTTACAATTCTTGGAAAACTTTAATGGTTTTTATAAGGAGGTAACTAAAACATTTGCACGGTCCTTCAATGGAGCAGAGGTCGAGATAGGAGATATTAAATTCACTATTATAGAGGCTTTCATTGCAGAAGCAACGGAATTACCCAGGTAAGGAGAACAGTGGTTCAAAAATAGGGAATTTCATAATGAGGCATGGAGGCAAATGCTTAAAACACCGGGTATGGATGTTTACATTTTTAAGAAGGGTATTCCTAGCTCAGCACTGAAGAATAAATGGCGGAATAAGTTACTCATTTTGAAAAAATTTATAACTTGTGAGGGAAGGTTTGGTACGCTCTATGTTTATCATATTCGGTTAATGATGCATTTATTAGATGAAGAAATTAATTTACCATTTTTCCTACGTCATAGTCTGAAGAGAATGGCCTCTAATGTACAAAAGAGGGTTCAATTCCTGGAAACCACTTTGTACCACCACAACCTAGTTAAAATCCTAATTGAACATCATTTGAGAAAAATGGGAGACAATTGGGATGAGTTTTTAGTGAGGAATCACTTTGAAGAACCCAAGGAACCTACATCTGAAGGCAAGCCTACAAGAATAAGCAGGAGAGGGAAAATTTCCGAAGCTGTTGAAACTAAAACTGGTAAGTCTATACAAGAGGATAGTGAAGAGATAATTTCTGAGAAATTGACTGAAATTAGGAAACAACTTAAGAAAGAGAAGATGATAAGAAGATATGCCAAGGAGAGAGGTGAAGGACCATATCAACCAAGACGAAGCCACAGACTTAGAGGTATATTGAAGAAAACGAGGATTAGACAAACGGGAATCATAAACGTTGAGGATGAAGAGACACCAAATGCTAGATCACCTGAGTACCAATATGAAGAGGATCTTGATGAAGGAGCTCTAGATATAGACCCAACACAACAACAAATTTATAATTATGTTGAGACATTAGAGAAGAGAGCCTCATAAAGTAGAGACAAAACTCCTAGCCCACCAAAATCTGCAATTGATGTACTAAGAAGAGACAAATATGAGTTAGAAGTACTCAATAGGCATATCAAGAATGAGAATGACATTTTAAGGGAGCAGGTTAAGCTGAAAAGTGATATGAATACAACTCTCTCTCTGCAAATGGAAACGTTGTACAAGGCTAGTGAGAAATTGAAGAAAAAAAACAAAAAGTTGAGCAGGGCACTTATAAATTTGAGATTCAAGTTGGTCATAAAGAAGCCTAGGAGGCCATTAACTATTAGGAAAAGGAGAAGAAGGAGCCTAGATGTCCTAGCAGAAGTCTCAGAATATATGGGTTGATTGCATGAGGACATGCAAAAACTTTGCAGTGGGGGTATGTTGAGCCCCAAAGATGTCCTTTTCTTCCACCACATTTCACTTCATTTCCTTTGTTCCTTATCAATTACAGGCTTAAATGATCAATAGGATTAATTAACGCTGTTTTAAGAATGTATATAATGACTAAATTGCTACACTTTTATGGTTTTGTTGTTGTAGTAATTTTTTACTAGACTTAGCTACATAATGCAACCATTCTGTAGCTAGTTGCCGATTCCACAGCTGTTGTTACACCATTTTTTGGTCATCTAACCTACTATCATTAGATGGACCCAAGTACACCACGTAAGACCAATTTTACCCTAAGTAAAATTGCTTTCACTATGTTAAATAAATTAATAAAACACATTTATTAGGTTGTTTATGGTCTAAACAGGAAACCCCAAAAGGAAATATTAAACAAACCTATATTTGTTTGATTTTCCTGGTCATGTTTAACCCAAAACAAAGAAATTAATTAGATAAATCTTTATTTATCCTATTATTTTCTAGGAATAATTATTTAAATCTCATTTAAATAATATTCCTTGTTAAATATGACTAAATCACCCATAAATAATTAAATAAATCATTATTTATTTGATTATCCTTCAACTACTTCCTTAAAATGATAAATAAATCATTTATTTATTTATTATTCACAAATAAAGGGATTTGACCCAAGTCAAATACCTTTTCCCTCCAACAAATATAATAAAATATTCCATAAAAGGTGGATCTAGATTTGGTTAACATTTTTTTAATCATGCACCAAGATCTAGAATGACCCAATATTTTGTTATAAATAGGAGGGTTTTTCCTACCATTCTTCACCTTTTGTTGCCTATTAGATCACTCTGGATCTATACACTTGGTCACATTTTTCATTATTTGCTGTGTGAGCTCCCTTTGAGTTCTATCTTTGTCTGGGTTTTCTACACCAACAAGAGAGAGATATTCTATATTTGAAGTGTTGAGGACTTCCAAGAACCCATCCCATTGAGGAGAATTGGATACACCTTCTTGTTTTCCTCCCAGGTGCCTTTAATACAAAAATTCTTTCAAAAAACATTGTTCTTGTCTTGTCTATTGGATGTATGGAGCAAACTCTTGATTTTACTGCTTAATGTCTTTCTATGCATAGATCTAGTTTTTTGCAGCACTTGCCTTGATCAACTAACTGCAGATCTGAAGATATTGGCAGCCATATTTGATGTTAGGGCTATAAGTTATGCGTAGATAAAGTGGTCTTTTTTCGTATGCTTCGACAAAAGATTCATACTAACAGCTGTCTTCATGTTTTCATAGGTTCTAGGTGTCACCTCAAAGAAAAACGCATATGGGTGAATTCCATAGTTCATCCATATCATTCCTTTCTCCCTACGAAGTCTGAGCATAATTCTATAGGTGGTTATGCATGTGGGAAACCAAAACTAGGAGATAGACCTCTAATAGGACAAGGACTGTACAGATGTCTTTAATCATAGTACGAGACCACCAACAGAGTTCTAATTTGATTTTAGTTGGGAAAGAAATTTATTCCTATTTTATCTCAAGGACAGTTATGTAATTTTCTTATAAGAATCACTAGGGAGACCGAGAAACAGATAGCTAGATTTATGTTTTGTTGCTAGATCTCAGAAAACCGTAATACTCTGTTTTTGAAATACTTTTCCTTTAATGAAAGAAGCACTGATTTATTGCAAGATCTGAGGCAACCTTGACGAGACTTGTATGCTAATACGGTGGTAGAGGGCCCCTATTGCCCGAGAAGCTTTGTGTACATTGTTTAGATAAGTAATTTTAGCCTTGTTGCATTCCTAGTTTAAGCAATTTTCTGAACTTTGTGTTTTATATTCACTTGCATTGGATGCTACAGTCTAGTCTTGTTCTTACGAATTATTCTAAAATATCACTAATATTGAATGAGATATAACTATAGTATTTTAGGAGTTAGTTGCATTTCTCTGAACTTTATGTTTTTGTGCTCAATTATATCAATTGTTACAGCTAGTCTTGTTCTTATGAACTCTTCCAAAATATCACTAACACTGGATGAGACATAGCTGTGGTGTTTTAGAGCTTAGTGTGTTTTGTTGAACTTTATGTTTTTATGCTCATTTACATCACATGTTACAGCCAGTCCTATTCTATGAATTATTCCAAAATACCACTAACTCTGAATGAGACAGAGCTGAAATATTTCAGTGATTAGTTGCATTTTTAGTTTAGTTGTAATACTCCGGAGGTTAATAACACCCTATTTCAGTTTTTTTTCACTGTGTTTCAAGTTAGTTTAATTGCATTCTAGTTCAGTTATAGTCACTGTATTTCAAGTTTGATTAGCTAGTTGAATTAGACTTCACGGCCTTCATTATTTACAAACTACTCTTGTTATTAATCTCTTCCAATACATCATCATATGGACAAGAAGTAGTGATATCAGTTCAAGGCCTTGACTGTTCTGCAATCTCTTATAATTATGCAAATAGCCTTTTTCCCAAAACTATTCCAAAATACTTCTAATTTCCGAATAAGGCTTAGTAGTGACAATTTTAGTTGCAGAATGGATTAATTTCAGTGTCATAGGTTAATTTAGAGTAGAGTTCTTCAGTGTGTTTCAGACTATCTTTTCCAAATATGTTCCAACAAATTTCTAGCCATGGATAATATTTTCTCTGTGATCTTGTAGGTGGATGTTTACTTAGAAGAACCTCATGGCACTAACTTATCCTTTTCTCAAGCTATTCAAACATATTTCTAATGAATGAATGGGATTGAGTTCATGTTATGAGTTATTGAGTTCATGTTGTGAGTTATTGAGTTCTTGCTATGAGTTATTTTTCTTGTTAAAGTATTGCATTTTCTATTCTCAAGAGCCATACATAATTTAGAATAGGTTTTGCTCTGTTTTAGTGTGACCAACAACTTCTCTTCGCCAAAACTTAGTTCTTTTCCCTCTTAGAATAAAAACACAAAACCAAAAACATTGGAAAAACACTAAACACAACGTAGTGAGAAACAAATACCTAGGCACATATAGTGCACTTCACTTAAACAATTTACTAACCCTGGTTGAAAATTTATGACCTCAATTTAGGAACACTAAGTTGAGCAGACAGATACCATGACTAAAAGATTTAGAAACTCAGAGATGTAGGTTTCTAAATCTCCCAATTTCTTGATCTTGGTTATCCCAACAAAGTGTGCCTCTGGATCCCTGGGATCAAATCTCTCCACCAACCTTCTGGTGAAGTTTGAATATGAAGTGATACTATCATGCCCAAGTGTAGATAACCTATGAAACCACCACTCATGTGCCTCACCTTCTATATTCAATGTTTCTATCTTGATATCCTCCAATTCTGAAACTCTGTTGAGTTGGAAATAAGTATCCAGCTTCTCTACCCAAGCCTTGGTTGTGCACTTGGGTGATCCATCATAAGAGGAAAAAAAGAATTTGCCCAAACTGCATTATATATCTGAGTTTTGCATGTACCCTCCCTTTTTATGGTGATTGAAGGATCTCCTACCATCCTTGATCCGACAAAACTCCTGAAAGTTCAAATGTTCCTTGAATCTTCAGGTTTGAGATTCATATTCCACAAAATAGTCACCAAGGGTTTCTTCCCTCAAGGGCCCTCCTTCCTCACCTTCCAAAGATAGGAATGTGGGCATAGTGGAGCATTGTGAAGAAGGCTATGCTACTATTTTATCCCACCAAAAATGTGAGGTGCTGGAGTTTTGTCCATGGTGAAACCATCTAGGGGATTCCTTCTGTCTTTCAAATCTCATCTCCTTGATATATTTTGCAATGTCCTGCATATTCTGAAGAAGAATTTTTTGAATCTCTCTCTCCTCCATGGCTGTAGATATATTTCCCCACAAGCTGAGCCAATATTAGAGCTCTGATACCACTGTAATATTCCTAATTAGGAAAAACAACAATATAAGCACCAAAATTTCATTATTCAAAAAATTACGTTATAACAGTAAAGAAAAACCCATGGATCCATTGGTTTATGTATCATAGCAACCAAATATACAATGGGATGAGAAATAAATCATTCCAACTTAGTTAAACAGGCCTCCCAAACCTAGAAAAGCCCAAAAACACTACAATCCCATGACTACTGCAAAACAAAAATTCTGAAGCATATAACAATGCAGTCCAATGAGGGTTACTGGTACATAAATAGAAAAACAAATGGATCTGCTAATATATTACTCAAAAGTGATGAAAAATGGAGATCTAGTCTCTTTTACACAATCCCAAGATAACCCGGCAAGGGTTTCTTGAAAGGCATGAGATATAAAAAGTATAAACTGTAGATCTGTGGTTGAATCATGTTGTCTTACTGAAGCTCTACATAAATATAGTTGAAAATACAAATAAATGGTTGTAACCTCTCGTTACTAACTTTCCGGGTGAAAGGCTGGTCCTTTCACTAGGAAACTAGCTCATAAACAGAGTTTTTGACCCTTCTACTACAACACCATGAAAAATAACGCAGTTCCTATTGGAAATTGGGTTCAACGCTCCCTGTGTGTTTCGTGACATGGAATAACCACCTTTCATGGATCCTAAATCCGGTGATTTTAGCGGATACTAATGCCTGTGGGTTTTGGTCTGACGACAATCGTGATTCCAACAATTGGTATCAGAGCTACAAGTTTTGAGTTCGAAACTCACCTGGCTTGCGTTGGGGGGGAGATTGTTGGACATTGGGTTCAATGCTCCCTGTGTGTTTCGCGACATGGACTAAATGCCTCTCGTGGATCCTAACTCCAGTGATTGTAGCAGAGACTAATGCCTGTGGGTTTTGGTCTAACGACATTTGTGATTCCAACAGTTACTCAAGGAGACTGCACTGTGGCTATAGGTGACTGCTTCAACCAATTCTAGATGGTGGAAATGAAGCTCAGAATACTCCTCTCAGGTTTCTTTCCCAAGTCCTCTAAGAAAGAGTGGGGAATTCCCACATGGAAATTCCCTTGTACTAAACAGTATAGCAAACCCAGCTAAACAGATGAAGCATGCAATAAGTCATAAGACTCAAACATAAACAATATTCTGAATGCCTCTCATGGCTGCCATCCCTTCCCTTATATTCTTTGTGAGTTTCCTCACCCTTGGCCCCACTCATTTATGAGGTTACTTCCATGCAAAGACTCTTCCTCCAAAACTGTGTTGTTCCCACTAGCTCCACTCTCTTCTTTGGTAGCATTGTTGATTTGGTCAACCTTGATCTAGTCTACATGAATTGCTCCCTTTCACACCCAAGGTGGCTTTATTTTGACTATCTAAACTATTCCACATTCACACTGGAAGTGTTTTATTCCTACTAAAGAGATTTAAGTGTCTCCTTACCCCATTTATTCTTGTAGACTGAAAATAAAAGTAACATATAATATTCCAACTAGCTAAAAGATAATTGGGAATATTACAAATTCATTCTAACAAAGTGACTATCCTTTTGCAACTAATTAGGCCTATAATACACACAAAAAGGACATCTAACAATCCTCTAGTCCATTCGACCTAGTTGCCAATCCTTGCAGCCTCCTCAATAGAGATAAACCATGCCGAAATCACCATAAAAAAAATCCAACCTTGCTCCAAAACTATTTTTCCATGCTACAGATTAAGTCATCTCCAAGAAAAAATCACAAATAGGCCATACAAGATCTTTTTTCCTTCTCTTGGACCCGCCTTCAATCTGCGGCCCAAAATAAAATGTATACTCTTGATTTTCTTACATGGATGTGCCTCAAATGAGGTCTAACTCACCTCTTTTTATACAAGTATTTAGGGAAACACCTAGCCCATCAAAGGGTCACCTCATGTCAAGGATGACTTGAATTCTCTAGACAATTTTCCCAAAATTAAATTCAAAAATTCATATCTTCACTTCTACAACTTGGATTCGAGTGATTTTCATTGTGTTTGTTTATTCTCAGAGTCCTATATCAACTCAAATTATCCTATGTAGAAATATAATCACAAATTAACACCCACATATTTGGGTGCAAATCCCAAAAGCTTGGGTTTCACTACCACAAGCCACACTTGTGTGCCAAATTCTCCACAACTCTCAAGCCTAGGGTTTGGAGTACCTCCCAAGAGACAAATCTCAACATTTACATCAGATGGATGTGAGGAATGCTTCCTTAATGGTGCGATTTAGGAAGAGGTGTACATAGAGAATCCTCAAGGTTTTGAGGTGCATGTAAAGGAATCTCATGTTTTCAGATTAAAGAAGGCCTTGTATGGACTCAAGAAAGCTCCAAGATATTGTTATGCTCAAATTGATAACTATCTAATGAGAATGGGATTTACCAAAAGTAATGCCAATACAAAACTCTATTTTAAGGTTGTGAAGAATGCACTTGTGATCCTATTTCTATATGTTGATGGTTTGTTTCTAACATATGCTGAGCCTCTCACAATTCAATGTAAAAATAAGTTGGCTTCTGAATTTGATATGAAGGATCTTGGTTTGATGCATTGTTTCTGGGGACTGTAAGTATGTCATAAACCTAGTGAATTATTCCTTGGTCAAGGAAAGTATGTTATTGGAATCCTTAAAAAATTTGGCATGATGTACTATAAATCCATGGCTACTTCCATGGTGACTAATTTGAATAAGCTAAGAGGCTGTGAATCCATATTGGTATATCCATCTATGTACCATATATTTATTGGCTCGTTGATTTATTTGGTTGACGCCAGGTTGGTCATTTTCTTTGCTGTAAACATGTTGAGCCAGTTCTAGGGGGAATTGAGACATGTGCACTAGATTTCAACAAACACATTTTGAGTTATCTACGTGGTACTATGAACCATGTTTTGAGATATGTCATAAATAAGGTTTTACAACTTCAGGGATATACATATGATAATTGGGCAGGAAGTTTTGATGATAGGAAGAACACTTTGGGGTTATGATTCACCATATGATCCGCTATGATATCTTGGATGACCAGGAAGCAGATATTTGTTGCACTCGACACTGTAGAAGAAAAATATGTTGCAGCCAATGAAGCATATACAAAAGCACTATGGCTTTGAAAGTTGTTTGCAAGATTGTTTGACCAAGAGATTGAACCAACCATGATATACTGTGATAATCAAAGTTGTGTGAAGCTTTCAGAGAATCATGTGTTCCATAATATGTCAAAGAATATTGAGATAAAGTACCACTAAATCCATGAAATGGTACAAATAAGAGAAATAAGGCTTGATTATATCTCCACCGATGAACAAAAAAATGATATTTTAATGAAGCCATTGCCCAAAGAGAAGTTCATGTACTTCAGAGACAAGCTGGTGCTTGTGGATATTACCCCTCTCATTGAGAGGGAGTTATTACTTGATAGAAACATGGATGAAATTTCTCTTGATATGAAGAATAGTATGAGAGACCCAGAGTGCTCCCAAAATTGGGATAAGAGAGTGGCTCTTGCTGAGGAGACCTGATCACTCCCTGGTTAAGGGTTGAGTGAGGTATTGCAACATCTAGACCTGATCAATCCCTAGGTAAGGGTTGAGTGAGGTCTTTAAACATCTAGACCAAATAACGCCCCAGGATAGGGTTGAGTGAGGTCTTGTAGAATCTAGAACCAATCACACCTTAGGGTAGGGTTAAGTGAAGTCTTTCAACATTAGAGCCTAGAGTGCTCCCTAGGAGGGTTGATTGAGTACTCCCCATGAGGGTTGAGTGAGTGCCTACTAGTACTCCCTAGGATGGTTTAGTTTCAACATTTTGGCCTAGTGAGAGGCATTGATATTTGAGGATTGATCACTCCTAGAGAATGAATGTTGATCTGTTGATGATAAGCCATAGGTTAGGTACCTGCAACCAGAATATGGCTACTAGCAGATGCTAACGGTAGATGATGATGCTAATAATGATGATGTTGATGATTATTTGATATAACCTTTTCCTTATAGAAATTTGTCTACTTGAGAATATCTATGATAGTCATTATGAATACCTCCTTAGTTAATAGGGAGTGTTGAGTTTTGTAACTATGTTCGGTCTTCATAATTTATATTTGGCTAATTGATGTATTTATATTGATTATTTTAAAGCATATTTTAAAATGCTAGAGTCAAAAGAAAATTATTTTTTGAGTCAAGTCCCATTACTTTTGAAAGAATAAGATTTGAATTTTTGAATTTGGAATTTTTGGCTCCAAGTTTGTGAAGTCGGCCTCCCTCCAAATCAAAATAGCCCAGGAAAATGGCACACCCATTCAACCTAGCATATCACGATATAAAGGTAGCTCGACCTCATTGGCTCTCCGCCAATTTATACTCTCTCAAGAAGACAGTTAATGAGAATCCTAATACAAATCAAGAAGGGAATGCAGGATGAATTGGATATATTTCTCCCTCTCAAGCTTGCATGTGTGTATAGTCTCTCTCTCTATATCTCTCTATGAAATTCACATTTTATGGGTTTTTTATGTTGTAGGTGCCAAAATTTCTGGGCAGTTGTTGGTGGTCAAAATTCTTGGATTTTGGCAGTTTTAGGAGGACTGAAATTCACAGTCAAGATCAGGCAGAGCGAAGTGATGGATTATCTTGGGAGGCTTCACTTGGAGGGTTTGTCCAGGTGTTACCTAGTTAAGGACAAGTAGGTCTAGTTGTGCCTCTTGTTGAATATAATATTTTCTATATTGAAAATGTTGTTGGATTCCACCCCTTATGGTTTTCCTAGGGTAAATATTGTCTTCTCTTTGTGAATACTGATCTATAACATTTTACTATTTTTGGATGGTTGGATTTATGAAGTATAGTTATTGAATGATATATTGGAATAATTAAAATAATATAAACATCAAAAGTGATTATCATTTTTTTTCAGAAATATTGTGCTAGTCTCTATTTCCCTTAGAAAATCAACATGAGTTAGTTAGATTGCCACTATACTCCTGAGTCTAATGCAACTGCCCACAATGAATGATATATGGGTAAATAGAGTTTCAAACCTAGGTGGGGCCCCTATATTTTTTGGAAAATTCCTTCTAGTGTGGGACGTACACCATTAAGCCTAGCCCAATGTGTTGTGTGCTTGTAAATTGTTACTAGATAAATTTCAAGAATTATCAAGGACTTTAAATGAAAGCTAAGTTCATCGCTAGAATTATAATAGTGTAAAATGAAAGCTAAGTTCATCGCTAGAATTCTACACGGACTTAAATGTTTGAATACAAAGTCACATATAATTTTGGAGCCACTATCTTGATGTGATATTATAGATATTTTTTATCCCATTTGGTCATATCCAAATGTTCAAATGCTTTTTTATTTTTCTCTAACCATGAGCCTTTATACATCCCAAAAGCCTAACTCGCTAAATCATTCGATATGATATTGTTAGATTTCGTCCACTGAAAGAGTATACTATTTTTCCCATAGCCAAGGAGAAAACATGGACTAACTTATTAACATGAAAAAATGTCTATGCTATCAGTAATGGATTTACTTTAGGAGTCCCTAACTTGACTCAACATTTTAAACAAGGAACCTTTGGGATTTTAGCCCAACTATAGTTAATATTTTGAAAATAGTAGTTATTGTTTTTAATTAATTATTTCATATTTATTTATTTTTTATAATTATAATAGCGTAAAATGCAAGCTAAGTTCATAGCTAGAATTCTACAAGGATTTAAATGTTTGAATACAAAGCCACATATATAATTTTTATCGTCTATAAAGTAATATAATAATCAAATGTAAAACAAGGATATTTTATGATTTTAATATCAATATAGTCTTATATCATAAATAAATAGGCAACCATTTGGAGTAGAAAAAATAATAATAAGTGTTAAATTATTAGAATATTCCACTGCATAGGAAAACTATTCTTATATAATCCCACCACATAAAAGTAAAGAAAAATACCCACATGATGTAAGATGAAAAAAAAATCATACAAGTTAGTCAAAAAGGGATTTAATAATAAATATAAAATAATTGGATTTAATATTAAAATATAAAATAGGTCATATATAATTTCCAAAAGCCAAAATCCATTTATCCTCATTGACGATTACATTTATAGATTTTCAAAATATACTATTTCTTGTTTCTGGAAAATAATGTTTTTTGGCTGCTTGGATAACTAAAGGATAACGTAAGGGGTGGTAGGTGCGATGGGGGGCGGCGTTCTTTTTGGATTTGAAGGAAAAATAGTACTAGAATGCTCATAGTCTAGGCACAACCTCTAATAACTAAGTTAAAATGTATGATCTCTTCCAAGGCATTGTCATTGCTTGATATGTGCCAATTAGATCTCTAATTATAATAGGCGAATCTAATAAATCCATCTATTATTGTGCTTTGGAACCTTTCCTTTAGACTACATTTTTTTCCATATTTACAATTTTTTTAAATTTTGATATCACCCGCTTGGGTTCCTTGCATTCAAGTCAAACATGTTTTAAGAAACATGAATAGAGAAACATACAAGTTGGAAAATAAATCCTTATCACTCTTTCCTAGAACTTTGAGGGTCAATATAATACTACATGAAGCAGTGTTGCCTTAAAAATATGATTATGAATTTCATTTACATGCACTATAAACAATGATTGGAAATGGAAAATATGAGCATTTACATGCAACGTATTCAGTCTCATGTGCAACATCTCCAGGTAGTGCAACAAGGAAACACTCAAAGAATTGAACATAAAATATTTTCTACAAACTCGACCCAATCTGCTGCAACTAAATTACATGATCTTAATTGGACCAATTTGAACTCCCTGAGAAATACCATTGCTCCTTAAAACATCTTATAGGTATCCTTTTCAAAAAAAAAAATTACACCTGTTATCACTCAGAAGAAAATGAAACATCATTTGACATAGTCTTAGAGGTTCATGTGTTAAAGGTATGGTCATAGAATTCATTTTTCATTACTTGGTTAAGGAAAATTTCAAATTTTTCTTATTAGCCTATCCTAAGGTCCAAACCCACCCCCATTCAGTCATTATTTTTTGACATAGTTAATTTCCCAAGCTTACAAATCCAAAATGATCATTTTAGCCAAGAATCCCTACTTTTGTAGCGAATTACATAGAAAAAACACATTTTTCGCTACGAAACTGCTAATACTTTCATAGTGAAACTGCCCAGAAATACACTAAGTATGCTACGAAAGGAGGTATTCCTGTCTGTATTTTCAAAATAGTTGCTAGGTGTCAGTAAATGATTGAAAGGGTTAGGATAGATGCCATTAAAGTTAGTTAGGGTTGAATCAAGGTACAGTGGTCATGGTTGAAGTCATTATTACCATTTTAAGTATGTATGAGTCATAATTATGCCATGAGTTGTCATCGAACTTTAAAATATTTCCCAATTGAGTCATTTGTCATTCTCCACTCCCTCTTTTCATATTATTGAGCTCTAGAGGCTATTTCACTAAGCCTGAGCTGTGGCTGGCATTTTAAAAGGTTTGTAGGTATCATTGATAAAGCGAGGCTGAGAAGCACATAAAAGTACCATGGATACAAAGAGGAAGACCAACAAAGGTGGCCACTGTCTCAGATATGAGCCATCAGATATGGACCTAATAAATGAAGACCCAACAACTTCAGAAGTTTTCAGAAGAATGGGGTGTTTGCAGTTTTTCCAAAGATTGCAAGGATGCCATGTATAGGTTTCTAAAGAGTTTGCCCTAAATTTCAATGGGACAGCTGCAAAAGTGGGAATGTTGAACCTCACTATAACACCAGAGACTATTCCAGCAGCAATAGGAGTTCCAAGAGGGGAAGAACAATGGTTCAAAGGTTTCAAATTCAATATGAAATGCTGTAAGGAATTTATCAAGCTAGAACATAGTGAGGTTGACCTTACAAATGTCATTCCAAGGAGCTACATGAAAGACAATTTCTCAAAGTTTTTTCTTATCATTCGGAAATAATTCACTTGTGAAGGGAGGTATCATATGGTGTATTTGTTAATTTCTGGTCATGTTCTATGCCATTTCAGATTAGGGCACAACACTGAAGAAGATAGAACATACTAATAGATCGATAGAAGACAAGCCGAGACAGAGATAAGAAATGGTGGCGTTACGGCGATCAGCAGGATGCTTCTACCAGCGAAGTCTCCAATAGGTCATTCAGCCAAGCGTGTCACACATAACCCCGGAACAACCCAAACAAAGAATACGCAGCTCCAACGCCATCAACAGAGAGAGAATTCCTCCACACCAATGTGTGTCATATGAACTCCAAGTCTCTCCAATATATAGGAATCTTTAGGGGTGTGTGACACGTCCTTTAAGACATTTAAGTCAATATTTTATTCTAGGCCGACCCAGCACATAAGTGGAATAAATTCAAAGTACATGTTCTGCTCATCCGATCGAGATGATCTTTAGATCAATCTTACACCTCTCCAAAAGAGGAATCCAATAAAAATATTGCGATCGTCATCTGAGCAGCACAACCGGAGTTTGGACCTAGTTGTCCAATTTTAACACTCCCTCTCAACTAGGGAGAACTCCGTCCACTAGTGCAATCCAAACATCGTGCGTCATCCCACCGTAACTTGCTTTGCTGGCCTCTTTATTTCAGAACAGAAGTGGGTCAGTCACAAAGACATCATACCCGGCTGACAGATTCAGCCCAGAGGTCCGAAACCTCTATAGGACTCACAAAGAGTCTCTAACCAACCCAAGGTTAGTTCATCTGACCCGAAGTCAGTTGGAGGTCCGAAACCTCACTAAACTTGATCCCAGATCAAGTGGTTGGACCGTGCCATCCTAGATAGAGTGTACGGCAAACTCTGATGCGTCCATCAGTCTTTGCTACTAGTCTCTAGCTTTTCCCACCTCATTGGCCAAATGAGAGGTACTTCCCATGAGCCCTAAACTCAATGGGTAGGATGCATACGGGGCACAGATAAATGAGAGGCGAACCAACTCAATAATCACAACGGTGGGGCAGAAGCACCATAAGTGCTTATAGCTCCGAGGAGCTATCCCCAAAGCCCCCCCAGAGCTCATCGTCCAACGGGACCCACACCATAGGGTCGTTTCACGATACCAAGATTCTCACGGAAGGTTAGGAACATGACCTTCCCCAAGGGCATTGTGAGAATATCCGCGACCTGCTCATCAGTTCCTATATGATCGAGCCTTACGGCGCCTCGCTGTACCATATCCCAGATAAAGTGGTACCAACCATCAACATGCTTGGATCAATCGTGGAACACAGGATTCTCAGTCATACGAATCCCACTCTGGTTATCACAGAGTATCACAGTGGTATCTAGCACATGTCCAAACAGCTCACTAAAGAGCTTTCGCAACCAAACTGCTTCACAACAGGCCATACTTGCTGCAATGTATTCGGCCTCGGCGGTGCTCAAAGCCACCGACTTCTGCTTCCTGCTCATCCATGAGATCGAAGCAGAACCAAGATTGAAGCAGCATCCCGATGTGCTCTTACGATCCACCACACTGCCAGCCCAATCGGCATCAATATATCCATGGAGTGTCATACTCCCGGCAGTGTATCTCAGCCCATGGTCTATCGTGCCTCAGAGATATCTCAAGAGTTTCTTGGCACCAACCCAGTGAATGTTATGATCAACCATGTGTTGACTCAAAGTGTTCACTGCACAACATACGTCCAAACAGGTGTTCATTAAGAACATCAGGGTCCCTATGAGTTGACGATACTTAGTAGGACAGACCCAGCAACGCTGCTACTCAACTTCTTAAAGTTGAGTTCCATCAGTGTCGTCACAGACGTACAGTCCATCATACCAGAAGCTTCATAATGTATTTTCCTTGAGAAAGGAAAATCTTGCCAGGTCTCTGCCAGACCTCCAGGCCTAGGCATCAGTCCTAGATCCTTCATCTCGAACTCATCAGCGAGCTCCCTCTTGCACTAATGAATGAGAGGGTCAGCACCTGTTAGGAAGAGGTCATCCACATACAGCACCAGAATGAGAGGTTTTCCCTTGACAACCTTGAAGTAAGGGTTCGGATCAGCATTACTTCGAGTGAAGCCCAGCTTCATTAAGTATCTATCTATCCTCTTGTACCAATCTCAGGGTGCTTGTTTCAGCCCATAGAGGGCTTTCTTCAACCTGCAGACATGGGTGTCCTGATCCTGGACTTCCAACCCCAGAGGTTGCTCCACATATATCTCTTCCTTTATCACACCATGCAGAAAAATGCGGTCTTCACATCATCTGATGAAGACTCCATCCTTGCGTAGCAGCAAGGGCTATAATAGATCGAATGGTGGTATATTAGGCTACAGGTGCAAATATGTCATCATAGTCTAAGCCTTCCTCACAGGCAACGAATCTTGCCTTGGAATTTTCATCACCTCCATCAGATCCATGCTTGATCTTATAACGAGGTGACAATAGCTTTGTCCTGTGGTCTAGGGACCATATCCCAGACATCATCCTGACATCCTTCCAGACTTTGATGGTTTCCAGTTTCTGCAAATGATCCAGACATCATCCTGACATCCTTCCAGACTTTGATGCTTTCCAGTTTCTGCAAATGATCCAGGCTCATATTGTACTTATGGCAGCTAGATACCCTTATATTTATATGGCTTATCAGCTTTCCTCCGGAATTTCCCCCTCTGAAGCCATATGACCCTGAGCCATGAGGATCTTCTTGCATTCAACAAAGGTATCCGCTCAGGAGCATATACAGATATATTCTCCCTCTTAATGCCAGCTTCTCTTTTTGAGAGAAAACATTTTATGTCAAATGAGGGCATCCCAGACACCAACTTGGAAAGGAGGACTTAATCTTCCACAGTCAAAGCCATCCAGCAGGCTTTACTGATCATGGTTCAAGATTCCAACGTGTCTAAATGCTGCCGAAACACATCTTACTATTACACTTCAGTGGGACTGTTTATGTCTCATGCTGACTGCTACATAGGTGTCACTGTCCAACAGGGAGAATATATCAACACGGCTCAGCTTGTTAGAAGTCCTGTTATGCTGAGGAGGTCTGTTGTAGCTTCCTCAACCAGCCCTTTTCACTGTGACCCACAAAACTAGGAATCCAACATGATTCCTTCTCTCATAATTCTGCATTTGAGAGCTTCATCTACTGCATCTGATATCTCATCCAAGGCTGCTTCTTATTTACAGATCTGCCCAAGACTTCAGATCTCAGAAATTGGGATCAGACGTCTAGAACTCATATGATCCATCTCTGAAACTAGAGTCTGACATGGAGAATATGCTAACCATCTAGGGCCAACGTCCATTGGGCCATAACCCATATTTACACCACCCAGAACTTGACAGCCTTGCGTTGGGTAATCACCATGAGTTGCCATATCCATGAATGTCCTTGCTTCACCAAGATGTCACGGATTTGTATTGCATATTCATCGAGGCACTTCGGCTGACAAGGGTAGTTACACAGAGTTGTATCACGGAACTATGTATTTCTGCTCCAAGCTTTACTTGAAAGTTTCAAGTGCTTCAATTCCTTTTGCTGGCTAGACCCTGTAGTTTCTTCATTCAAAGGATATCTAAAATAAATTTGATATGTCTTGTTCACAACTTCAATTGTGAACAAGACTATCAACATATCATCATAGCTAAATATATGTTGCAATCAATACTCAAACTGTTCCAGGCTTCTTGCTTTCTGAACATTGTCCCCTGCAGTGAGTGCATAACTTCCTTTCTGTGGTGGTGTTCACAAATTTGCTGTATAAGGTGTTAGTAACCAGCATCTCATTTAAATGACACAGTTTCAGGCTGCAACAACTGTGTGTTGCTGATTTGTTTCTGACTGACATTCCTCATTATGTGAAAGGATTCTGACCAACGCTGACATAAAGCCTTCTCATACCAGCAATTTCTCCAGCATAATTGGACTTCACATTTGCATTGACAATTCTAGTAGACAAAAAAATCCAAAAATACCAGCTTCTACCATTTTTATATTGGAACTCGAAGCTGCAGCGGCAACAGCTATGACTGCAGGAATATTAGCCGACTGTATACCATTCCAGTTACATGTCTGAACAAGTTTTATCTCGGGCAACAAAGAGACTACATCGCGTGTGTACTTTTGCCTAAGAATGTCATTTGCATTTTTGCACTGATGGTCCAGCAAAAACCTTCGAATGCTTGCGGTTTAAATATTTTTGTCCATTAATTTCGGACAAACAGAAAACTAAGAAAATATATAAACGCATTTTTCTCGGACAAGAGCGAAATATTGAAATGCCTGTGGTTCAGAATGATATTCTGGCAATATTGATGCGAATGATGCTAATTAGCATATAATGGGTGGTTAGATTGAAGAAACCAGTTAGAAGACAAATACAAATGGATCGTGCTATATATATAAACGATCCCGCAGTTAACTGTCTAATCTGCAGATAATAGATCGCTTGTTTATGAATCGTCGTTTGAATTTCCAAAAGGTTGACAGAGTCGTCGGGCATCATTTTTTTTTTTCGCGCAGAGATCACTTCTGACTCCACACCATCACAATCGTGCTCTGCTTGTCACCGCCATACTTTCCTGTCCGCAGCCACGTATAGAGCCTTTTGTTCCGGCAATTAACGGGGGAAATCAGCAAGCAAACCGGTCGATCAGTGTGGCTCGTTAATCAGAGTTTGATATGATTTCTTCCGCGGACGCTGCCCTCGTTTGGCCGACTGTGTGGTATGGGCTCACCGGGAGTGTACTGAATCCAGTAGTATGGACCTTTCGGTCTCAGGTAGGCTCGTTTATTGCGCTTCTTCATGCATGGCCTCCGCTTGGGCAAACGCTCATCTCCCAGGCTATGGAACCCCTCGTTCTTCACATTCCGTGGTGGACAACGACCACGGATCAATTCCCTCGGGAATCTGTTTCTTTTTTTTTTTTACGAATTCTAGGGATATGAGGGGAAGTACATTGGGCTTTGGCGATGAAATGCAATTGACCTGAGACCAGGTTCCTAGAAATCGGCCAAATGAAGGCCGGAAAATCGGACTCGATGTAAAGGAGATTTGTGAGAAAATAGATGAAGATTGTAACAGGGGAGAGTTTATGGCTGCGCGTTCCAGCAAATTTTCCACTGCTTTTCGCGCTGCCATTACGGCCTCTCTTTATGCAAATTCCTGAATTTCCCTGGTTATTAAATATTGCTTGGAGGGTTTTCTCTTGTGACAGCCCAGATTTCTTCCTAAGGGGCTGCGGTGCCCCTTTACGCTCAGATAGCTGCGGCTCTCTTAACATTGAATGCGGCAGCCTGTTTAGACTTGATAAGGGCTGCGGCTGCCTCTTCCAAGTGTTCTAACCGAGCCCTCCAACACTGCCCAGGCTGCGTCTTTCAAGGCTGCTCCTTTTCGTAGGGCAGATCCTTCCTTTTGATGCAGCGACTACCCTTCAAGGGCTCGGCCTAATGTTACAGCAGATAATAAACCCACGGAGCTCTTTCTCTCTCCCCCCTTTTTTTTTTCTCATGGTAGCTGCGTCTAGGGCACACAAATTTGGACATTGTCTTCCCCTTACGCTCCGATACCATGTTAATTTCTGGTCATGTTCTATGCCATTTCAGATTAGGGCACAACACTGAAGAAGATAGAACATACTAATAGATCGATAGAAGACAAGCCAAAACAGAGATAGGAGATGGTGACGTTACGGCGATCAGCAGGATGCTTCTACCAGCAAAGTCTTCAATAGGTCATTCGGCCAAGCGTGTCACACATTAACCCCAGAACAATCCAAACAAAGAATACGCAGCTCCAACGCTATCCAGAGAGAGAATTCCTCCACATCGATGTGTGTCAAATGAACTCCAAGTCTCTCCAATATATAGGAATCTTTGGGGGTGTGTGACACGTCCTTTAAGACATTTAAGTCAATATTTTATTCCAGGCCGACCCAACACATAAGTGGAATAAATTCAAAGTACATGTTCTGCTCATCCGATCGAGATGATCTTTAGATCAATCTTACACCTCTTCGAAAGAGGAATCCAATAAAAATATTGCGATCGTCATCTGAGCAGCACAACCGGAGTTTGGACCTAGTTGTCCAATTTTAACGATATTCTTACCACTTGGAAACACGCTACACATTTTGTTAGTAATAAATCTCTTGATCTACCTTTTAATTATATGAAAAACCAAAACAAATGTGAAATAAATTGCAAGAAATGAAATCTGAAGGAAATGAAACCTCACTCTTTCATCATGGTGTAATCAAGTTTCTAGTTTTAGAGGAGTTAAAAAGAATAGGAAGATACTAGTCTTATTTTATGTTTGTCAGTGGTTTTGAAGTGGATGCCATTACCCCTAAAAGAACTCCTAAACTTATAGGTATAACATCACCTTCAGTGGAAGAAAAAAGTGAACTAGTAGGGGTAGATCAATGTGAACCGGTAATCATGGAAACATGGCAATTGCAGAAACATGATAAACCTATTGTTTCACCTGCAAAACAAAAGCCAACTGTGATAAAACCTACAAAACAAGAGCCAAATGTGAGTAAAAATGGCAGAAAAAGGATTACAAGAAGCCAAACATTGGCTAAGGGAAATTTAGAAGACATTCTGCATGTTATTGATATTGAGGAAACCCCCATAGTCCAAGCTGAAGATATAGATGAGGGAAGAAATTAGCTCAAGAAAGTCAAATCAACAAAGAAGTTAGAGTTTGAAGGTGAGGATGCAGGTTTCATGTTCCAGGCTAGGAAACCCATGACAAGACATGCTAGAAAACTCTTGGAAAGCAGTAAAGAAGTTCAGAGGGTCACTGACACTGTCTAGCCACCACCAAGTATCATTTACCTATCATCGCCTGCAAAAGAAGATCCAGTCATCAAGAAAAATAAAGGAAAGGAGAAAATCATTGAAAAAATAGAGATTGAGTTCCTTGAGGAACAATTAAAGTTAGAAAATCATGAAATAGGAGTCTTGAAGAAAGAGGTAAGGAAACATAATGTCCAAAAAGTGCAGTTTGAGAAAATGAAAGATATTTGGGAAGAGCAGATTGATAGTGTGTCAAATACCTTAGATGATACACAACAATTAATCAAATGGACTCTGTCATCGAGGAAAGAGGTGAATCATGTTAGAAGAATGAACCTGCACTTGAAATATAGCAACAGAAAATGAAGGACCAAGTCAAATACCTCTAAGAGAAGTTAGAATTGATCCATGAGGAGTTGGATAACAAGGGTTTAAAGATGATTGTAGGTGAGGAACGCATAGCTCAACTCATCATTAATGTTATGCAGAATTATGAATTACGGATAAAACATTCTTCCCTAAATGTGGTGCAATGCATTTAGAACAACAGGTTAAAGACTTTGCAGATACTTTTCCTAACAGTGAATAGACACACAGAACAAATCAAGAAACTTACTTGGAGTCCAAGCGCTTCCAATTCTCCTTTTGTCTCTCTTGATGTAGCTTCAAATCCAAGCTAGATTGCCAAAATATTTCCTACAATAATGAACACTAAACAACAAAGAGATAGCAATATGCAGATGCCTATTCAAGTTATTCAGTTAAATCAATGAAACATGAACCATATACATCAGATAAAAATTCATAATATGGAAGACAAAAGCTTATACAGATACATATGTGGGAAAGTAAACATCAATATTTATTAATGGATAGAAGGGGAGGTTACAACCAGTGATTGATTTTATGTCACCATCTCTTGCATCATCCTAGCCTCATCACAATGAACATCTCTCCAGCAGCATATCACTCAAATCAATTCCTCAATTGAAATTTCACCAGCATTTCTCTACTCAAATTCTTCCTTCTCAAGCACTAGGGTCTGTGCTCAATTTATAGATGAGCTGAAGGTAGTTTTACAATCAATGAATTTGTAATAATAGGCAAGATATGTTCCAAAGCTCAGAGGTATCAAATGGAAACATGGATTCGAAGTTTGACACATATGCACTCTACTAGAAGACACTAGCCAAGTGGAGATTCCAAAACAATGATAATTTCACTCCCAATTTACCAATGCACCATTGAGTGTCGGGAAGTGCTTTACCCTTGAGTGGAGTTTCCTGCATATGCAATGCACTTAGCCCTTTGAGAAATTGTGTTGGTGAGCTCATAGGTGTTATAACATATACTTCAAATCTTGGAAATCCTACAATGGAAGTTAGGGATGATTTGTCTTTTTTCTTTGTCTTAGGGCATGTAGCAACTGAAATGATAGAGGACGATAGACCCTATTCATTGGTTCTGGGGATGATTTCTAGTTAAACCAGGTCATTGGGAATGATGCCCAAATTGACCTATAACAGATTGCCCCCTAAAGCATGAAGTTAGAATAATAATAAAAATATTTTTTGAATGAGATGCTTTACACTATGATGGGCTGGAGCTGAAGCGAAGTGGCAACCTGCATCAATCTTATAATACATTACATCATCATATATCCTCTTGATCATAAATTTCTGAGGGAAGGCATTCCCATGTTCAACACATAAACTATCTAATAAAATGTACATAGTGTAGAAAGTCATCTACATTGGAATGTTGCCCAATACAGACATGCCTACAGATATAGGCCCATGTTCGTACGACGATCTATATGTAAGGTCACCGTACAGATGATGTGTAAAAAAATCCTGAATTCGCAGCCCAGATGGTTGAAACTAGATCCAGGGTCTTCTTATCTCATTCACTCGATCATTCAGGTACAAGTCTAGCCATATGAATATATGATTTGTAGTCGAACATGGGAAGACATCGTTTGATTACCATCCAATGATGTGAGCTATTAACAAATGCGAGAGAACCACCATTGATTTCAATGGCCCTCAAGGTACTGTAGTACATTTTGCAAGGCGTGAATAGATGATTTGATGTTGAACGACAAACAAAATCTTTCGGTCAAAAATTTGGAAGCGAGGATCTTGTTGATGATGTAGCAAGCCTCATGGTACTAGAATATGATGTTTCTAAGTGAACTTCCTAGATGATGATTTTCCATTGACAGGAAGCCACTTTATTGCGAAACGAGATTTACTGATTTCAGAGACAAAGGGTGACTTGACATAGCAATGTTCGGGGATGACTTTCAGGAGAATGAAGGTTTATGAGTATTGCATAAAGATGAGTATTCATTGGATGAATTCTCTTAAACATATCAGCGACACTGAGATGAGTTGGCAGCATTGACCCAAAACCGAAGTGAAGGTAAGATGAACCATAGATATGAATGAACCATTAAGAAGATTACCCAACCCAAACAATCAATATGATGGAGTGAAGCATCATGTTCAAGAGCGACCTGCTACCGTAAAAATTTCTGTTCACGTTTCCAAATTTTCTCTGGTCATTTGTTGACCAATACCTCTTTATTTTTTAACAAGCTTGAGGAGGATAAAATATGCTTGATCTATAATTCAACCCTTCGGGCGAACAATGTATCACTATTTAATAATTTAATGAGTCTAGCGATGAATGAAATTCGATTCTTTCCATGATCGACAAGCCCGTCGCTATTTTATGCTTTAATGAGCCTAACGACAGTGACAACCCGATCCTTTTTCATATTTAGAGAGTTTGAAAAAGAGGACGAAAAGAAAACTCCATAAGTAATTTTTTGTAAAGTTGTCGCTCAGATCCAAAAAAGTGTAAAATAATATATGAGAGAACCTACTTAGTCATGTTTGACCAAGGTATTCCTTTTTCGTAAATAATCTATCTCAGTCCAGAAAAGGGTTAAAATTATACTGAGTAGATATCAATTCATTTACTTTTACAAGCTCGAAAAGACAAGTTCTTGGCAATATTTTCACATTATCAGAATCTGAAAAGAGCTAAAAGAAGGCTCCAAGAGTTCTTTTTTCACTGTTATCGAAGCTCGAAAAAGAGATGAAAGTGCACTTCATATGCTTTTTCATTTTTAACAAAGCTTGAAAAATAAGCATAAAAGGTATGCTTTGTGGTCAAATCATTCTTGAAATAAATTTGCATGACTAATCTATTCATCAGTTGTAAAGCCTATTCAGAACAACATCAAATGGATTTAAAATACCTATTTCATGATAAAAATATAATAAAACCATAGTCATAGCAATAAATATTCATTGCAAACAATTAAATGACTAAACAAAAAGAGTTTTACTATTCATTTTTACCATTCAATAGTTACCATTTTCATTTTGGAGCTCTGAACTTGTATTTTCCCCCGAACTTCAGCTGCTAATTGCGATTGATTCTGTGGATGATTTTCATCGCCATTTGATCCAGGTTAGTGCCATGAACCCTCTCTTTCTTTCAATAATTATTTCATTTCCTTTCACTACAATTTTTTTGGGTTTTGAGCCCCTTAGGGTAAATTTTGCTTCCAAAAAGGGCAACGCAGCCTTGAGCATCAAAAAGTACATTGTAGAGCACCTAAACCGAAGTCTAGCTGCATATGCAACACACTATCCCTTCTTCAAGACTACGTTGGATGCAATCTCCATTTTGTTTTCTTGCACTATGCCCAAAATTTGTCTAAATTTTTGCATTGAAAGGATTATAATGAGTCTTATGGTTATGTTTTAGGATTTCATCAGACTATAATGATGATTACATGGAGAGAAAGAGATCATGAAGAACAGAATATGGTTTCCCTAAATTATTCAAGTACAGTAAGAGCCCTAAGAGATTGTGGGTTGTTAAAGTACTTTCGCTTGTCATGGATGAGGCAACAGATAGAACTCTTGGAGTTCCTAGTTTGAGCATGGGATCCGGCTATTGAGGCATTTCACATTAAGAAAAAAGTGGTTATTATTACAGTAGAGGATGTATATTTTCTCACAGGTTTTTTGAGGAGAGGCTTGCCTATTTCCCTACAGGGTTTGCTCTTGGAGGAGAGACTATGAGAGATTATGTTTTGCAGTATTGCTATCCAGGGGTAGAGCCAAGCAAATATGGGAAGATAAACATCCAGGATGTTCGAGATTTGCCTTTGAGAACCATTCTTTTCACGATCACAAAACTTTCCAACACCGTTACACTACATGTAGCAAATAGATCATATATGCAGTATGCACTAGAGTGCATGGAACCAATAGTCTTCAACCCTTATGAAGTTGTACTTTCACAAATAAAGGAAAAACTGAACAAAGAAAAGGGAGGAAGGAAGAAGAACTTCAGTTATGGTTCGATCCTCATTTCATTTTCCTTAGAGAAGATTCCACTGATGCAGCCTCAGCATGTGACCCTGGGTGTGTCTAATCCTAGAGATCCGAGGATGCAGAGATGGGTAGAGCTAATGGGTAGGCATGTGGGCCAATCTACCATTGTGTTCTCGACTACATTCTTCACCTAGTTCAGGCGACATATTTTCACCATTGATGAGTATGCATACGCAGGCATTGATTTCCAAGGAGATCCAGACTCAGCCTTACCAAAAGGCGCTCAGTGGGGTGTAATAGGTAATAATTTTTTGACCATGTTTTTTATTTTCCTAAGGTTTATACAATGTTTTTTTATTTTGATGTTTTCCCAAGACTAAAATAAAGTTTTGATGTAATACAGATGTTGGTCGTGTTCAACCGATGGCAGAACTAGAGCATGGAGTAGATGAGCCAGTAGAGAGGGTTGTCGAGAGAGCAGTCCTTTAGGATCTAGACATGGCTGAGACTCTGATTGAGCTTCAGTAGCACATAGAGGGTTTGACCTTCGGGATTCCAGATTGTCGTATTGAAGAGTTACCCATGCGACTGCAGTGCCACACTATAGGTGTTTCTATTCGTTGGATGTAGTTACTGGGTAGGATAGCTAGATCTATAGCATGTTACCATGAGCACCACTAGTTTACTTTTGACATGTTGCATAAATTTTGAGGTCAAATGACCAATGTGTCTTGGGCACAAATTTTTGTAAAAACCTATAACTATCTATCTATTTGATTTCAGTGTTTTCCTTCTGTTTATTGTGTAATCCCATTCAATTATGTGAATGTTTTCTTTACATGTGTTGCAAATGTCTGTCTAAAACTTGATTAGCTAAATAATTAGTCAATGTGTTCAAATTTATGGAAATATGTTGATATTTAATAAAATCAAAGTGTCTTTCCAAAATTCGAACTCTTAGGAACAAACGATGCAACGTTTGATTTCTAACAGTATAAACACTAGTAAGTTTTAATACCACAAGTTGTGAGTGTAACCTTATAAAGATGCAGTTAATACCAAATGAAATGGCATCAGAGAGAAGTTACATCAACGCGCTATACTCAGCGATATTATTTGTCGATATACCAATACAAATCCCTTGAAAACTCACTAACTCATCGTTGGGAGTGAAAATGGCCCATGCTGCAGAGGATAGATTTTGTGTACTATGACTAGCACCATCAGCATATCCAAAAAATGGTTCCAAATATTCAAACATTTGCGATGAAATGTAAAGTGGATTACTAATGTCAAGAAAATTCTAAAATACAAATAAGATAGTAAATGCAAATCAACATCATATATATACAATATAATACAAAAAATTACTATGCTCATGATTAAGCATAGTAACGTTTCAGATACAACCCATTTCTGGGCTGCGCCAATGGAATTCCATCATAATCTACTAACTCATAGGCACCCTTAGAAGGAACTCTTTTGACAATATAGGGGCCATGCCATAATGGCTCAAATTTTGCTGTACCTATTACATCATCTTCTTGATCATAAAGAAGGACCAAGTCACCCTCTGAGAAAATGCGAGGCTAGACATTTTTTTCATATTGCGCCTTTATACGTCTCTTATGTGCTTTGTTGGCCAATTGCGCTTCATGACGCGTTTCATTAAGATGAATGAGGTTAAAAAGACACACTTCTTCTTCTGAGGTGTTAGGTAATAAGTCGATTGCGAGTTTTAAATATGGTATTTCACATTGGATAGGAAATATATCTTCCATACCATACACGAATTGAACAGGGGTAAAAATGGTTGCGTTTTTCACCGAGGTTCGGTACGCCAACAAGGCTGAGTACAAGATCAAATGCTAGTTTCTCTTACGAAATCCTATCATTCGTTGAAGCATACGTTTAAGAATCTTGTTGATAACCTCAACTTGTCCGTTTGATTGTGGATAATAAGGAGCAGAATCATCATGTGACAATCCTAACTTGGAAGTTAATTTAGTCATCATGTGATTGCGAAAATGCTTCCCATGATCTATAACTATAGCTTGTGGGACCCCAAACCATGCAATAACATGATTAAATAAAAATAATGTAGTTGTCTGTCCTGTGTTGTTGAATGTAGGCATCGCTTCGGCCCATTTGGTAAAGTAGTTTACTACGACAATAATATAACCATTCCCCCTAGATGAACGAGGGTTACAGGTCATGAAGTAAATACCCAATTTCGAAAATGGTCCCACAAAGACAACAAGATGCATTGGTGTTGGTGATTTGCTGATTTTACGATAAAAAATATGGCACACATGACAACTTCTGACCGCGAGGATGCAGTCATGAAATATGGTAGGCCAAAAGTAACCGGCGCGGAGTATCTTCTGCGTGGTAGCGTATCTAGATAAATTTCCACCACAAGCCCCAGCATGACAATCATTTAAAACATTTTCGGCCTGCTCATGAGTGAGGAACCTTCTTAAAATTGTATCGACACCACGACGATAAAGTGTATTGCTGACAATCAGATAATCTTTGGCTTGGTATCGAATACGTCATTGTTCAGAGCGAGAGGTATCAGGCCGAAAAGTTTGAGTTTGGAGATAAAAAAATGAAATATCCATACCAAGGATCAGATGATCCGATCATAATCAGAGACTCGTCAGGAATTGATGGTTCTGACATAGTAGCAGTACTATCAGAGGGAAGGTCACAGAGAAGCTTAGCCAAAACTAAAGACTTCTTTGATTTGGATTTGATGAATTCCAAATCAAATTCCTGCAAAATGACAATCCATTTTGAGTATTTCCCCCCCAACAATTGACATGATAAGATATAAGTCATGGGGTTGCAATCCGAAATGACAATGGTCTTTCGAAATAGGATATAGTGGCAAAATCTTTGGATAGCTTAAAAAGCTGCTAAGGAAATCTTTTCTACGTATGAATACTTAACTTTCGTATCATTGAGATTACGACTCAAATAATAGATCAGATGTTCTATCCCACTTTCTACTTGGACCAATATCATAGCAATGGTCATATCAGCCGCGACAATATATAGAAAATAATCACTATGATAATTAGGGGGATACATTAATGACGCCCGGACAAGAGTATCCTTGACAGCATCAAAAGAAGCTTGTGCAACTTGGTCCCAATTGAATGGAACCCCTTTTTTCAAGAGCCGAGTAAATCCTTTAACCATTTTGGCGTAGTTAGGTATGAACCTTCTTAGGAAGTTAGCCTTTCCTTGAATTTTCTGTATCTGAAGTAAATTTGATGGCGCAGGAAAATCTAGAATGGCCTGAACCTTCAATGGGTCGATTCGAATTCCTTCTTTTGAGACGAAGAATCCAAGAAAATGAATAGAACCAACACAAAACACACATTTATGTGGATTGAGGCATATTTTAGTTTCGACAGCGTAAGAAGATGGCTCTCAAATGCATCGGGTGATCAGTATGATTTTTTGAATACGCTGGTAAATAATATAAATAGGGTTGAACAATGTGCTTGATGTCATTGAAAGCATAATCAATTGCTCTCTGAAATGTTGCCCCAATGTTCTTTAAACCAAACGGTATTTTCCTATAAGCGAATGTTCCCCAGGGATAGATGAATGATGTCTTATGTTGATCGTTTGGGTGGATATTAATTTGATTATAACCGAAAAATCCATCCATGAACGAAAAGATTTCACATCCAGCACAATTGTTAATGATCTTGTTGATAAATGGAGTAGGATAGTTGTCTTTTGGACAAACGAGATTAACATCCTAATAATCGACGCACACTCTGATGGTTCCTTGTTTTTTCATGACAGGAACGATGTTGGAAACTCACTCAGTTAGTGGAACAGGGTAAATGAAACCAGCACGCAAAAGTTTCTCAACTTCTGCTTTAATGGTAGCGACCTTCTTTGGACGAACATGATGAAGGTGTTGACATATCGGTTTGACATTGGGATACATATTAATAGTGTGTTCAACAATACTAGTATCTATGCCTGGAATTTCCTTGTAAGACCAAGAAAATACATCACAGAATTCACGAAAGAGAGAATGATATGTTTTGAGTTCTGATGAAGAACAATATATGCTGACATGAATATTTTCTATTACGTTAGGTTTGGTCGAAATATTGATAGAAATGGTTTCTTCAATATTTGACAAATTTCGCTCGGAATCGATTGCATTAATAGGTAAAGAATTCGAAAATAAATTTTTGATTGATGGGAGTTATAGTTCAATAAGATAATTTTCTTCATAATTAGGAAGATGGGAATGATGATGATAATCTTCCCATGGTTCTCCTTCTGACATCATGGTTTCCAAAATATTCTCATCTATCAAGAAAATTGAGGAAAAAGGATCAGACGGAGTACCAAAATCTAAGGAACGATCAACCCAAAAAACCGGCGACACTGATTTTGGATTCGATGCCCAAACTAGATAGATTGATTGCTATGCCAGCTCAATAGGGCTGGGCAGTAAGAATTCATCCAACGTAAAAATTTCAGAATCACCCGTACTCTTCCTTAAGCCAGATGGAGTGGAAGAGATCATGTAGTAGGTCTCTATACTTTCAATTTCTGCCGACGCCGCAGGCAATGGTAATGCAAAGGTTCCCATGAGAGTGGAATCCTTTAAGAGTCCTACACCAAAGTTCTAAAGTGATATTTGGTGTGCGTGAATGAATGGAACACTTCTAGTTACTTGTGAAGTGAAGGAAAATAAGGATAGCTGATTGATGACTGTGATTGTACCTTTATATGGAAAGGTAATCATTCTAAAATATGTAGAAACAATTAGAGCCATAGCATATACCCATGGCCTTCCAAGTAGAATATTATAGTCAAGGGATCCATCAACAACCTCGACATCAACATTCACTGTTTTTCCCCCTAGTTCAACATGCAAGTTATTGATAATACCACAAGGATTATATGTACGTCCATCAAAAGCCTTCAACTTCATTGATGATTGAGATAAGCGCAGCGAGCCAAGTGACTTCCAACAATTTAGAGACATAATTCATGTAGATGTTCCCTCATCAATAATAGTGCGATGAACAAGGTGATTGAGAACAATTACTTGTATGGAGAATTCCAATTCTACTGGTAATTGTGGCACATAGCCTATATGATTAAAGACGGAAAGATTAGAATAAGTCGGATAAATTCCACCAATGGCTGACAATAAAGCCTGTTTGGGATTGAGCCAAATCTTCAACTATATTATAATTTTGAGCAGCTCTTGCTCGAGGATTATATGTCGATTTATGAATTACTCCCTTAGGTGGCTTAATTGTCAATTTAGGAATAACAGTAGGTGGTATCGATTCCATAGATGGATTCGTAGTCGAGCTAGTAGGTTGATCATTTACCTAACTACCATAATATTTATTACACGATGACACCAAAATATCTATTGAAGGTTTTGTGACAGATAACATAAGTACTTGGGAACTAGAAGGTGGATCCGTAGCAACAAAATTTGTGTTTGGATTCAGAAATGGATCTGTCAACTCAACTAATGCATCTTAAGTCTTAATTTTTTTTGAGACTTTAGCATGGTGAGGACAATCCTGAACAAAGTGTTCGACATTATATATTATGCATGGATAACGAGGTTTCCTAGGTCCAGAATATTGATCAGATGATCTTTCCTGTGGGTTAGAAGTTTGCTTTTTCTTAGATTTCCCTTTTTTCTTACTTCTGGGTTGCTTGTCACTTTTTCCTTCATCAAAGGACATGTCATTTATTTCGGAAGAAGGTGAAGGATCAGATGCAGTAGTATGATGTGTTCTTGCAGTACCAATCAAATCATATCCGGCATGAGAGTCCTTTAATTGTGGAGGAACAATAAAATTAGATCGTGGCGCATTTGGAATTTTTTCATAGAGCGTGTCAGATTGGGTATAGATCAAGTCTAAATATTGGGCACGAGAAATAAATTTCTCTTAAGTGATGATGCCACCCTTAGCCACATCCTTAGTTATAGATGGTAATAGGGAATTAATGAACCACTCAGCAAGGAACTGATCAAGAACAAATGTCTTAAGCATTCTACGACAATGACGCCACTCATGAATATGATCAGAAATGTGAGTAGCATTAGTATGTTGGAAATTGGTCAAGAGTTCCGTTCCAGTTTCATATCGTATGGGTAACTGGAAGTGAGTCAAAAATACAGTAGTTAGGGCAGTGAAATTATCAAAAGAAGCTCTAGGTAATTCAATGTACCATTTTGTAGTTGGACCAGTGAGCGTACGCTAGAAAAGACGTAGTCAAACAGAGTCATCATTCAAGGAGTTTGATGAACACCATAAATGATAAGTCATAACATGAGTAGACAGGTCTTCCCCAGGGTTACCATTGAACTTAGTAATATCCGAGGGTAATTTGTGAGGTATCACCAGCCACCAAGGAGCATAGTTGATTGGATCATTGTTTATCTGATTTAAATATGGTAACTCTAAAGTTGCAACAAAAGGCAACTGTCGATTAAGGTCAGGTTGAGCATAGCCAGGGTATGAGGAAATTTCTTGACCAACGGGCCTTTGAGCACCAACATAAGGAATCTGCTGCTAGTAACCCAGATAGGGGTTGTTTTGATAAGCAAACGCTTGAGGATTTTTTTGACCAAAACCTGGGTAGGATACTTGTTGAAATGAAGGTTGAGGAATTTGCACCTGAGGTTGCCAAGGGGTCTGTTCACCAATGGTATAAACCAAATTAGGATAATTTGGATTCGATTGAGGATAAGTATAACCTGGTTGTGGCTGTGACATCCCATAAAATGGTAAACTAGCTTGTGAATATATGATTCCAGGTACAGGTTGTTGTTGTAAATTGGCCGAATGATTTGGATTTTGTGGGCCCAATACTTGATGGTATTGAGTTGAAGAACCCACCTGAAATGGTTTTTGTACAAAATTTTGATTCTATAACAGGGGTAAAGATGCATTAACAAGTGGAAGTGATGTGGGTGTAACAGGTTGAACTGGTTGATACGAGTGGACAACCATTTGTGATTGGATAGGTAGAGTGGGTTTCCATTGACAAACATTCATTTCAACATTAGGTTGACCAAAAAATGATGGAGTAATGTCAAATTGGGTGACCAATGGTTTCCCCCCTGCATGAGGAGGATAATAAGATAGAAAATATTGCTCTCCAAATGCAGGGAGTCTAGTTGATATGGTACTAGATGGAATAGACCCAGAAGGTCCAGTTTGATATTGCCCTGATGATGTGTATAAAGAATCAAGCCGTTCAGTACTCACTATAGGTTTAATAGTTCAAATACCAGACAATGACATTGGTGAATTCCATGGGTTTGAAGATGCACCAGAAAAAAATCCAGATAAAGATTTATAACCTGATGGGACCATAGGGCCACCATGAAAATACGATTCTGGTGAAGTTGTAAACATTGACGGGGTAGCGAGGGCAGGTGATGACATAATTGGAACATATGGCCCAATCGAAGATGTTGGTTCAGGCATGGTTACCTGACCTTTTGAATTGAAGAGAATGTGAATAGGAACAAGACCAAAAAAAGAAGAGGGTGGTGATTGATGAAAATACTCGTACAGGTAAAGATCCTCCCCAAATGAGTTGGGGTTAAAAGTGTCTCATATTGTGGGATTTCTTCAATCGAAATCAAACCATGTGGAAGTATTTCACCGTCAGGCCCAAAGTATATTTCAGGAGGTTGACTGCGTGATATGGGAGACTCAATGGCTATAGAAAATTGTGGGATGACCAATGGAGGAACAACTTCTGGTTGTTCGACTTCAGGATTTATATTTTCTGGCAAAGAAGAGACAGGATCTGGATCAACTTCTGGTTGAACAATGTCAGGTTCAAGAGGTATGGTCTCATTGATTGGATGGATCATGACCATGGGTAGATGTGAGGACTCCGTATTGACAACAGTAGAAAAAATAGGATGTGTAGAAGCAACTTGTGATGACTCTGGTATATGGGAAGATGATACTTCACCAGAGGTATCGATAGTAATGGTTTCGGTAGAGTGATGTCACCTTTGCCAACTTGGAGTAACTTCTGGTGGTAAAGGTGGTTTCAATGCTAATCTATGCGAACGACGAGGAAAATGATTTTTTTATTCCATGATGACTGATTTATTTTAACCAAAAAAAAATAAAAAAATAAAAGGGGAATGCTAGGAAAAAGGTTTACCAAGAAACTGTGAACTTGAGAATACCTCCTGGAGAACCAAGGAGTATGGGTAGGCAATCTCCCCGAATGTTGTGTTCGGTGTATCACAATTTACAAGGAAGCCGACTCAGTTCACTATGGATGGATAGCAACCTAAATTTGTCCTCCCAAATATACCCGAAGGTATGTGGAGGCCCAATTCTGTATTAGCATTGTCTAATGTGAAACCGCACAGTGAGAGCACCCCTTTATACTTTTCATACTGTAACACCGCTCGATATGCCCGAAAGTACGTGGACGAGCTACGATATACTTACGTATGTGAAGTGAGGTATCACACTCGGAATGTATTGCAGAAAATTAACGACAACTTCTATGTTTTACGATGCTGGAACACATCTCTAGCCTAGACCTTCTAAATGTTATCGTTATGGTTCCAATGCTTTGTTAGGTAAATTGATGTAAATTTTAAGTTGATCTTGTTTATCAATTTTCCTTTCAAGGTTCACCATGATGATGTATTGGAAATTCCTAAAATGTAAACTAAAATGGTAAGCAATCTTTTACTTTTAGTTTTTCAATGAAAATCCTAGCCACTAGAGGGAAAGAGCAATCAATTTGAGAGCAAACAATCAAAGAGCACAAACTAAAATGCATCTTTCCTAATTGTCCCTATGCAAAAAACACAATCCACTACACGCAAATGTAGGTTTTTCTTTTCAGGCCCTTTAATGTGAATGCAGAAAAGGAAACTAAGTACATCAAATGAATAAAAACAAATGCCTTTTACTTTGAGAAATGAGGAATTAAACAACAATTTCTATTTTTAGGAAAAATGAAGATTTTAACTATAATTTCTCCTATAGGAAACGAAGAATTTAATGACAATTTCCTTTTCAAAAGCAAATGGATCTAATTTAGTAATGAAAATACTTTGAAATTAATTCATCAATGATAAAGAAAAACACTTTAAATAAACATTGAACAATTTTTTCTTTCAAAGGAGGAAGAGGTAGGTAAAGTCACTGGTCAATATGAGGCATCAGGCACTTTGAAAACACAGCAAAAAACAAACTGAAAGAAAATGTAATGAAAAATTCAATGGAATTTGGTTGGCTCTAGGGGGGAATGCAGTCTCTAAAGGGAGACACTGCGTTGCAACACACCCCTGAGTGGGAGACAATGCTATGCAAAGCACTGTGCCCTGTTCAACATTGCGTTGGGCACAGCAGAGAACAAAAACTCAAGCTATTTAACACACTTGTAATGAAACTTTGAATTCAAAAAGCCTAATATTTTAGAGAAAATGCTACTGGGTTGATAACAGAGGAAAAATATTGATCAGGTGATCATGTCCTAAGGTAAAAAATGCTCAATTTTTTTTGAAACTAGAACGACCGGATAGGCCTTGTTGATATGATCCTAACGCCACGAACAACACTCAAATCCGACATTGTATGTGAAAGTCATGTAGGTTTGAAGTTTACAATATCCTTCAAAAAATTGAGTTTGACCAGAGTTGACTTGAATTTGGAAATTATTAAAAAAAAAATATTCTGGGAATATTCCTCAAAATATTCTGGGAATATTCCTCATAATATTCTCTACGGGCCTATCATGTGCAGACAAGTGTCAAGTTATTATTTGGTTTTTGGTTGACTTGGGAATTCTATGGCCAATCAGCGGGCGCCACGTGGCCCCAGGCCGTTCAAGATTTTATATGGAATTTTTTTTGCAACTTAACAGGTTTCGACCCCAGGCCTATTGGCTAGCAGCACCAAAGCCTGACCGCCCACTCTACGTGATGGTTCTTAACATATATGGATTGCATCACCTATTTAAAGTTTGGCAAACTTTTGTTTGGGCAGCAAAGGGGGCCAGCCCCCTAAATCACATTCTCCATATGACCTAGTGCGGAGACTGGGGGCTCCAAAACGATATTCATGGCAGGAGTTAATGGTTGGGGAAACCGTAAATGTGATCGCCCCTTCTCTTATTAAATGCCATGATAAAAGGTTTATCCCAATGGCTTATGCCGCGGTTTTCTCGGCGGTCAAGTCGGTGGTTCCATGTGACCTCGCCGCTTGACACTTATTGTCACAAAAAACATTCACCGCAAATTTTGGTGCATTACCCATTTCTGGTGGAATTGACATTTTAGTCGGGCTAACTGAAGTTGCTCCACTTTTGGTGGAGCTTTTTGGGGATGATTAGGCAAAATACTGTTTTGATCATAACTTTCAAGTTACTGAACCTTTTTGGATGAAATTTTAGTCAATTTCAACTATTCTGAGCATTCTAGATCCATTGGAATAGGTTTCAGAGCCAAAAGAGTTGATCTTTAGGTACTTTGGCTTCAGGGAATATTGGAGAGCCATCAGGGCCTAGAGGGAGTTGGAGCTGTTTTGGGCTATGTTTAACCATTTGAGGTGAAACATAAGCCAATTTATCCTGATTTATGCATTCTAAATTCATTTTTATAGCTATTTTGGTATGTTTAGGCCTTCTTTTCACTGTATTACCAATTTGAGCATCATAATATATCAAGGACATGCCCATTAGGAGCCTTGGACCCAACAAATGTAGCCCAGGAGGGGTGAAATACCTCATCATGTTGCTATGTGTTTATGGTGAATTTAGTCTACTGTGTTACTCAGATTAAAGTTGTTAAAAAATAAATTTAAACAACATTCCCTCACACCAAAATTCATAAACAATTACCAAGAACACTTTGTTTTACTTGCAAGACCTTACAAACACTTTGCACACTTAATTTAATGGAAATGAATACTTTGAACATAAGTACAAATACTTTGATTTTCAGATCAATTGGTATTAGAGCTAAGGATTAGAGCCTTAGAAGCTAGAGTTTTACTCAGTATTTGTTTTGTGCAAATATATAGTTGATTGTTTGCAAGTTTTGATGCTTACTAGGCTTAAACTCAAGAGAGGTGAAGGAAACTTGGTTAGTGAAAAAACTAATCCACAGCCAAGAAGGGTCATAGAATCACCTCCAAGAGCCATAGAAGCAACTTCAAGCATGTCTTCAAGAGAGGGAGAAGCCCCAGAAGATATGGATCCCAAGAAAGAATAACATGTATTCTAGAAATATTTCTTGGATATGACTGAGATGGTGAGGATAATCTACCAAGAAAGGAATGATAGGCTTGTTGGAGAAGGGTCTAAAAACCAGAAAGAAGGAGAGGGTTCTTCAAGAGTAAAGAAAAGTGATGACAAGTCAAAGAAAGGACATGGAGGAAATGGTGATCCACCATCCCCATCTTCATCCTCTTCCTCTACATCTTCATCCTCGACTTCGGTGAATCAATCTCACAAGTCTAAAACCATTGGTAAAAGTCCATTTTTAAAGCTTGATGTCAAATTTTAATTTCCTATGTTTAACGGCAAAGTAAATGCAGAGAAACTTGACAATTGGATCAGACAGTTGGAAGTTTATTTAAGGATACAAAACCTTCATGATGACGACACCAAGATACAGTTAGCCTCATTGAGAATGGATGGAGCAGCATTGGTATGGTGGGAAGCCAAGACCAAGGATGAAATTAAAAAGCATGGTAAGATCACTTTATCATGGGATGAATTTATTACTACAATTAAAAAGAAATTTTATCCATTAGCTCATTTACAAAAGGCTATCATGAATTGGCAAAACTTTAGACAACTTAAGGGACAAAATGTGCAAGAATACACCCAAGAGTTTAGGAGAAGAGCACTCTTATTAGGGGTAGACTTACAAAGTCAAGATACTTTGCTGAAATATATAGGTGGTTTGCATAGTTACCTTAAACATACTATCCTTATGTTCAATCCTACTAGTCTAGACGAAGTTTGAGTACAAGATGTGCATTTAGACGTTAGAGGGAAAAACACTTTTGATGAGGGTAGAAACAAGCCTTTTAAAGGGAAGAACAAAGATAAAATATTTAAGGGAAAAGGCAAAAAGAATGCATCTATCAAAAAAGAGGGTGAAAAATTAATATGTAAACATTGTTCAAGAGAGGGCCATGAAGAGAAAAACTGTTGGAAATTACATCCTGAAAAAAGAACTCAGTTTAATAAAAACAAAGGAAAGAAGAAAATTGCAGCTACTACAACTACACCTCAAGATTTAGGTGATGATTCAGGCGACGAAACCAAAATTGCAGCCATGGGTTTGAAAAGTATGAAGGGAAAGGAAACTGAAACTAAGACAAGCACTAATACTTCAAACAGTCATGTACAAGCTCCAAATGAGGAAGAAAGAATTGAATTTTTCCATGTGAGGGTAGTCTCAAAACATACAAAAATTGAGACACTGTTTGACAGTGGGTCACAAGAAAATATCATATCAGAATACTTGGTCAAACAGCTTAAACTTGAGACCACTCCACATCCAAATCCTTATCCACTTGGGTAGATATGCAAGGAATCAAACTTACAAGTCTCAAGAAAGTGCATATTGCGATTCACCATTACTGCACATTTTATTGACACAATTGAACTTGATGTAGTACTGCTTGATATATTAGGAATTGTTTTGGGAATTCCTTACTTATTTGACAGGAAAGTGATCTTCCATCGCCATGAAAAAAAGTATCATCTCTTTAAATATGCAAAGGAGTTCATTTTCAGAGCACATCGCAAGAAGGAAAATATAGCGATGGTAAATGCGGGACAGGTAAAAAGGCTAGTAAATTATAGTAAGAGTTTTGTACTTCTTATGGTTAAGCCCAAGGTTGATATGAATCATGAGTCATTTGAAATTTTGATTCCAAGCTTAAATCATATTTATATGATTTAGTTGATGCACATCATAAGATGTTTCAGGAACCGACAATTTTACCTCCTAAAAGGGAGATTCAACATGAAATTCGTTTACATCAAGATTGTCCTCTTCCTAACATCGGCATGTACCGCTTGTCTATCATGGAGAATGTTGAAATCAAGAGGAAAATTAAATAATTTTTGGACAAAGGATTTATAAGACCAAGCACTTCGCCATGTGGGTCACTGATAGTGTTGATTCCAAAGAAAGATGGAACTTGGCACATGTGTGTAGACTTCAGGGCATTGAACAAGATAACGGTAAAGAATCGTTACCCACTTCCAAGGATAGATGATTTGTTGGATCAGATGAAAGATGCTAAATATTTCACTAAGTTAGAATTACGTAGTGGTTATCATCAAGTTAGAATTGTAGAAAGTGACATTTGGAAGACAACATTTAAAACCAAACAGGGACTCTTTGAGTGGCTTGTTATGTCGTTTGGTTTATGCAATGCACGTGCAAATTTCATGCGGGTAATGGATGATGTTTTACGTCCTTTTCTTGATGATTTCGTTATTGTCTACTTAGATGACATCTTAATTTTCAGCAAGACTAGAGAAAAGCATGTCATGCATGTTAAGAAATTACTTGATATTTTGAAGAAAAATCAGTTATTTCTTAAAATGTCAAAGTGTGAATTTGGAAAGACTTCTTTGGTTTATTTGGGACACATGGTAGGAGGGGTGCTTTGAGAATTTATCCTTCCAAATTAGAAGCCGCTGTGAATTTGCCTACTCCCAAATCCATTACAGAGGTAAGAAGTTTTTCAGGTGCAGCTCAGTATTGGAGGAAGTTTATTTCTAACTTCTCTGCCATAGCAGCTCCTATGCATGCAGTGACTAGTGTGAAGCATGCTTTCCAATGGGGAGGCAAGTAACAAAAATATTTTGAGTCTTTGAAATAAAATATAAGTTCAGCTCCAGTCCTTGCATTACCGGACTTGAGATAGCCATTCGAGATTCAGACAGATGCTAGTGATTATGCCATGGGTGCGGTTCTCTTACAGTATGGTAATCCTATCGCATTTCATTCTGAGACATTTAATGGTGCTGTTGTGAATTATCCTACATATGTTAAAGAGTTGTATGCATTCGTACAAAGTGTCAAAAAGTGGAAACACTATTTGATGGGCAAAGAAACAATTGTTCATACCGACCATCATCCTTTGCAGTACTTGTAGTCACAAAGTAAATTGCAGTAGTCACGAAATTTCAGATGGATGGGTTTCCTACAACAATTTTACTTGGTAATAAGGTACAAGAAAGGTATTTACAATAAGGTTGCTGATATGCTTTCAAGGCCTATTATTAGTGCTATTACTTTACTTAAGAATGATTCTATTGTACATGAGAGCTACATAGAACAATATGCATCAGATGTTGATTTTAAGGATGTGTATGCTAACTTGAGTGAAGGGAATCATGTTGAGGAGAATGATTATCATTTTCATAATAATTTTCTGTTTCATATGGGAAATTTATGTATACCACAGGGGGAGAGACTAAGCATCATGAGAGAAGCTCATTATTCTCTTATTGCTGGACATTTCGGGGTAAGAAAAACAGTGGCACATTTACAGAGGCATTGTTATTGGCCTCACATGGTAGATAGTGTTTCACATTTCATTATAGGTTGTTCATTATGTGCTACAAGAAAGCCTAGAAATAGGAAGCTTGGTTTATATATGCCATTGTTGGTACCTTCTAGACCATGGGAAAGTGTTTCTATGGATTTTTTTGGGGGGCTGCCATTATCTAGAAAGTAGCATGATTATCTTTATGTAGTAGTTGATCATTTCAGCAAGATGTGTATTCTTATGCCATGTAAGAAATCTATAACTACTGAACAAACTGTTATTTATATTTTCAACATGTATGGGTTCATTATGGCTTGCCTACTTCTATTGTTAGTGACAGGGATTTTAGATTTGTTGGGAAATTTTGGTCCAATTTATGGAAGATGATGGACACCAAGTTGAAGAAGAGTACTGCTTTCCATCCACAAACAGAGGTAGCGAACAAAACCATTGTACATATTTTGAGAGGTTATTGCAGCAAGCATCCCAAGCTTTGGGATGATGAGCACTTTCATTACATTCAACATGCTTACAACCGGGCCAAGCACTCTTCTACAAATAGTTCACCTTTTGAAGCTTGCTTTGGGTATTTGCCTAAGTCACCTTTAGATTTCATTCTTGAGAAGGATGTGGCCATTGATGGGCATAGTGAAATTGAAAAATCTCACATGTTCATTGAAATAATTCAGCTCATACATCAGCAGGTTCAAGAACAGCTTGAAAAAAGTCAAGGCAAGTACAAGGAGAGGCATGATAAGAACTGAGTTGATAATAAGTTTCAAGAAAGAGATGAGGTATGGCTACATATTAGTAAGGAAAGAATGCAAGGATAAGGTAAAAAGCTGAAGCCTATTCGTTATGGTCCATTCAAGATTCTTAAACAAGTTGGAAATAATGCTTTTGAATTAGATTTGCCTTCATATATGCAAATGTATTCCGTTGTGAATGTGGAAAATTTAAGTTTGTATGAACCTCCTTTAATTTCTGATTATGAAAGTGGCATTCAGCTGCCATCCATAAAGGATTTCTCGCCAGAATTTTTAGATGAGTTGAAAGAGAATACTATCCTTGATAGAAGGACATGCACTTCGAGGAGGGGAAATGTTGATTATGTTCAGCTTGGTCTTAAAGGCAGAAAACTGAGTAAGGAAAAGTGGATTGAGGTGGAAAAGGTGAGGGACTTGTACCCTCATCTTCTTTATAGGTAATTGAAGGCTTTTGGGGTCCAAAAGCTTCCCAATGGGGAGGTGTGATCAGGTGATCATGTCCTAAGTTGAAAAAATGCTAAAAATTGGAATTGCTCAAAATTGGTTGAAACCAGAATGACTGGATAGGCCTCATCGATATGATCCTGACACCATGAACGACACTCAAATCCGACATTGTATGTGAAATTTATGCAGGTTTGAATTTTACAATATCCTTCAAAAAACTAAGTTTGACCAGAGTTGACTTGACTTTGGAAATTATTAAAAAGAATATTTCGAGAATATTCCTTGAAATATTCTGGAAATATTCCTTAGAATATTCCTCGAAATATTCCCTGCGGGCCTATCATGTGCAGAGAAGTGTCAAGTTCTTATTTGGTTTTTGGTTGACTTGGGAATTATATGGCCAATTAGTGGGCGCCACGTGGCCTGCCCAGAGGCCGCCACGTGGCCCCAGGCCAGTGAAGATTTTATATGGCAATATTTTTGCAACTTAACAGGTTATGACCCTGGGCCTATTGGCTAGCAACACCAAAGCCTGACTGCCCACTCTACGTGATGGTTCTTAACATCTATGGATCGCATTGCCTATTTAAAGTTTGGCAAACGTTTGTTTGGGTGGTAAAGGGGGGCAGCCCCCTAAATCACATTCTCCATATGACCCAGTGCAGAGACCGGGGGCTCCACAACTGGTGGTCATGGCAGGAGTTAACTGTTGGGGAAACCATAAAATGTGACCGCCCCTTCTCTTATTAAATGCCACGATAAAAGGTTTAGCCCAATGGTTTATGTTGATGTTTTCTCGGCGGTTAGGGCGGCGGTCCCATGTGACCTCGCCGCCTGAAATTTATTGTCACAAAAAATAGCCATCGCCAATTTTGGCACGTTCCCCATTTCTAGCAGAATTGACATTTTAGTCGGGCTAACTGAAGTTGCTCCACTTTTGGTGGAGGTTTTTGGGGATGATTAGGCAAAATACTATTTTGATCATAACTTTCAGGTTACTGAACCTTTTTGGACGAAATTTTAGTTAATTTTGACTATTCTAAGCATTGCAGAGCCATTGGAATAGGTTTTAGAGCCAACACAGTTGATATTTAGGTACTTTTTCTTCAAGTAATCTTGGAGAGCCATCAGGGCCTAGAGGGAGTTGGAGCTATTTTGGGCAATATTTAACCATTTGAGGTGAAACAAAAGCCAATTTATCCTGATTTCTGCATTCTGAATTCATTTTTACAGCTCGTTTGTTCTGTTTAGTCCTTATTTTCACTATATTACCAATTTGAGCATCATAATATATCAAGGGCATGCCCATTGGGAGCCTTGGACTCGACAGATGTAGCCCAGGATGGGTGAACTGCCTCATCATGTTGCTGTGTGTTTATGGTGAATTTAGTCTACCGCGTTACTCAGATTAAAGTTTTTAAACATTAAATTTAAACAACACTCCCTCACACCAAAATTCATAAACAGTTACCAAGAACACTTTGTTTTACTTGCAAGACCTTACAAACACTTTGCACACTTAATTTAATGGAAATGAATACTTTGAACAACAGTAAAAATATTTTCATTTTCAGATCAAATACACCAAGGATGAAGGGTAAACTCCTCAAACGAGTCGCCGATTTTTTATGCAGAATTATGAATTACGGATAAAACATCCTTCCCTAAATGTGGTGCAATGCATTTAGAACAACATGTTAAAGACTTTGCAGATTCTTTTCCTAATAGTAAATAGACACACAGAACAGATCAAGAAACTTACTTGGAGTCCAAGTGCTTACAATTATCCTTCTGTTTCTCTTGTTGTAGCTTCAAATCCAAGCTAAATTACCAAATATTTCCTGCAAGAATGAACATTAAACAACAAAGAGATAGCAATATACAAATGCTTATTCAATTTATTCAGTTAAATCAATGAAACATGAACCATATACATCAGATAAGAATTCATAATATGGAAGACAAAAGCTTATACAGATACATATGTGGGAAAGTAAAAAAAAATATTTATTAATGGATATAAGGGGAGGTTACAACCAGTGATTGATTTGATGTCACCATCTCCAGCATCATCCCAGCCTCATCACAATGAACATCTCTCCAACAACATATCACTCAAATCAATTCCTTAATTGAAATTCCACCAGCATTTCTCTACTCAAACTATTCCTTCTCAAGCACTAGGATCTATGATCAATTTATAGATGAGACGAAGATATTTTTTACAATCAATGACTTTCTAATAATAGGCAAGATATGTTCCCAAGCTCAGAGGTATCAAATGGACACATGGATTCGAATTTTGACACGTATGCACTCTTCTAGAAGACACTAGCCAAGTGGAGATTTCAGAATAATGAAAATTTCGCTCCCAATTGACCAATGCACCCTTGAGTGTTGGGAAGTGCTTTGCAGAGCACCCTTGAGTGGAGTTTCCTGCATATGCAATGCACTTAGCCCCTTGAGAGACTGTGTTGGTGAGCTCATAGGTGTTATAACATATACTTCAAATCTTGGAAATATTACAATGGAAGTTAGGGATAATTTGTCTTTTTTCTTTGTCTTAGGGAATTTAGCAACTAAAATGATAAGGGATGATAGACCCTATTCATTGGTTATGGGGATGATGTCCAGTTAAACCAGGTTATTGGGAATGGTGCCCAAATTGACCTATAAAAATTAATGAAGAGGTAACACCTCAAGGCTCTTAAGTTGAGTTTGATTATGTTTTAAGAGGTTAATGGCATGTTGAAAACCAATTTTCTACAGCTGGAAGGTACCTTTTTGAGACAGGATCAAAATATGGAAATTACACAACTTTCCACAGTTTCATAGCGTTTCCTAGGCTTGAAGCCAAGAAAACGCTACGAAAATTTTTGTAGCTTTATTTTTTCTTCTAAAATCATTTTTTGCAACTTTTAAAGAGGTTAAATGGTAGTGATGATGTGTCGGGTTATAATGGATGGTATGGAACAACAAAGAAGCAGAAATTTTGAGCTTAAAAGTCATTTTTTAGAAGCTACGAAAGTATGCTACGAAACTGCTTTATTTTCATAGCGAGTTGTTTTTAAAGGTTTCTGAGCAGTTTAAATTAGTTTTTGACAGGTGGAAACATCCAACAGATCAAGGGACCTTGCCAAAAAATATTTATGATTTGAAAACCATGAAATGGAGACAACTCATCAGCTGAAGCCTTCGTTGAAGATAGGGTCCTGTTTTCCTGAAAAATTAGGTTTGTTTCCATATGTTGAGGAGGATATTTAAGATGTCAAGTAGTGATGAGCTATGTCATAACTTATTCGAACATGTGAGGCTTAGTTGTCAGATATGTAACTATTTTAAGAGATAAGTTAGTTTGATGTAATAAATAGGAGTTTGAATCCTATTAGGAAAAGGACTGTTTTAGATTATAACTGTCATTTTCTAATTAAAAGATTTGTTTTTATGTTATGTAAGGTGTCATTAGAAGAATTTGATGAATATAGCCAAGAGGCAGATCATCTCTGATGTAAGAAGGTATATTTAAAGGAAGATTATCAAAGTTGTAAAGGGTTGGAGATTTTTTAAACTACGACTGCTTTATGTAATTTGAATTATATCAGTAATACAGAGGACTTCTTCTTGACAGACCTGAGATTCTCATGGAGTTTTTATTTCCTTTCTGATCTATATTTTTATGTATACCACTTGCAGTAGATTTCATCTTTATTACTCATAATTCATATTTTTATACTCTGACTTCCTTTATTGATGAAATGAATGTGTAGCCCTATGTTCTATGTGTGATTTGCCTTTGTTAAAAACTCTTATCTGCCTCAGCTTCCATGTCAAGAAATATTGCCATTGAATCTATTGATTTGTTGACTCCATAAGCCCAATGGTTGCAGACCTGTATTCTGTTCAACCTACATACATTAAAATTAAGTTACTTTTCAAATATAGTTATCCATCTAGTTTCATCATTATCTAATATCATAAACCCCTTTGAGAGAGCCCTCTCAGACTGGAGAGGCTAATATTCAGTCACAAGATGGTTTGAAATAGTTACATAGAGTTGTATGATTAGTATCCAATCAAGTGCAATTTTGTGATAGCAACACCTACATTTCTCATCTTGCTTGCATAAATAAAACTCCTAGCCAACACAAGGATGTGAAAAACACTAGGGATTATTCTTATCCTTCCACCCATGATCTTCAACATGATTTTTCCTCATCCTAATATTTTGGATATCAAGCCAGCTACTAAGAAAACATCACCACCATCATATCTTTCACACTCACAAAAACTCTCCTTGGTTGTAATATGAAAGGATGTGCCTGAGTCAACTAGCCATGCCTCATGCTCTACATGTGTACTTGAAGAAGATAAATACACATCCCCTAATTTATCTGAGGATGTTTTTGCTTCTATAGAAGGATCATCTTTAGATCCCTTCTCTTTTTTTGGATTTGCAATATTTCTTGTAATTCCCTTCTTTTCCGCATCTCCAACATAATTTTATAATTTTTCCTATATATTTAGATGTTTCTCTAGATTTAGATATCCCACTTGAGGAATTATTTTATTTATATTACATTATTGTCCTATCATATATAAGGAATCTATGTTCTAAATTTCCATATTTTTATATCTCATCTCTTCTAATAACAAGGATGAGACTATAACATTGAAACTTAAAATAGTTGTGTTACTATCTATTGCAACAACCAAACTATCCCATAAGTCTGATAAAGTACACAACAAACTGATACATTAATCTGCATCTAAAAATTTAATATCAATAGATAATAGATAATAGCTAACTTACCACAATATTTAAGGAATTTATATTCTCTTTCAGCGAGTCTCCATCCTTCCTTAGGTTATACAACTTTTCTGTTAAGAATAATTTCTTCATCGGGGACTTAGACTGATATAAAGTCCCTAACTTGTTCCATAATTCCTTCTTTGTAGCTTCTCCTAAAAAATTCAATATGACTAAATTTGAGAGACACAATCATATTGTGCTCCTTTCCTTTCTATAGTCTTTTGTCAATGTATTTACTGATATATTATAGATAAATGTCTTTCGGATTAATCACATCATTAGTATTTGGTCGACGTTTCGAACCAACTAATGTGTTTCATCCTCAGGACAAGGTGAAAAATCAAATCGATCTTCATGAATAAAGAGTATGGATGCATATTTTCCTAGAAATAGTCGTTATTGAATTAGTTAATTGGTTATTAAGAAAATAAAATTAAAATTAGTTGTTAGGAAATATTTATTAAATGGGTTAATGAATAATAATACCAAAGAATTTATTTGTAAATATTTTAATAATAAAAGGATTAAATTTTTTATTATTATAATCCATAAACGTTAAGAAGGGGTTATTAGGGGAATATATATATTAACCATATAAATTAAGGGAAAGAATAAAGTTTATAATAAGAACAAAGAATTATAAATAAAAAAGTTAGGAATATAATAATGAAATACGTTAAAGGAGAAATTCAATAATAACCAAAGATAGGGGTTATTATTAAAGAAAGGAGGAAATAAGAAAAATAGAATGGAAATATAACTAGGAAATAAACTTAAAGACCTAATGAAATAAGAATCCTAGCGAGAGGGGGGGGAATCACATAGAGAGAGCTGGAGTCTAGCCCTTACTCAATTTCTAACCATCATCCCTGTTGAGATTCCTAGAATTCCTTTCAATATCAATGGCCTCTCTAAGCTTCCTATGGTGGAAGTGATCAACCTTAGAAATGACTTTGGAGTCCTCAATGCAGACACGGTAACAATATTTCTCTACATATTCAACAAGTGATGATGTGTGGGAGAGATTGTGCCTAATTTCTGCAGCATGCTCCTGGATTCTTTGTTTAATGGATAAACTCGTTTCTCCAATATAGGGGATACCATAGGAACAAGGAACCATGTAAACACATTTCATGTCCTTAGGGTTGATCGAGTCCTTCACAGACCTGAGATAATTTCTAATAGTACAGATAGGGAAATTTTGTCCATGGTCCCTTGGATAAATGAGAGATGAACCTTGGAGATAGGATCCACCCGAGTAGATTTGCTTCTTAACCCTTTATAGGATTTTTGAAAGGCCTTAAGGCCTTAATATATACTATACCCATTATTTTCAAAGACATCAAGAAGATGGGATTTCTCCGACTCCAAGTGGATATCGTTAGAGATTCTTAGAGCACAGGTAGCAAGAGTGCAAAGAACACCAAATTTCTGGGCAGGAAAATGATGAGAACCAACATGAAGATACTGTTCCATGTGAGTTTTCTTACAAAAAAATTGGTGAGAAATGGAACTGTCATCCATTCTAGAGAGAAGGATGTCCAAGAAAGGAAGGAAACCATCCACCTCTACTTCCATCGTGAATTTGATGGAATTTGACTAGGAATTTAGGTGGCACAGAAACAGATCTAACTTCTCGCGACCATGGGGCTATGACACAAGTATCATCCAGAAACATCTTCCACTTTTTAGGGAAAAATTAATCTGAGGCTAAGGCCTTAGTTTCAAAATCTTCCATAGATAAGTTAGCAACTATAGGGGAAAGAAGGGAACGCATAGCAACACCATAATTTTTTTCGTAGAACTCACCTTGGAAACTGAAGAAAGTCGAGGTGAGATAGAGGCCAAATAATTTAGTAGTGTCTTGGTTTGAGATCCGATTAATGAAACCAATGGCCTCTTGGATGGGGATTTTGGTAAATAATGAAACAACGTCAAAACTTACCAAAAAATCCCCAGGTTCCAACCTGATATCCTTCCATTCTTTGATAAAGGAAGTTCAATCCTTAACTTAGGATTCAATGAGACCCCCAAGGGTTTTCAACTTCTTGGTTGAGAATTTAGCAATAAGATAAGTGGGCCTACCTATTGTGTTAACAATAGGTCTTAATGGGGCTCCAAATTTATGAATCTTGGGAAGGCCATAAATCATGGGGGTGAGAGGAATACTCTTAATAAGATTTCTAGAGAGAGGATTAAGAGATGAATCTGACTTAATGGCGAAGTCAACCTCCTTAGAAACAAATTTAATGGGATTATTTTTAATATAATGTATATGCCACTATTCGAAATATGGTTGATAATTTTGCTGACATAGTCATATTTATCCAAAATGACTATGGCACAACCTTTGTCAGCATTAAGGATGACAATGTCAGGGTTGTCCCTTAAGGTTTTAAGGGTAAGAAACTCAATCTTACTAAGGTTTCTTTTGGGAGGCCTATCTTTCCTAAGAAAAATAGCAAAATATTGTATAATAGTCTCCTTGACATTATCCGGAAGGTTCCCAATTCCATACTCGATGTTACAGATAATTTCATCTATGGGAACCTTCTTCGGGGCAAGGGAAAAATTAAGCCCTTTATTGAGACTGAAAATGATGGAATCACAATTTTTACTAAAAAGGTTAATAACATTCTTCAAACTAGAAAAGGAATTATTATTATTATTATTACTATTCATATTATTGTTGTTATTATTATTATTATTATTATTTATATTAATATCATAATTATTACCAATACTAATGTTGATAATGCTAATATTATTATTATTCATAATCAAATTATTGTTGTTAATGTTATTTATATTATTATTAATGTTCCTATTATAATTATTACAATTAAAATCAAGTTTAAGACTACTACCGATAGCTGAAAAATCCTCACCCAAACGTATAGAGGAACAACTTGCTCCATTGAAGAGGGGAGAAACAACATTGTCACTGCCTGAGCACGATGGGGGATTTCCACAAAACTGGAGGGGAGATGGGCTACCGTGAACCATATACACATCGAAATTTGAAGGAGGCCACACACAAGAATTCAATGAGGAGAACCGGGGATAAACAAAAGTCTTAGGTTCAGACAAAGACCAAACACGATTCACCAGTGAGGATGAGTGACGCGGAGAGGAGGACGCTTCTGCTACTGATTTCTGAGATCAAACCCACAAATCTAGGTTCTAGAATTGATCACTACCTAATACAATTAAAGCTGAAGAATAATTCCTCAAATCATAGTTTCCAGAGAGGAACAAAAATTATACTAGAGCCACAACAATTTCAGGATCCAAATTCACCAAAGCATATGAAGAAGGTTGAGAAGAAGATGATTCTGAAGCTGATTCTGAAGCATGCTTATAGACCCATGACCCGAGGGTAGAGATATGTGCCTCACTGATCATAGTATTTTCTTTATTCGAGGGGGCCTGGCTACCAAAAGAACGAGAAACCACACACAAAAACTTGTCAAACTTGGCAACGTGCTTCCTCTTTGATATCTCCTCCACACGAAGCACCTTGGCAGCCAATCCACCATATATGAAACTCCAAAGAAAACTAGAGACACCATTCTCTATATCCAAATGGAGAAAGAATAACTTTCACCAAAGAAAATCCATATCTCTCCTTAAGTTACCGATCTTTGATCTAATCAAATCCAAACTTGTTTTAAGAAAAATAGGTTTTTTCTAGAATATTTTAGAGGATGAGAAATACGGGAAAATACCAGAATCAATGATGCATCCCTACATATTTTGAGAAATGGAAGATCAAATTTATTCATAGCCACATGTAATCGAGCTCTCTCAAATGATGAGGCTTATCAACCATTTCCCTTCCATGTAGGGTAATAAAGTTATATCTAAGACTTTTGTGATCCATAATGTAGATAAATGTCTTTTATATTAATCACATCATTAAGATTTATTCGACGTTTCGAGCCAACTAATGTGGTTCACCCTCAGGACAAGGTGAAAAAGAAAATCGATCTTCATGAATAAATAGTATATAATACCCGAATCCATAATAATTCACTGGTCTTTTTATACCAATAGGTCTTCCATTTTGAGCTTCCATAGCTCAAAAATTTTCCCTTTTAATTTATCAATCTCTATCATTTAACTAATTATAATTTCCTTTCACCACAAGAATCAATTTCACATATCTTCCACTATAATGTGGTTTACCACAAGCCAAAGAAAAACCCCTTAGCAACAAAAGAATCCCCTTGAAGCCAAAACCACTCTAATACCAAATGTAGGTTTTAACCATGTATAATTAATTACTATAAAATATTCTTAATAAATTAGAAAATATGCAATGACAAACACACACATTAACATATAGATTTTACCTTGAAACCCAAACTAGGAAAACCAAAAAGTTTTTTCAATATATTCTTTTCTACTATATATATATATATTCATAAACTTCTAACCCATTTACCTTGGATTAGAATACAACCATAGTTTCTTAAAAAAACTACAATACCTTGGGCTAAGCCATAACGCACCACAAAATCACTAAAGGAAAAAAACTGTGTTGAAAACCATAAAAAATGCCTCCCTTGTCAACATCCATAAATTTCTAACCAATTTACCTTGGATTAGAATAAAACCATAGTTGCTTAAAAAAACTACAATAACTTGGGTTAAGCCATAATGCACCACAAAATCACCAAAGGAAAAAGATTGTGTACTGAAAACCTCAAAAATGGCTCGCTTGTGTCTGCCTCGTGCAATTTACAATACGTGGAAGTAGTCGTGAGAATAATATAACACATACCTAATAAAGATTTATCTTCATTAGTGATAACAATTTTAAGAGTATTTTTTTAACACTAGATTTCAAGGAAAGGGGATGATTGAGCATTGAAGTTTCCAAAAAAATAAGCCATGATAAAGTTCCCCAGTACTAAGGACTCTATAAAGAATCACTCATTTGACACTTTAAATTTCATATATTTTTTCCTCATTATATTTATCTTATAAGTCACTACTTTCCATGTAAGCCAACAATGAGACCATTCATATGGGAAATAATCTTCTAAATTTGTGTACGAATCCCTACTAAGTAACATACAATACGCTTTAGGGACATATACCTCTACAATGTCAATAATATGGTGAACATGAGGATCAACGATAAATTTTGTAAGGAATTATATTAACTCATATATGATATTCACTTCAGCCATATCTAGCTAAATAATTTTTGTTGAACTCTTGATAGGAGAAACCCCAAGATTTTGGCATACATAATAAGGCATAACATTATTTGAGGCATATTAATCAACTAATAAATTTTGGAAATTTTAGTTAAAAATTTCAAAGGTGACAGCAAATGGGAACATTTGGATTTTATTCCTTTTGTTAGATTTATATAGTTTGGTCATCGAGACCTTCCCAATGGTTTCAATCTAGTCATCTAATAATGATCTAATCATCATTTTTTTGTTGAGATTTAATATTGCAAACTTCCATCATAGAAATATTGTATTTTATCTTCTTCAGATCCTCCATAAGACTATATTAAAGTGGGGAAAAACATGCTTATAAGGGAGAGGGACACTTTCATCAAGTGAGGGATGTGATTTCTTGGGGGGATCATTCTACACAACATGTAGGGGGAGCCTTTCTTGTGACTACGGGCTTAGTAATTTTTGGTTTATAAGTATTGGAGCAAGTCCCTTACATCGTAAAGGGTATTTAACTATAGTTGGTACTTTAGGATCATTATCTCAAATATTTATTCCTGAAGAAATATCCCTTAATATTACCTCATATTATTTGATGTAGTAATCGTTGTAAAGTTTAGGAAAATAAATTTAATGAGGGTACATGGGTGTTTCTTCAAGGAAATATTCAAATATGAATAGGTTGGACACTAGATTCATGGATTGTTTCCATTTTGGGTATCTCTTCTCAAAATTATTCTCCTAATGGTAATGATAGAAATTGTCCATATTTACATTGTCAAAATCTATGTTAAGATTGGCGATATGTGGTTCAACAGCTCAGGGAGGTGGGCTTGGTCTAATAATTAAGGGTCTATAAGGGATGATATTATATGTACCTTTCGTCATGCTTCTCTTCATATCATTTACGTTCTGGTCATTTTCTTGATTATCTAGTAGAGATCTTCTAGTTTAGGGAACTCCCCATCTTTCTTTAGCTTTAGGTGGGACTCTATTCACACTAACTCCATTTCTGGATGGATATGTTTTCAAGTGGTATTCCTTGAAATCCATCATCTATAAATCAATATTTTTTTCTTCAGTGGTCATTTCTTGCAAGGTATCCTTAACATATATTTTTAGCCACATGGACATGGGGGAGAGAAACACATTAAAAACTATTTATTTATGTAGGTAAATTGAGGGATATGTACCTTCTTTGAATTTATTCAACATGTACATGAATATTTGATTTTTTTTTAAACATTTTCCATAGGCTCCATGGCTAGGGATAAAAAAATTTCCATGAGGGTAGCAGTAGTAATTGGTTCAACTAAATTTTCTAGAAAGAGAGATTGGAAAGTATTCCAACTAGTAGTACTCCTAGTGGTAGGCTAAAGTACCATGGATGCCTTATTATCAGAGGCATATGGGAACACATGACATACAACATTATTGTGTTGTACATCATCAACTAAATGGCCATGATAAAATTATTAATGTGATCTTCAATATTTTTGGAGATATCTAGGCCAAACTTGCGAAGAATCTTATTAGGATGTGTAATATTCCTAAAATTTAGCTTTTAGCTAAATGGAATATTATAGATTATTTTGTTACTTGGTAGGTGAATAATTGGGTAGAGAGGCCCATAAATCTCCTTAGAAATAATAAAAACACTTCAAGTGTGAAAGGAGACCCTCTAAGCAGCTAAATAAAGCACCTTTGAGTGTGAACAAGGGATGAAACATGTTGAATAGGTCAACTTTGACCAAATCAACAGCGTTGTTATGGAGGAGTGGACATTTAATGAGGAATAACGCAGTTTTGGAGGGAGATTGATAGAATGGAGGAAGTGACCTAATTGAGTGTGGCCAAGGGTAAGGAAGCTCATAAATTATATAAGGAAGAGGATGGCAGCCATATGGGGTTATGTTTTGATTATTATTTTGTATGTGACATGTTAGACCTCTTGCATTCTTCAGTTGTTTAGTTGAGATTGCTGTGTTGTTTAGCACTGGGTGTTCTCGAGTGGGAATCCCACCTCTTTCCTTGAGAGGCCTCTTGGAAGAGCATTTCACTTCATTTCCACATTCAGGCTTAAGGCCAAGCTACAAATTTCTTCATCAGTGCAGTTTTTGCAGGATATTGTGTTGCGTTGTAGGGTGCAACAATGGAGAATCATATTGGGTGTCTTTAGAGATATTTTTGCAGTGGAGGAGGGTTTCAATCCATTGGGAGACCTGTAAATAAGCCCCTTGAGCTTTATTGACACATTTTACAGCAAGCTAAGGAGAATTTATCTCCTACAGTGCAGTTTCAGTCTAGATATGCATTATTTTAGGGAGGTGTTGCAGGGGTAGTTGCAGTGGTTGTTTTGGGAGGTGATTTATTTAGTGGAGGAGCCATTCCTTCATCTAGGATCTATTGGAGGAGATCTGTAGTTCTCTACATCAGCTTCAGCCATATCTTCTCATTTCTATTGTTACAGCATATATTTAGCCCTAGGGCTGCAGCTTACATTGGCACATTGTGTGCATTTTCCGAGAACCCTCTTGGGTTGTCTTGGAAAGTTGATCTAGTGCCCAGATTTGTATGTTTGGACTCTATTTGGGCCTATATCAGTATTTTTATATCATTGTATCATCTCCAGTTGTAGTTATTCTTAATATGACTATGTTTTAGTTGCTCTCCGGCATTCTGTATTGTAACAACAACTCATATTTGGGAGTGATTGATTATGGGAGGCTTGTTTCCTCATTGAATATGACTTATGCCTCACTATTTTGTATTGATTTGTTATTCTTATTCATAATGTGATGACTCCATATTAGTCTCCAATGTTGATGTTTTTATTTACACTGATATTTTCAGTTTTGTGTTCATATATTACTTCTTCCCCATTTGGGAATACTACAATGGTATCAGAGCATAATCTTGGCTCAACCTGTGAATTCATCCAATATGTCACCATAAGGAGAATTTTCTCACAAGGAGAGAATATGTACAGAAGGGACAAAGACAAGACTCCAATATTTGGAGAAAGGGAGGAAGAGGAGCTCTCAAAGCTTCTTTTTCAAACTATGCAGAGCATTAAGGGAGATATCAAGAAGATGAGAAGGGAGATATGTAGGGAATCTCCAAGGGGGTTTAAATATGAAGCAAGACCTATATTTTTTCATGATGGGTGTGAGCATGTAGCCACACATTATGATCCATAGTGCAGTTTTATGCCCAGATTCATAGCAAGAGAGATGGAGAAAGAATATGCACCAAAGGAGGAGAATTTGAGTGACTATCTTCAGGAATATGAATCTCAATATTGGAGATTCAAGGAGCACTTGAAATTCCAAGAGTTTTTCCAAATCAAGGAGGAAAGAAGACCCAAAAATCACAACAAAAGCAGAAGAGGTGGATTCCTTCTACCAAACTTTGATGCGTCCTCCACATGCACAGCCAAGGATTGGATAGAGCAACTAGACTCATACTTGCAGCTACATCAAGTTTCAGAAAGGGAAGCCCTTAGGATAGCAGCAATGCATCTTAAAAGTAAGGCTTATATGAAAATTCTTCATTTAATCATGAAAATATAGCTACTTATGCAGGATTCACTAAGAGATTAGTGAAGAGATTTGATGGAAAACAATTTGAAACATCTTTGATTGAGCTAGTCAAACCTAAACATTCAAAACCTTTGCATGAATTGGAAAGATCTATTATACCCACTCCACTTCAAATTTATATTGAGGGGGATAAAAACCTGTATGATACCTTTCCAAGGGAAATATCCCCATTACAAGAAGATATTTCTTCTCAAATGGAAGACATGAAGATTCCTCCTTCAAGGGAAGACCAAGATCTAGGGTCTCTCATTGTTGATGAGGTACTATCAAATATTAATGAGGAGGAAGAGTAGAAAGGAAGTAATAGCATTGTCACTTCAGGAGGAGAACCATCACCACATGGGAATGGGAATGAAGCTATTGCTTCAATTAGAGGAGCCTTTGCATCCTTGCAAAAGGTTCCCAAGGAGCAGCATGTGATAGTAGTGATGGGCAGTAAGACCTTAATTGAAGGAGGAGAAGAAAAGGTGAATCAACATCAAAGGATGGGAAGCATGCACCTTGTTTATTTCAAGGGGTTTATATACATAAAAATGAGACTGGTTTGTGAAGTGGAAGGAGGGACAAATCAGTCCACTCACCTATACAGTCTACTTCAGACTTTGATGTCTCATTACATGGAGGCATTCCACCCAGGAGACCACCAGATTAGAAGATGAGAAACAATTCACCACTCATTGATCCAGGAGGGGTAAGAACTTTTGGAGGGTTTGGCACAATGAAAAGAGTCTTGGATAGGAGAAATTCTCCCAATATCATCATTACCCACTCTCATCAGTTATTCTGCACTAGGAGAAGATGTTTCTCGGATGGAGTATGGCACCATCATGGTGTAGGGAGACCACTCCATGGCATTGGAGAACAAGAGGATACTTTCACATAGGAAGGAATCTTCCCCATTTGGTAGAGGAGGGTGGCCACTCATGCATGCATTGGTCAGACTTAGGAGATTTTGGATGGGTGATAGCTTCCTATGGAAGACTAGCCTCCAAAAGCTTCAACCTTCACTTGAGCATGAGGAGCTACAGGAGGAGAAGCAGGAACATGTTAGCAACATACCGGTGCTTGACTTTAGAAAGGTAGATTTCAAGGAAGAGGACAGCCACATGACAGGGGCTACACAGTATAGATCAAAAACATTGTCCTTAGAGAGTTTGGATCCTTATTGGATATCCCAACTATTGGTGGAATACTCCAAGGATCTCTTTACATGCAGGATACTTGATGCCCAATTTTATGATGGAGGATATATAGTGAGAGATGGGGTCATATTTTATTAGGATAAGATATTCTTGGCTAGAGCCTCAAAGCTCAAGGACAAATTATTACATGCAGCCTATAAGATCTTTCTTTCCAATCCCACTGGTTTCATTAGAGCATGCCATACTATTTTGGAGGGATTCATATGGGAAGACTTCAAATATGAGATTCACTACCATATGAGGAAGTGCATAAATTGTTTGGAGGGTGAGGAGGAACATAGCTCTTGGGAAGAGTTATCATCACCACCTCCTTACTCATTGGGTGTGAGAGGGAGCTCATCCATGAGCTACCTCACTAGTTTGAACCGAGTGTATGGTAAGGATTGTATTTCTAAGCATCATGATATATTTACTATATACTTGCATTTTCTTAACATTCATGTGTAGGGCATTGCTCCAAGAGGGGGCACTCTTTCTTATTTGCTTCATGGGCTACTTGGGGACATGAGAAATGATGATGTTGACCATTCCCTGGAAGATTTTTGGGAGATGATGTATTCTTCATGGTGTGCTTCATTGACGCCAAACATCATACACCTTCTCCAAGCATGCAAGAAGAATGGGGCAACAAACAAGTGGTGGGAGGAAGACTTGTTATATCATATTCTATGGAAGTTAGGAGAAAAAATGCACTAGCTGCACATGAGGGACCATTTTCCTTCTCCTTTACTACATACGACAACTAGCATGACTTTGATTGTGATTCCATATGCTGATGATGTTCTTATATTTGTTGGGAACATGATTGGAGGGAAGGCACATTGGTTAGATGTGTCCATGGGGAATGAAATTTCCCACACCTTTTATACTTCATGCTTCAAGGGGAGCATGGGAGATTATATGGCCACTACAATAGATCACTTTTTTCTTTATGAGATGGGCCATATGATTGTTTGGAGAACTTGGGATATGCCTCTCATGAACATTTGGGAGGAACTTTTTTATGAATTACCATGCTGGAAGGTGATTCATTTCATTTGGATGATAGCATGGAGATGGGAGTCTCTAAATGGGAATGAGATCCCCTATGCTTTTCATCACTCCTACCTTGAAGAGGCCATTAGACAGAAATAAGGTTTCCATATAGACCTTCCATTTTCTCATGATGAGAGCCATTTGGCTTATCCACCAAAGGCCAACTTGTACATTTGGGAGGAACCATTGGGAGACAGAATTGTTATAGAATATCTGAAGCAATGGTGGAGGCTATTTCATGAGGAGGGGAGAATTTTTCTCAACCCTTGTAGTTGCTTGAGGACAAGCAACATTTTGGAGGGGAGGATTGTAATATTCCTAAAATTTAGCTTTTAGCTAAATGGAATATTATATATTATTTTGTTACTTGGTAGGTGAATAAGTGGGTAGGGAGGCCCATAAATCTCCTTAGAAACAACAAAAACACTTCAAGTGTGAAAGGAGACCCTCTAAGCACCTTTGAGTGTGAACAAGGAATGAAACATGTTGAATGGGTCAACTTTGACCAAATCAACAACGCTGTTATTGAGGAGTGGACATTTAATGAGGAATACCACAGTTTTGGAGGGAGATTAATTACATTGAGGAAGTGACATAATTAAGTAAGGCCAAGGGTAAGGAAGCTCATAACTTATATAAGGAAGAGGATGGCAACCATATGGAGTTATGTTTTGATTATTATTTTGTATGTGGCCTGTTTAGACTTCTTGCTTTCTTTAGCTGTTTAGTTGAGATTGTTGTGTTGTTTAGCACCGAGTGTTCCCGAGAAAGAATCCCACCTCTTTCCTTGAGAGGCCTCTTGGAAGAGCATTTCACTTCATTTCCACAATCAGGCTTAAGACCAAGCTAAAAATTTCTTCATCACCACAGTTTTTGTAGGATATTGTGCTGTGTTGCAGGGTGCAGCAGTGGAGAATCATATTGGGTGTCTTCAGAGCTAGTTTTGCAGTGGAGGAAGGTTTCCATACATTAGGAGACCTGTAAAGAAGCCCCTTGAGATTTATTGCCACATTTTGTAGCAATATAAGGAGTATTTATCCCCTACATTGCAATTTCAGTCCAGATCTGCGTTATTTTAGGGAGTAGTTGCAGGGGTAGTTGCAGTGGTTGTTTTGGGAGGTGATTTTTTTAGTGGAGGAGCCATTCCTTCAACCGGAGGATCTATTGGAGGAGATTTGTAGTTCTATACATCAGCTTCAACCATATCTTCTCATTTCTATTGTTGCATCATATCTTCAGCCCTAGGCTGCAACTTACATTGGCACATTGTGTGCATTTTCTGGGAACCCTCTTGGGTTGTCTTGGAAAGTTGATCTAGTGCCTAGATCTGTATGTTTGGACTCTATTGGGGCCTATATCAGTATTTTTATATCATTGTATCATCTCTAGCTGTAGTTATGCTTAATATGACTGCGTTGTAGTTGCTCTCTGGTATTTTGTATTGTAACAGTAGCTCATATTTGGGAGTGATTTCTTATGGGAGGCTTGTTTCCTCATTGCATATGATTTATGCCTCACTATTTTGTATTGATTTGTTGTTCTTATACATAATGTGATGACTCCATATTAGTCTCCAATTTTGATGTGTTTATTTACACTTCTATTTCCAATTTTGTGTTCATATATTGTTGCTTCCCCATTTGGGAATACTACAGGATGTTTAGGCATTTTATGGGCTACACGAAGAACAAATTGTGTTCCTTAAAAAACCAAGGAATATTGAAGCGAAAAAAGTTCCTTCTCAAGATTAAATACTCCAGAACACTTGGAATACAAATATATCCATGAGGATACAAATATTATATTATAAAAGATATGAGATAGATGATTGATAATTACAAATGAGGCCTGCTAATATACCTACGCAGGTGCCTCTTCACAAAAGGTCATGTCTTATCAGACATGGCCTTTCAACCTAATTAGTAATTAACTAATTAATCACTATTTACATTATTTTATTCATTACATTGCCTTCCCCTCAAAAATATTTTTCCTCAAAGCTTGTCGAGGAAAGGCCTCAATTTCTTTTCCTGCTACGAACATCTTCTCCTCTTAGGGCATTCATTCTTGTCGATACAAGTTGATATGATCCTCTAAGTGACAAACAAAATTGTCGCACTGAGAATGGATTGGACCATCCTAAATCAATCTTTTGTGGAATCTTATGATGATTGGCAACTTGTGATGATTTTTTAGTATTCTTCAGAATATCATCTTGTTTCTGTTTTGAATATATAGCTTGGTTGAGTTTTCTTCTCCCGTGATTTGAATGCCGATAGGGAACTTTTTTAATGTGACTTTGATTACCTTTTGGTGAGGATGTTTTTGAGTAGGTTACAGAACCTTCACTTAGAATGCTCCTTGTCTGAACTGCAACATCGAAGTTTGTATCATTTTCAACTTGCCTATATTCTTCTTGAGTTGTGACATTTACTGGATCAATGTTTGTTTTTCCTGCAACTTGAACTTCTACATTTGTCGATTTCGACAACCTTTTTTCGACAAGTTGTTACACCTTGTTTTCCAACGACTTCTTATCCTTCTTCAATTTCTTAATTTGCATTAGCAATTTTTCATTGTGGTCCTTGAGGCGAGCAACTTTTTCATTCTTGTTAGTTGTGATTTTTTCCATTTCCTTTTGCATATTTTGGATCGCCTTTTTACTTTCTTGAGAAATTACTTTTGAAATTTCTTGAATGTCTTCAGGTGTCACTGAATTTGGCTTTAAGTTGACATCCTGTAGCATTATTTTCTTCTTTTTGTCGGAGAATGTTAAAAACTTATTTTTTGTATTAAGGATGAATGACCCTAGTGATTCCATCCAGAGCGAACCCAGAATTATATCACTATTATTACAAAATAAGGTTTTAATGGTAAATTGCGAGACCAAGGAATACTCCCCAATACTTAGGTGTAGATTCCTTATGTCGTATTGTTTTTAATTTGCGTTAATTGAATTTGTTTCAATTATATTTGATTCAGGGATCACTAATTGGTTATCACATTCAGTACTAACATAATTATCCTTTTGATTAAGATCGATAGATATGAGAACTTCCTTTCCTGCAAGTGACCCTTTGATTCTAATTAGCATACGAAAAACATACTATAATTTTCAGGAAATATTCCTTCTTTCCTTTCCGAATTAGATTCAATTTCCTTTTCATCAATGATTGATTCCATTTTGTCTGTTGAATTGAGTTTTTGGGGTTTTTAAGGTAACCCTTCCTAACTTTCTCTTCTTATTTTTAATGAGGTTATTATTCCTTCAATTTATTTTTATTTTTATGTTTTAATAATTTAATTAATTAAATTAATATATATATATTCTTTTAACAATTGATTTTTTTTAAATCTTTTTTTGTTGAAAGGTTACAACCCTAGTGAAACATGGCTATTCACATATATTCACCAATAAAATATATGTCCACTTATGTGTATTTGACTCAGTTAATGTTCTCCAAGTAAAATTAATTAACTAATTAATCACTATTTACATTATTTTATTCATTACAAATATTTATATATATCATGTTATCCTTGAAGTGAAAAATATATTCTGAGGTCCTGGGACTTGATCTTACATCCTCATGATCATATTCATAATATCTATTGTTCTTCTCCTCAATTTTTTCTTCTTCAGATGGGATTATAGGGTAGGAAGGGATTTGAGTCAGATAGTATTTAGTATTATGAAGTCAAATATGTAATATGCCAAATTCCCTAGCATATTGGTGCATAATGTTGGTTTTAACCCTATATAGATAATTTATATAAACATATTATTAATAAAATAGGAAATGTGCAATAGTGCACACACACATAACATAGGGGTTTTACCCTAGAAATGAAAACTAGGCAAACTAGAAATATTTTTCAGTATACAGTATCTTTACAATGCTACAATAAAACATGTATATTAAACATCCATAAACCATCAATTAATTAACCTTATACTAGAATACAACTGTAATTCATTAACTAGAGTCATAAAACCATCGGTTGAACCACCATGTGCCATAAAACCACTAAAAGTGAAAATTGTGTGGTGAAAATCGCCAAAAACTGACTCAAAATACTGCTAAAAAGGGGGCTTTCGCCCACCCATGACCCCTCCTACCACTGGCATAATGTATAGCTCTCAAGGCTAGTTTCGAAAAGAATATAACACATAGACCGTTGATCATTTGGAGGATTGATGATTAATTCAAATTCTCTTCTTGATAATTACTTGTGAACTTACTTGAGTTACTTATGTATTCTCTTGCTTAGCTTAGTTAGTCTTTCATCAAGTCAATTACCAAAATACAAAAGACACAAAGTTAGGATCTTCGAGCCAGGGGAAAACCTCTCCCTCTTGGAGAGGAAAACCTACGAGAAATTATTCTTTTAGATCTTCAAATGACAAGTACCATGACCAAGACTCAGACCCTTGACCTATGAATGCCTCAAAGATCTTGATACTTCTTCTAAGTCTTCCTCCAACATTGATCTTTATTTTCTTCACCAATTTGTACTAACCTCCATTACCATCAGAGAACTCGGTCTCTAAGTTTAACTTGAGATCCTCCTTCTCATCCTTTGCATGCACATCAAATTTTCAGAATGTAGACCTTCTGAATTTATACCACAGATGTATCATAGATGTATCCCCATAAAGGTATCACAGATTCAATCCTAAAATTCACACTTCTCTAACCTCTGAAATTTAGCACCTTCTTCACCTCTGTGATCTGCACTTGATCACTTCTTAAATTGGAATTTCATTCATGTTAAATTCCACACTTTATCACTATAAGTATTTGCACTTTATTACTATCGATACTTCAGAGAAATCCACATCCTTTTCGCATTGTTGTATTTTTTCAAACCCACATTGTTTGCCACTGTATTCCGCATAGGAATCCGCACTTTCTTCTTGACACTTAATCATATATATCCATGCTTATGTTTCAGTCAACCATAGCTCCTATCACATAAGAATTTATGTTGATTTTCGTATCTGAAACCCATCCAACAGTCCACACTAAGATTAGAAATATCACCAAATTATTCTTCCTTGAATTAGTCATAGAAGTGGTGTATATATAGTGCACTTGTCTAGTCTTTAGGCCAACCATACAATCATCTAGTAGGCCAACTTCTTAACTGAGAATTAGGCCGACATGTAGCTACATGTAGGCCGACTTTCATCATACATCGTCAGCGTTGAGTTAAGGAAGTTTCAAGACATTCTTTCACAAGTTTTATGACAAGGTGTTGGAGCATTTAATGATGAATAGGCTCTTCATATACATGACACTAATTACACTTATAAATAGAAGATAGACTCTAGATAGACATCAAGAAGAAGTCTATTAACCTAAAATAAAATCTTGCTCATGAAACCTATGAAGCAAGTACAACAAATATACATTTTATTATCTTTGTCTTCTTCTTTACATAAATACATAATTACATCGTCAATATGAAGACTGGTCCTAGTTAGACTTTTCAACACTACCTCTTAAAAAGGGAGGTATTCATACAGGTACATGGTCAATTTCAAACTGAAGAATCTCATAGGAAGAATCAGATTGTTAATCACATCTGTATAGCATCATATCAACCAGCATTTTCCTAGTGCAAGGCCTTGAGTAACAACCCCATATCTCAATGAGACAATGGGTTACAATGCCGACGAGACATATGACTTATAGACACCATAGTAATTGTCTCTCCAAGGTACATAATCCTCCCAGGTGTTCCTAGAGTATGACCTTCTTGGACTATTCTTCTCTTGCGTAGCCAGCTGCCAAAGAATATCGGTCCTCGACTACTCTTATCTTGAATGCCCTATCTCATTCTCAAAGAGTATCGAATGCCAGATGATTATCTAATCCTCCATTCTGTCTTCCAGGTGAAGACAAAAATTTTGTATCTATCCATTCTCTCCACATGGCATTCACTAAGACTTATGACTATTAGTCCTGGTTTAGTGCATGACACGTGGATTAGAGAATCACATATGTCAGTCCCTCTTAACTCAAGAAGGAAATTCTTCAAGTTTATTCCAAGTAAGAAACTTACCACCAGGCTCCCTCTCAAGAAAGGTCCTGCAACAACAATGGTGAGACACCCAGCTGCTCATGAAGAATTCCTCCCCTCGATGTCATGGAATTCAATATTGAGGAATATTCAACCTTTGGTTCCATAGGGCACAGATCATCCATCACTTTCAGTCACGAGTCATATCAACCATCAGAAAGTGATTCATCAGTCTTTCTCATATGGTCAAACACTATGCCATGCCTCTTTCCTTCAAATAATCTCCAAGGATCATACATCCTTTTGCATGATTAACAGCCCTGCACAAATTCATCCAGATAAACATAGATGAAATTTTAAAACAAAAGTTACCTCAGTGATGATCTTTCACCATGACATCTTCTTGTAGGCATCGAAATCCTTTACTCAGATTGACACATCTCCTAATGATATGTTTTGTCAAGGGTCTTCTTCTTTACTAGACTTCTTTCAGAGTCTACATATCCTGCCAGGAGATCTCCTAGTCACATCTTCTTGGCTTCCAAATGATAACTGCCTCTTGACATGGTTGCATTTCATGATCTCTTCCTTTCCGCATGTTCTTCATTCCCAGAAATTTACAAATTTTCTAGTTCCTCGTTAATATACACGTCATATTCCATGAGGATATATTATGTTTATTTCATCTTGTTAGTGCATCGAAAGATCCTCCTTCATATATCATACTTCTAAATATAGAAGTCTATTACCTACAACCATATGACATTGCTTCACAACATCCAGTGTCAGCATATAAATATGTACATCCCTCATACCTTTTTCCTATGAGTAATCGTGTAGCAATCTCACTAGAATGAAGAGTTTCATTCTCTTGACACGCGTCATCAATATGTTATCACATCCCAGAATTCTGTAGCACTGAATTCTTGATGAAACCATTATGCTTTCTTTAAAATCAGTGAATTCGTAGAGAACTCCATTAGAAAATGTCAGCACCTATTTTCATGAAGATCCTTGATCTTGATGACTTCCTTCCATCAGTATTGTAATCAAAGAGGTTTTCCCATAGCTCTTTCACCAAGAGATCCTACCATGCTTTTATCATGATGCCATCAATATACACTACTTCTTATCATACTATTTTACAACCAACAAAAATCACTTAAAGAGGAAGATGATCTCAATCATAATATAGATCTTTCTCTTATTCTTTATTAGATTTCTTTGTTGGAATTATGATGTAATATGTTTTCCTTGATGGCAACCTACTCGATGATTTGTCCTTGATGGGAATATACTTGATGATTTTTCTTTTGATAGCAACCTATTTTTTAAAAATGTAAAAATGATGTATCTACAGGTCAGTTAAGATGTGACAGAAAAAGGAATTCCAGTTAGTGGAAGAGAAATGATAAAAGTAATATTTCATAATGTATACATAGGTTTGATGAAGGAAACCCACATACATATGCAGGTTTGATGAAGGCAAGCCATGTATACATCCAGAATTAGTGTATACGCAGTTTTGATGAGGAGAAGTCGCATATACATGCGGGTTCGAAGAAACCAAGTCACGTATGTACTTACACACTCATTTTATGATAGCAGGGGTCCTTACCAAGGTTTAAGCCCACAATATTGAGCGTTGTGTCATCTATTTGATTCCATCCATGAATACCATCAACACTTGTGTGGTTCTAGCTCATGGCATTGGGAAAGGATCAAACTATATAAGGAGAAGAAGATCATAGTGCAAAGCGTGTGAGTGTAGGGGTTTTGATTGAATACTTCACTCTAAAGTATATATGCATGGAATGGATTACAATTTATTGATAAATCTGAAATAATGATGCACATATGAATACAATGATCGATCATGATATCTAGACCTGAAATGACTATGTATTTGCTTGATCTGTTTGTGAGATATTTAGATCTGTGACATAGCGCATGTTTGCTGAAGTAAATGGTAAAATATGGGTAAGTATATAGATCTGAAAATTTCTATAATCTTGAATATTTAAAGATCTATACGCTGGTTCATCACGATGAAAGCACGTATACACGCAGGTTTGGTTCAACGAAAGCGCGTATGGTATTCATGGTTTTCTGAAGCCTGATGGAGAGCATATCTCTTTATTGATGTTATATTTATGCTGTCTCTCAATGAAGTCTTCATGTAGATCTGGATTTTTTAAATACTGTATATGTTGCTAGTTGACTATGTACAAATATGATCAATGAGCGATTAAATATGATTGATGATGCTGACTGAATAAGGTTTTGAAAATCTAAAAATATGTATGATTGAAAGCCTCAGATCTGTTTCTGAGTCTGATCAAATTTTTGAAATTAAATATTCACAGATCTATATGTAGGTTGGTGTACAAGAAAGTGCATATATACGCAGGTTGCAGTAAGTGAAGTAGCGTATACATTTTATTGTATGAATGATCAGGGTTGCAGTCGATTCAGTGTGTTGATGTAGTAGTCTGGGTTCAGTTCTGATATTCTAGTTATAGTGATATCACTATGAATTGAGGTGGTAATTGATTAAGTGACTGTTTTCTTCAATGGTTGGTTCAACATTCGAGTGATTGGTTGATTGATGATTCAGTGAATGATTTAATACAATTATGAGTTTAAGTTTGATGTATGTTCTTTGGGCTTAAATGAGTGGAGTGGGTCCAATCTGAAAATGTGATGAAAAGAGACCTACAAGTTGTGTTGTGTTGAAGTTGTTGGATCCAGTGTGAAGATTTATGACATGTGGTCTACAGGGGGTCTGAGGGTTGAAGCCTTCAGTGTGTAAGCAGAAGCTTCCTGCTAGTAGAAGCTAGTGTTCTAATTAGGGGGTTGTAGCTCCCTTCCAGTAGTGGCTGGTAAATGAGATCAGGGGGTTGGAGCTCCCTTCCAGTAGAAGCTGGAGAATGAGAGAAGGTTGCACCCTTCTGCAGGTGGGTGCCTTCATGCTGGTATGAGTCTGCACCAGTATAAGATTGTAAGCCGTTTTCTTTATAATAAATATTGAAGACAGAGATGACAACAACGATGGTTTTTTCCCGACTTGGGTTTTCGCCTTAAATCCTGGTGTTCATGTGTGTTTCTTATGTATGATGATTTATTTTGTTCTTACTGCACAGGCTTACTGCTTACTAAATATCTGATGAATGAATGATGCACCGATCTAGGTAAATATTTATCTGCATAATAAGATCTCTAGACATAAGCAAGTTTTGTTAAAGATAGCCGCATGTATAAGCTATTTGGGTTCATAAAAGTCACGTATAGAAATCCATAAAGAAAAAGTGAATTTTATTTTGTGTTATAAATATTGATTCGACCCACCCCCCCTTCCCCCCACCCTCTCAGTATTTTTCCCAACAATTGGTATCAGAGCAGGTCCTTCTATAGAAGCTTGATCGCTTGAAGGAGATCTGTCTCAATGGGAAGGAAGAAAAATAAGAAGGCTACTCAAAGGAAGAAGATATGTCAGAAAACGTATGCAAAAGAAAATGAAGAAGATGAAATAGGTATTGATTTTTGTTCTTGTGATTCATTTCCTTGTGCATGCAATGTTGAAGATATTGAATACGAAAGTAAAAGTAATGTTATGGATCTAGAAGCAGAAATTTATAATCTCAAGAATGAAATTGAATATCAAAGAGTTCTATTTAATGAAATGGAATGTATCTTCAAATATATGATTTCTAGATTGAATGAACAAATACAAGAAAGAAATTCAATTGAGAAACTAAAAAAATAATAGATAGATCAATGTCAAAAGTTGTAGAATGAAGTAACCAATCACAGTGAAGGACTTGAAGCAGAAATCATCTCTCTTAAAGAAGATCTGGAAAAATCAAATAAGAATAATGAAGAACTTCTAAAAAAATTTGAAGAACAATAAAATGGGTTGAAAGAAGAGATTCTAAAATTTAATGAAAAAGTGTAATAAGGAAGAAGGGTCGAACAAAGTATGAAGAAGCAGTGCCAAATATTGGAGGTTGAGGTAAACATTTTTAAAGGTAAATTAGAAGAAAAGGATAAACACTTGAGGTTTCAAGATAGTACTAAGATTTTGGATAATATTCTTAGTAGTGAAAGGTATCCTTCTATTAAATTTGGTCTTGGTTTTCATGAAATTGTTAATGGAGAATCTAGTTCACAAGAAAGTGCTAAAGATTCAAAGGATATCAATGCAAAACCTAAAGTGTTTAAAGAGACAAAAGGTCAACCGAAAATCATGAATTCTCAAAGGAAATCATTCGCTCCTAACTATAAAAGAATCAATCGAATTTCTCCTTTGATCAATAATGTTGAAATATTTTTATGCCATAATTATGGAAATGTTGCAACCAATTACAGAAGCAGATTGTTTTAGTCACAGACAAATAGACTCTGCATAGAAAGGTTGACAACTCTGAGGTACTCAAGTTTCTTTAAGGGTTATTTTTTTTCATGAAACAAATTTTGACATAAAGATATTGATTGCAATATAAGGAACATGAGGCAAACTTATTATGATACCTTTTATCCCTTTTCTGGTCACATAAGATGTTATGCTTGTAACAAGTTTGGGCATGTAGAAAAGGAATGCAGAAATAGGTCAATAAATCATCAAAGACAACATGGAAGTCAAAAAAATGATATCGTAAGACCAAAGAAAGTTGGATCAACCAACATTAATGTTAACAAGCATAACGAAGAAGAGATAAGATGTGTTCTTGCTCTATGTGCAATTAAAGATAAGGATGAATGGTACATCAACAATGAATGTTCTCATCACATGAATAATGATAAGAGTAAGATAGAGTCTCTCAAGAAAAATCAAGAGGGTAAGGTTATTATTTCAAATGATGCTCCAGCAAATATTTTTGGAAAAGGTAGAGCCATAATTAACAAAAATAGAAGGATAGTTGATAACTTATTAGTTCAATGCATAAAACAAAACTTATTAAATGTAGGCTAAATGGAAGATAAATGAAATGTAATTTTGTTCACATCGAGCAAATGCAAGGTTATGGAGAAAGAAACTGGAGAAGTCATAGCAAGGGGATACAAAAACGTTGATAAATTATATGTGTTTAAAGATCTAACCTCTTGCATATATGAGGAGGATTCAGACTCAGACTAAAAGAAGATAATGGCCATTGCAGTCCATAATTCTTGAAAGAATAATATCATCAACTGTAATGTATAAAGGATGGTTTGGTAATTCTGATTATTTATATTTCTGATAGTACATCTGACATGACAACAGAAGACAGGTACACAATGTATAAGTCCAAGGGGAGATGGCGTTGTAAATTTTTCTGTATTTCACTTTATGTACGCGGGTTTCATAAACTAAAGTCGCATAAACACGCGAGTTCCATTGGATATAGTTGCATATGTTTTTATTTGATATAAAAATAGTGAGTCAGTCTTAAGAACATGTTCTGATATACTGCTGTGAGTTATGGTTTAATTTTATTGGTTATATGTTGATGGTTACAATCTGTTGATATGATGAAGGAATTGATATGGTGAGTCTTAAATATGAACAGTCAGCACAGGTTCAGGGGGAGCATTAGCCTAACTAATAATGTTGCATTGTTGGCATTGTGTTTTCTTATTATTTAATTCTTGTTATGCTTATGTTCGAATTTTGTTGTCATGATACATGGATTTCTTATGATGAGATTATGGATGAACCCTTATCACTTTTTACAAAATATTATCTTTATTTTCACATGTGGATTTGATGCAAGTCTATTGATTCAGATATGAGGACAGAACAAGCAAATTTTGTGGCTGTTGACTTTTGTCATGAATGCAGCCTATTGTACTTGATTCCTACACATGTTACATCGTTATTATGAAATAAATATAAAACATGAAGACCTTGGTGATAAAATATCACATGGGTGATTGGTTGATACATATTGATTATTGATGAAGTAATTCTGGTATGATAATTCTTCTTGGAAAGAATTGATGTTGTTGCAAAGAACCCAAATACTTGGTTATTGATGTGCTTATGCTATGACTGTTGGATGAAACTTGGTGACATGGCTACATTTTATTATCTTCTAATTGGTTCTCTTATATATATTGTTGCCTTAAGTATATGGTGTTTTCTCATGCTATATGATGCTTCACTACTCTATCTTATTTCACGATGATTCCATCATATGTTTCTTCAAAGGGGAAATGGAAAGATCACTTTCATGAAGTCAAGAGATTGAGTTGATAGATGATCTCTACGGAAAGATATTATGTTGTTGAAATTGTAGACCTGGTCACAGGTTGATGATATTGAAGTTGACAGACATGGTTTGGCGCTGATAGGAACAACCACGGTTATGGTTTTCATGTTGCATTTTCTTATTCGATATCTATCTGCTTGATGAAGATGCTTTGATAAGATGGTTGAGAATGTTTAGGATGCACATGTTTAGGGGGAGCATTAGCCTTGCTCAGAAGAATCCATTGTTTGCATTATGTTGGTGGTTGAATTATGATCTCTACCTTGAGATCCTTTGGTCTTGGTTATAAAAATTCATATCTATAACTTGATGTAAATATTTTCATATTCAGTCATGTATGGAGTTTTTCAAATATGTAAACCCACTTGGTTGGGTAGTTGAGTCAAATTTTTAAACCCACTTAGTTAGGTAGTTGAGGAAAATATGTAATTCCACTTTGGATCATTGATGTAAGTATGAGTCCTTGGTGATAGGAAAGGTCATACTCAGTTGAGTTATAGAGTCATGTACTTCATTAAAAAATTTGTCTGAAGATTCAACATGAGCTTAGGGGGAGAATGGTCAATACAGAGCTCTTCGTTCTACAAGGAAAGAGAAACCTTGTTTTGGTATTGATTCGCCCTTTTCCCTTGATGTCAAAGGGGGAGAGTAACTTGGTGTTTGAATAATGTTTATGATTGATGTATCTATCACTTGTGGTGATCAAACACCAACATGGTTTCCATCAAGTCCAGAGGGAGAGATTGTTGGCATTATTATGTAATATGTTTTCCTTGATGGAAACCTACTTGATGAGTTGTATTTTGATAGCAATCTATTTGTTAAATATGTAAAAATGATGTATCTACAAGTCATTTAGGATGTGACAGAAAAATGAATTCCAGTCAGTGACAGAGAAATGATAAAATTAGTATTTCACAATGTATACACGGGTTTAATGAAGGCAACCCACCTAGATACGCAGGTTTGATGAAGGAAAACCGTGTATACATCTAGAATTAGTGTATATGCAATTTTGATGAAGAGAAGTCGCGTATACATGTGGGTTCAAAGAAGCCAAGTCATGTATGTAATTATGCACTCATTTTATGATTCCAAGGGTCCTTACCATGGTTTTAGCCCACAGTATTGAGCGTTGTGTTGTCTATCTGATTCCATCCAATAATACCATAAGTGACCTAGTGCATGTTTGCTGAAGTAAATGGTAAAATATGGGTAAGTATATAGATCTGAAAATTTCTGTAATCTTGAATATGTACAGATCTATATACTAGTTCATCACGTTGAAAGCGCGTATACATGCGGGTTTGGTTCAACAAAAGCACGTATGGTATTCATGGTTTTCTGAAGCCTGATGGAGAGCATATCTATTTATTGATGTTATATTTTTGTTGTCTCTCAATGAAGTCTTCATGTAGATCTGGGTTGTTTAAATACTATATATGTTGCTAGTTGACTATGTACGAATATGATCAATGAGCGATTAAATATGATTGATGATGCTAACTAAATAAGGGTTTTGCAAATCTGAAAAGATGTATGACTGAAAGCCTTAGATCTATTTCTGAGTCTGATCAAATTTTGGAAATTCAATATTCACAGATCTATATGCAGGTTGGTGTACAAGAAAGCACATATATACGCAGGTTGCAGTAAGTGAAGCAACATATACATTTTATTGTATGAATGATCAGGGTTGCAGTTGATTCACTGTGTTGATGTAGTAGTCTCGGTTTAGTTCTGATATTCTAGTTATAGTGATATCACTATGAATTGAGGTGGTAATTGATTAAGTGACTATTTTCTTCAATGGTTGGTTCAAAATTCGAGTGATTGGTTGATTGATGATTCATTGAATGATTTGATACAATTATGAGTTTAAGTTTGATGTATGTTCTTTGGGCTTAAATGAGTGGAGTGGGTCCAATATGAAAATGTGATGAAAAGAGACCTACAAGTTGTGTTGTGTTGAAGCTGTTGGATCCAGTGTGAAAATTTATGACATGTGGTCTGCAGTGGGTCTGAGGGTTGAAGCCTTAAGTGTGTAAGTAGAAGCTTCCTGCTAGTAGAAGCTAGTGTTCTAATTAGGGGGTTGTAGCTCCCTTCCAGTAGTGGCTGGTAAACGAGATCAGGGGGCTGGAGCTCCCTTCCAGTAGAAGCTGGAGAATGAGAGAAGGTTGCACCCTTCTGCAGGTGGGTGCCTTCATGTTGGTATGAGTCTGCACCAGTATAAGATTGTAATCAATTTTATTTATAATAAATTTTGAAGACATAGATGACAACAACGATGGTTTTTTCTCGACTTGGGTTTGCACCTTAAATCCTGGTGTTCATGTGTGTTTCTTCTGTATGATGATTTATTCCGTTCTTACTACACATGCTTACTTCTTACTAAATATCTGATGAATGAATGATGCACTAATCTAAGTAAAGATTTATCTGCATAATAATATCTCTGGACATACGCAAGTTTCGTTAAATATAGCTGCGTGTATAAGCTATTTGGGTTCATTAAAGTCGCGTATAGAAATCCGTAAAGAAAAAGTAAATTTTATTGTGTGTTATAAATATTGATTCAAACCCCCCCCCCCCCTCTCAGTATTTTTCCCAACAATTGGTAGCAGAGCAGGTCCTTCTATAGAAGCTTGATCGCTTGAAGGAGATCCATCTCAATGGGAAGGAAGCAAAAGAAGAAGGCTACTCAAAGGAAGAAGATATGTCAGAAAACATATGGAGAAGAAAATGAAGAAGATGAAATAGGTATTGATTGTTGTTCTTGTGATTCAATTCCTTGTGCATGCAATGTTGAAGATATTGAATACGAAAGTAAAAGTAATGTTATGTATCTACAAGCAGAAATTTCTAATCTCAAGAATGAAGTTGAAGATCAACAAATTCTATTTAATGAAATGGAATGTATCTTCAAATATGTGATTTCTAGATTGAATGAACAATTACAAGAAATAAATTCAATTGAGTAACTAAACAAAGAATAGATATATCAGTGTCAAAAGTTGTAGAATGAAGTAACCAATCACAGTGAAGGACTTGAAGCAGAAATCATCTCTCTTAAAGAAGATTTGGAAATATCAAATAAGAAGAATGAAGAACTTCTAAAAAAATTTGAAGAACACTAAAATGGGTTTAAAGAAGAGATTCTAAAATTTAATGAACAATTATAAGAAGGAAGAAGGGTCGAACAAAGTATGAAGAAGCAGTGCCAAAGATTGGAGGTTGAGGTAAACATTTTTAAAGGTAAATTAGAAGAAAAGGATAAACACTTGAGGTTTCAAGATGGTACTAAGATTATGGATAATATTCTTAGTAGTGAAATGTCTCCTTCTATTAAATTTGGTCTTGGTTTTCATGAAACTGTTAAAGGAGAATCTAGTTCACAAGAAAGTGCTAAAGATTCAAAGGATATCAATGCAAAACCTGGAGTGTTTAAAGAGACAAAAGGTCAACCGACAATCATGAATTCTCAAAGGAAATCATTCGCTCCTAACTATATAAGTATCAATCGATTTTCTCCTTTGATCTATAATGTTGAATTATTTTTATGCCATAATTATGGACATGTTGCAACCAATTACAGAAGTAGATTTTTTCAGTCGCAGAAAAATAGACTCTGCATAGAAAGGTTGACAACTTCGAGGTACTCAGGTTTCTTTAATGGTTATTTTTTTTCATGAAACAAATTTTGACATAAAGATATTGATTGCAATATAAGGAACATGAGGCAAACTAATGTAGGAGCATTAGACTCGAAAATACTTTGTATTTTATTTAAACTAGGGGGTCTTATGTTTGTGAGGAAATATTAATTTCATGTAAATATTAATATTATTTTTGAGTGATTATATTATATTTTTAATTAATTATATGTGAGAATTTGTAAATGTTTCCAAATAATTGGAAAACATGAGAGAAATTAGATGATAGATATCTAAGAGATAATCATGAAGCCTAAGATAGATTTAGTTGCAAGACTTTAGGGATAAATCTAGATTTTAGGGGTGTTGAGATATTTGAGGACTTTGTTGAGTGATTAAAGGGATATGAACCAAAATTGGTTCAATTAAATTTTTATAAATTGATATGCATCAAAGGAAAAATAGATCAAGTAGATAAGAGAAGTGAGTTTTGGACAGTAGAGGTTGTAAGCCTCCGGCAATTGGAAGGGCCATGAACTTTGAATATCTGGCCATGAACCAAAAAAAAAAATTCTTGTAATTGTTTGTTTATATATATATGTGGGTATTTTGAATTTTGAGCCATATGCAAATTGTTGAATTGATTTTGGGTGAATATTCTTGATTTTAATAAGTATATGAAAGCTCTGAAATAGAGATGAGGCACTGCACATAGTTGGAGAAATCGATATTAATTAATATCGATATTGAAATTGTTAAATGAATTGGTTTTAAACCTGGTGTTTTGATATATCAGGGTATGTATTTGAAGGAATTAGCCAAGCAATATCCATCACAGAACAGGACGAAAGAATAGTAACATACAAAGAGCGATGGATGAATCGAGGATTTAAACCTCTGTTGCGGAATGATGGAGTTAAAAGGGCGCATAGTTGTTTTAAGCTTTGGTTGGGAAGATATATATAAATGGAGCTTCAGCTTGTGGGCGGTTACCAAGGAAAGCCACAAGGACGTGGGTAGCTGGTGGTCGTTATAAATGTGAAGGAGCATCAAATGGTAAGAACACTGGTTTGAATGGTAAGAGAATTGAACGGTAAGAGAGTTGAATGGTAGGAACGATGGTTTGATGCATTAATGTGATGGTTGTTTATAGACAGGGGTGTTAGTAAATTATGAAAACTGCGTTTAAGATTTCATGATATGGATTTCAAAAATGTGATGCCACAGTGAGAATTTATAGTTTCACGCAGAGAATAAATGACATCGAATTGCATGAATCGATGTTCATCCGAGGTCAAACTCCAAACAGAAATGTGATGAATAGCATGGCAATTTGAGAGAAAATTTGTGCAGAGGTGGAGAAACGTTAAACGCAGAACAAGAACAGAGGACAAAAGCCATCAAATGATCGTTGAGGAGAATGATTAAACCTGAGCAATTCAGGTGTGTGGAGAGCGATCAATCAATTTGCAGAACTGTAAGAGTGGAATGAACCAGCATTGGGGTAGATCAATAAAATTGTCGGACGGTTCGATTGGAAAATATGAAATTGATTTTAAATGTCGACTTGGTTTCCTTTTGTATCTGAATATACTGTTGAAGCGCTGGCAAAATCTAACCAAAAACTGAGATGGAATTCCGAATGAAAAGTGAGCTGATAGAGATCAAATGGTTATAAGGTATGTAAATTTGAAGTTTGTCAGAATTGTAATTGGATATACGTTGGGCGAATGCACTGTTAATATGTAATTGGATATGCATTGGCAAATGCACTATTAATATGAGGAATCGACTCATTCTGGTGTGGAATTGTAATTGAATATGTGTTGGACAAATGCATTGTTAATATGGGTGAATGGGTAAGATACGTTGAATAGCCATAAGAGCTAAGTTGCTGGTTAATAAAGTGCAATATATATTTTGATGTGTAAGATGCATAGCGATAGAGCATAGTTGAGACTTGAAAAAAGATATTTGTTGTTAACATTTAGATGGTGAGAGTTTATTTGGGAATGGTGAGCCCATTTAAAATTTAATTAAAAGATGAGGGTTTAAAGAAAACCATTGGGTTTTAAAATTCCTTTCCTAGGGCTTTTGGGAAAGGCTTTCATTTGAGAATTCACTGGGTTGTGCATGGATCCATAACCATGTATTAAAATTGAAGTGTGAAATTTTTAAGCTTCCGCAAATGATAGTGTATGTAATTTCCCACACCTGAAGTTTTATTTGGCATTTATTAAAATGCATTTTTATATGCACGAGAATAGGAGAGGTTTTGGGTTTGCAGGGTTCTCCTGCATCATTTTGGTATTAGAGTTGGAATAAGCTCTGTGGGAAGATTCAAGTTTTTAAATTTGAATTGATTGCATGTGATGAATGAATGTCAGATTTTGAAACTAATGAAGATTGCAGCACAGGGATGCAGTGCAGTTGAAGAATTGAAGCAAGATCAGCAGGATCTTGAAGGTGAGTTTGCAGATGATATTTAACTCTGGTTTGAAGGTTGGTTGCAGAATTTAGATTGCAAGCAGGTTGAAGAAAATCTCAGCAGAAAGAAGCAGATCACAGTTGGAGTGCAGTGATGAAAGAGTCCAACATGGATTCTAAGAGAGAGTGGCAGAACCTGAAGATTCAACAGAGGTTGAATAAATTTGTAGATGAGTGAAGCCTGAAGGAGCAGTGGAGAAATGCTCAAAAGGGTTCTAGCCAAGGACCGGTGATTACCAAAAGACTAGATCTGGAGGAAGGGATTGGTGAGGTAAGTGGCAGTAGGAGAGCTTGTTGTTGTAGAGGCTTGGTGCAACTCATGGGTGAGGAACTCATGGCGAAGGAAATGAATACTGAAAGTCATAAAGGAGAGAGTAGAGGTTCAGAGAGAGGCCACAGTAGAAAGAGGGAGAAATATGCCAAGGCAAATGGCATAAGACAACAGTTGGTTGATGAAGAGTATGAGAAATAGAAAGCTAAGATAGCAGTTCATCTTGAGTTATTGATGAAATTGTTACAGGAAAATACGAAGCACCAGAGATATGGTTGGACCATGAGGAAGAGAGTGAAGTGGCAGAGACTACAAGTAAAGAGGGATCAACAGATAAACATGTAGTTAATAGAAGAGCTGAGGAAGCTTGAGCAGATGATGGATGTACATTTGGGGTGTACACAACTCAGAGCAGCTGAGTTGAAAGTGGAGGTTTCCATTGATGAAACAGAGGATGAGATCATTGATGATTTCTTGAGTTATTGGGCAGATCCAGATCAGCTGGATGATGTAAAATATTGTATTTTTGTAGCTGAAAATTTTGATGTGATTACAGGTTTTACTGAGGAGGATGCACAATCTTGTGAAGCTATTACAGTACAAGAGGAAGTTCTTGTGAATGAAGAAGAGGATGAGCTTGAAGAGCTGGTATATAAACCAACAGTTGAGACTGTTGAACTTTGTGATTTTCAAACAGAAAGTTTGTGTGTGAATGCAGGGACTGTAAGTGATGGTGAAATGCTTCAGCAATGCCACAGAGAAATTGCATTGTTAGAATACTTGTTGGAGAATTCAGAGTATGATAAGGAGATTGCAGTAGAAGAAAGAGTTCAGTACAATGAACGAGAGAAGAAAGACATCATGGAGATAGATGGTATGAAGGAAGGACTGGTTGACAGTCTTGAGAGTTCTTCAGAGAATTATTTGGAAATTTTGGATCAGCATACTGATGTGCTAATTATTTTGGAGCAGCATACTGAGATGCTAGAAAAGGAGGGAAAGGCACTGATGACTTATGATTTTTGTTTTAAAAATTGTTTTGTGAATGCAGGTGTTATTGCAGGTGTTGAAGAACATTTGACTCAATTGAGCAGTCAAATGAAGGAAGAAGAAAATTCTGTGAAAATTTCTAATCCATGGGATGAGGAAGTTATGTTGTTGGAAATGATACTGAATAGTCCAGATTCAGTGTAGGAGGAATCTCAATTTCAGACTTGGGAATTTCAGATGCAGAGAGATGAACATAGAAGAAGAGAGTACACAATGTACCAGTCCAGTAAGTTGCTAATAGGAGAAAGCAAAGAAGAAATTTTATGTTTCAAAAGACAAGAGGGCATGGATGATAGGGTGGCAGTAAGAAACGAGAAGGTAAGAATGGAAACAAGCATAGAATTAAGCACTGAGCGAGTAAGAACTGAGCGAGTAAGAGCTCAGCAGGTAGAAAGAAATCAACAATCTGAAGATTTATTGGACAGAGAAATTGAATTAATCAGAAGAATCATGTTGAAAGTGTCTCAGAGGAAGACATCAGCAAGGAAGAGAAGTAGCAGTAGTAAAATGAAGACAGAGACAGATTGTAAAAGTGTAGCAAGTGGATCAAGACAGCATAAGATATGGAGACCTAGAGAAAAGCAGCAAACAATAGATATAGATGATGAGTTATAGAACAAAGTGTGGGATCTAGGCGGACAAAGATTTAAAACACATGATCAGGAGATCATGATCATTTTCAACCTTGGGAGTCTGATGCAAGAGCATTAGACTCGAAAATACTTTGTATTTTATTTAAACTAGGGGGTCTTATGTTTGTGAGGAAATATTAATTTCATGTAAATATTAATATTATTTTTGAGTGATTAAATTATATTTTTAATTAATTACATGTGAGAATTTGTAAATGTTTCCAAATAATTAGAAAACATGAGAGAAATTAGATGAGAGATATCTAAGAGATAATCATGAATCCTAAGATAGATTTAGTTGCAAGACTTTAGGGATAAATCTAGATTTTAGGGGTGTTGAGATATTTGAGGACTTTGTTGAGTGATTAAAGGGATATGAACCAAAATTGGTTCAATTAAATTTGTATAAATTGATATGCCTCAAAGGAAAAATAGATCAGGTAGATAAGAGAGGTGAGGTTTGGACAGTAGAGGTTGTAAGCCTCGGGCAATTAGAAGGGCCATGAATTTTGAATATCTGGCCATGAACAAAAAAAAAAGTTCTTGTAATTGTTTGTTTTTATATATATATGGGGATTTTGACTTTTGAGCCATATGCACATTATTGAATTGATTTTGGGTGAATATGCTTGATTTTAATAAGTATATGAAAGCTCTGAAATAGAGATGAGGCATTGCACATAGTTGGAGAAATCGATATTAATTAATATCGATATTGCAATTGTTAAATGAATTGGTTTTAAACCTGGCATTTTGATATATCAGGGTATGTATTTGAAGGAGTTAGTCGAGCGATAGCCATCATAGAACAGGATGAGAGAATAGTAACATACAAAGAGCGATGGATGAATCGAGGATTTAAACCTCTGTTGCGGAATGATGGAGTTAAAAGGGCGCAGAGTTGTTTTAAGCTTTGGTCGGGAAGATATATATAAATGGAGCTTTGGCTTGTGGGCAGTTACCAAGGAAATCCACGAGGACGTGGGCAGCTGGTGGTCATTATAAATGTGAAGGATCATCAAATGGTAAGAACGTTGGTTTGAATGGTAAGAGCGTTGAACGGTAAGAGCGTTGAATGATAAGAATGTTGGTTTGATGCATTAATGCAATGGTTGTTTATAGCCAGGGGTGTTAGTAAATTATGAAAACTGCGTTTAAGATTTCAAGATATGGATTTCAAAAAATGTGATGCCACAGTGAGAATTTATAGTTGCACGCAAAGAATAAATGACATCGAATTTCATGAATCGATGTTGATCTGAGGTCAAACTCCAAACAGAAATGTGATGAACAGCATGGAAATTTGAGAGAAAATTTGTGCAAAGGTGGAGAAACGTTAAATGCAGAATAAGAATGGAGGACAGAAGCCGTCAAATGATCGTTGAGGAGAATGATTCAACCTAAGAAATTCGGGTGCGTGGAGAGCGATCAATCGATTTTCATAACTGTAAGAGTGGAATGAACCAGCATTGGGGCGGATCAATAAAATTGTTGGACGGTTCGATTGGAAAATATGAAATTGATTTTAAATGTTGACCTGGTTTCCTTTTTTATCTAAATATACTGTTGAAGCGCTGGCGAAATCTAACCAAAAATTGAGATGGAATTCCGAATGAAAAGCGAGCTGACAAAGATCAAATGGTTATAAGGTATGTAAATTTGAAGTTTGTCGGAATTGTAATTGGATATACGTTGGGTGAATGCACTGTTAATATGTAATTGGATATGCGTTGGAAAATGCACTGTTAATATGAGGAATCGACTCATTCTGGTGTGGAATTTTAATTGAATATGCGTTGGACAAATGCATTGTTAATACGGGTGAATGGGTAAGATACGTTGAATAGCCATAAGAGCTAAGTTGATGGTTAATAAAGTGCAATATATATTTTGATGTGTAAGATGCATAGCGATACAGCATAGTTGAGACTTGAACAAAGATATTTGTTGTTAACATTTAGATGGTGAGAGTTTATTTGGGAATGGTGAGCCCATTTAAAATTTAATTAAAATATGAGGGTTTGAAGAAAACCATTGGGTTTTATAAGTCCTTTCCTAGGGATTTTGGGAAAGGTTTTCATTTGATAATTCACTGGGTTGTGCATGGATCCATAACCATGTATTAAAATTGAAGTGTAAAATTTTTAAGCTTCCGCAAATGATAATGTATGTAATTTCCCGGACTTGAAGTTTTATTTGGCAGTTATTAAGATGCATTTTTATATGCACGAGAATGGGAGAGGTTCTGGGTTTGCAGGGTTATCCTGCATCACAAACTTATTATGATACCTTTTATCCCTTTTCTGGTCACATAAGATTTTATGCTTGTAACAAGTTTGGGCATGTAGAAAAGGAATGCAAAAATAGGTCAATCAATCATCAAAGACAACATGGAAGTCAAAAAAATGATATCGTAAGACCAAAGAAAGTTGGATCAACCAAAATTAATGTTAACAAGCATAATGAAGAAGAGATAAGATGTGGTCTTACTCTATGTGAAATTAAAGATAAGGATGAATGATACATCAACAATGAATGTTCTCATCACATGATTGGTGATCACAGTAAGATAGAGTCTCTCAAGAAAAATCAAGAGGGTAAGGTTATTCTTTCAAATGATTCTCCAGCCAATAATTTTGTAAAAGGAAGAGCCATAATTAATAAAAATAGAAGGGCAGTTGATACCTTATTAGTTCAAGGCCTAAAACAAAACTTATTAAGTGTAGGCCAAATGGAAGATAAAGGAAATGTAATTGTGTTCAAATCAACCAAATGCAAGGTTATGGAGAAAGAAAATGGAGAAGTCATAGCAAGGGGATATAGAAACGCTGATAAATTATATGTGTTTAAAGATCTAACCTCTTGCATATATGAGGAGGATTCAGAATCAGACTGAAAGAAGACAATGGCCATTACAGTCCATCATTCTTGAAAGAATAATTTCATCAATTGTAATGTATAAAGGATGGTTTGGTAATTCTGATTATTTATATTTCTGACAGTACATCTGACTTGACAACAGAAGACATGTACACAATGTATAAGTCCAAGGAGAGATGGAGTTGTAAATTTTTCTTTATTTCACATTATGTACGTGGGTTTCATAAACTAAAGTCGCATATAAACACGAGTTCCATTGGATATAGTTTCATATGTTTTTATCTAATATAAAAACAATGAGTCAGTCTTAAGAACATGTTTTGATATACTGCTGTCAGTTATGGTTTAATTTTATTGGTTAGATGTTGATGGTTACAATTTGCTGATATGATGAAGGAATTGATATGGCGAGTCTTGACTATGAATAGTCAACACAGGTTCAGGAGGATCATTAGCCTAACTAATAATGTTGCATTATTGGCATTGTGTTTTCTTATTATTTAATTCTTGTGATGCTCATGTTCGAATGTTGTTGTCATGATACATGGATTTCTTATGATGAGATTATGGATGAGCCCTGATGACTTTTTGCAGAAGATTATCTTTATTTTCACACGTGGATTTGATGCAAGTCTATTGATTTAGATATGAGGATAGAACATGCAAATTTTGTGGCTGATGACTTTTGACATGAATGCGGCCTATTGTACTTGATTCCTACACATGTTACATCGTTATTATGAAATAAATATAAAACATGAAGACCTTGGTGATAAAATATCACATGGGTGATTGGTTGATACATATTGATTATTGATGAAGTAGTTCTGGTATGATAATTCTTCTTGGAAAGAATTGATGTTGTTGCAAAGATACCAAAGACTTGGTTATTGATGTGCTTATGCTACAACTGTTGGATGAAACTTGGTGACATGGCTACATTTTCTTATCTTCTAATTGGTTCTCTTATATATATTGTTGCCTTAAGTATATGGTGTTTTCTCATGCTACATGATGCTTCACTACTATATCTTATTTTACGATGATTCCCTCATATGTTTCTTCAAAGGGGAAATGGAAAGTTCACTATGATGAAGTCAAGATATTGAGCTGATATATTATCTCTACGGAAAGATATTATGTTGTTGAAATTGTAGACGTGGTCACAGGTTGATGATATTGAAGTTTACCCATGATTTTGCTGACAGACATGGTTTGGCACTGATAGGTACAACCATGGTTATGGTTTTCATGTTGCATTTTCTTATTCAATATCTATCTGCTTGATGAAGATGCTTTGATAAGATGGTTTAGAATGTTTAGGATGCACATGTTTAGGGGGAGAATTAGCCTTGCTCAGAAGAATCCATTGTTGGCATTATGTTGTTTGTTGAATTATTATCTCTACCTTGAGGTCCTTTGGTATTGGTTATAAAAAGTCATATCTTTAACTTGATGTAAATATTTCCATATTCAGTCATGTATGGAGTTTCTAAAATATGTAAACCCACTTGGTTGGGTAGTTGAGTCATATTTGTAAACTCACTTAGTTGGGTATTTGAGGAAAATATGTAATTCACTTTGGATCATTGATGTAAGTATGAGTCCTTGGTGATAGGAAAGGTCATACTCAGTTGAGTTATAGAGTCATGTACTTCATTGAAAAAATTGTCTGAAGATTCAACATGAGCTTAGGGGGAGCATGGTCAATACAGAGCTCTTCTTTCTACAAGGAAAGAGAAACCTTGTTTTGGTATTGATCTGCCCTTTGCCCTTGATGTCAAAGGGGGAGAGTAACTTGGTGTTTGAATAATGTTTATGATTGATGTATCTATCACTTGTGGTGATCAAACACCAACATGGTTGCCATCAAGTCCAAAGGGAGAGATTGTTGGCATTATTATGTAATATGTTGTCCTTGATGGCAACCTACTTGATGAGTTGTCTTTTGATAGAAATATATTTGTTAAAGATGTAAAAATGATGTATCTACAAGTCATTTAAGATGTGACAGAAAAAGGAATTCCAGTCCGTGACAGAGAAATGATAAAAGTAGTATTTCACAATGTATACGCAGGTTTTATGAAGGCAATCCGCGTACATACGCAGGTTTGATGAAGGCAAACCATGTATACATCTAGAATTAGTGTATACGCAGTTTTGATGAAGAGAAGTTGCGTATACATGTGGGTTCGAAGAAGCCAAGTCGCGTATGAACTTACGCTCTCATTTTATGATTCCAAGGGTCCTTACCATGGTTTTAGCCCAAAATATTGAGCGTTGTGTCATCTATTTGATTCTATTTAAGAATACCATAAGTGACCTAGCGCATGTTTGCTAAAGTAAATGGTAAAATATGGGTAAGTCTATATATTTGAAAATTTTTGTAATCTTGAATATTTACAGATCTATACATTGGATCGTCACGATGAAAATGCGTATACAAACGGGTTTGGTTCAATGAAAGCACGTATGGTATTCATGGTTTTCTGAAGCCTGATGGAGAGCATATCTATTTATTGATGTTATATTTATGCTGTCTCTCAATGAAGTCTTCATGTAGATCTGGATTGTTTAAATACTGTATATGTTGCTAGTTGACTATGTACAAATATGATCAATGAGCGATTAAATATGATTGATGATGCTGACTGAATAAGGGTTTTGCAAATCTAAAAATATGTATGACTGAAAGCCTCAGATCTATTTTTGAGTCTGATCAAATTTTTGAAATTCAGTATTCACAGATCTATACGCAGGTTGGTGTACAAGAAAGCGCATATATATGCAGGTTGCAGTAAGTGAAGTAGCATATACATTTTATTGTATGAATGATCAGGGTTGCAGTTGATTCAGTGTGTTGATGTAGTATTCTGGGTTCAGTTATGATATTCTAGTTATAGTGATATCACTATGAATTGAGGTGGTAATTGATTAAGTGACTATTTTCTTCAATGGTTGGTTCAACATTCGAGTTATTGGTTGATTGATGTATGTTCTTTGGGCTTAAATGAGTGGAGTGGGTCCAATCTGAAAATGTGATGAAAAGAGACCTACAAGTTGTGTTGTGTTGAAGTTGTTGGATCCAGTGTGAAAGTTTATGACATGTGGTCTGCAGTGGGTCTGAGGGTTGAAGCCTTCAGTGTGTAAGTAGAAGCTTCCTGCTAGTAGAAGCTAGTGTTCTAATTAGTGTTGAGATTGCAACAAGATGATGAGCTTAGTGGAAAGAAGTCTCATTCACTAAGTGGGCCCGCAGGGTATTTTTGGCGCAAAGTCTATTTTTAGACTATGTCTATTTTTAGACATATGGATCATGTTCTATGAGTTACAGGATGCTATTTGTGGATGGTTGGTCAAGTCGGAAAAATAGATGGAATTCTATTTTTAGATAGACTGGGTGGAATCTATTTTTAGATTACCAGTCTAAAAATAGATATGTCGAATATTATTAGCTCTTAATAATATTTGGACTCTAAACATTATCTTATCCTCTTGGAGAACTTCAGTTGAGTGCACAGAAGTGGTACATGCAGCTGACAGAAGGAATTACGCTATTCCTAGGGTTTAGTGGAGCTATTTCATGTTGAATTCAGTTAGAACTCATGTGACAGAGTTTGGTGGAGTTGATTGAGGAAGTTAGTGGAGTTGTATTCAGTTTAACTGAGTTAAACATAGTTGAGCTAGTTGTATCTAGTCTAACTGATTGATATACTAGTGAGAGTGGTGTGAATTAATTATTAATTAATTCACTAATTATTAACTCATTAATCAACTAAAGAATACATCAGTTAACTACAGTGCATGGACAGTTTCAGTGGAGACCAATGAAGAGGTAGGTGAAAGAGCAGTGTGACTATCAGTTGTGACTATACTGGTGCATGAGTTTGCACCACACATTGATGGAGATGCCAATGAGGATTGCGCAGTACATACCAAAGGGATTTGAACTCAGGATGTGCAATTATTCATCTTGGATTGCACAGTAGAGGCAGGCTAACAGGTGGAGCAGATTGGAGCATGTGTTTTGTATGATCTGAGCTTGTGTAGTGTGTAACAATTGGAGATTGTACTGAGAGCTTGTGAGGAGTTTGTACAATGATTGTTACATGATCTCTATCATTATAATATACAGATAGTTGGGGGTTTTCAGCTTTAAGCTTTCCCATAAATGCTGTGTTTATATGTGTGATTGTTTATGGTTTTAATGTGCGCATGCGATTGTTTATATTTCCGCAAATTGATGATCAATAGTAGAAGAGGTTATGTATTATGCATGAAGCTCAAATAGTGTGTGATCAGGATAATATCAGTGAATAATATCTCAATTATTCAAATTTTCTACATGGTATCAGAGGAGTATTGATCATTGGAGCAATTGCAAAAAATTGAAGCGGTTGAGTTTTGTGCTGGTGGAATTCGAATTTGCAGCAGTGTTTTCTTGGTGTCGAAGTTGAGATGTCTTTCAAAGGATTGTGATTGGAGTATGCCCTTGAGGGTAGCTCGAATTATATTGCATGGAAGGATAGGATGGAGGCGGTGATGGATGACAATGGGTTGAAGGAGTTCATATACGCTGAAGTCCCAAAGCCTACTTCTAGCGATGCTGCCGTAATTGAGGCTTGGAAAAACAAGATAGAAAAGTGTCGAAGGATTCTGTTGGAGGGTGTGAAGGATCACATAGTGTCCAACCTTCATGGTAAGGCTTCTCCATTCTTGATGTGGAAAGCCTTGACAGATTTATTCCAAAGAAAGAGCGACCAGAGGAAGTTGGCGCTTAAGGATAGACTCAGAAACATTAAGATGGAGAAAGGCGACAGTATGCCCAAGTACCTCACGAAGTTCATCCAATGCAGGGATGAGCTGGGAAGTGTGGGGGTGACTGTTGATGATGAGGACTTGGTGATCTTGGCTCTCCTTGGTCTTCCAAAGAGTTGGCACTCCTATCAGGACTCTGTCAATGGTCAAGAGAAATTGCCAGGATGGGAGCGACTTTGGTCGGATCTTGTGCAAGAGGAGATAAGGCGAAGTACCAGGGACGAATTTTCATCAAAGAACTCTGATGAAGATAATTTCACTTTGGCTGCCAAAGCAAAGAAGGGGAAGAGCAAGAAAGCTTCTCATTCCGGTGCGAAAGGCAAGAAGCAGGACATGTCCAAGGTGAAGTTCTTTCACTGTCACCGACACGGACATTATGCCACAAATTGTCCGCAGAAGAAGAAAAATAAGCATGCTGCTGGATCTGCAGCTAGAGAGGCCTTAGCCTCACAGTTTGAGCTATATTTTTCGCTGATCGCATGCTTGGTCTCAAGTGTGATGGGTTAAGTGTGGTTTCTAGACAGTGGTGCGTCTTTTCACATGACAGGAGATCGAGATTTGTTTACTGATCTGAATGAGAAAGATCTTGGAGTGCACATCGAGATGGGCGATGATGGTAGATACAGTGTGACCGGTATCGGTACCATTTCCTTTGAGAGGGAGTCTGGTAAACCCTTCGTAATGAAGGAAGTGATGCATTTTCCAGGATTGAAGAAGAATCTTATCTCTATGGAAATGTTAGAAGACAAGGGATATGATGTTGTCTTTAGCAAGGGAAATGCTTTCCTGCGCAGTAAGGCAACTGGTGAGACCTGGAGGATAGGGGTTCGAGTTAAGAACCTTTATCAATTGCAGGTAGATGGCTGCGCAACATTGGCAAGCAAGGCAGAAGGAGTGGTGAGCCGGGATGATGGCGAGTTGTGGCACCGGAGATTGGGCCACCTTCACCATGGAGCTTTGAAGATACTGCAGCAGATTTCTACTGGGCTTCCTAAAGGCACTCTTGCGTAGTCAGATCAGTGCAAGGGGTGTACCTTGGGAATATTTGTGAAAGCCACCTTTCACGAGAAGGATAGTCATGCCACGACGATCCTTGAGAGAATTCACACGGACGTGTGTGGACCTTTCTCAGTAGCTTCGACAACAAAGCACAGGTATTATGTGATATTTGTTGATGATTTTTCTCGTAAGTGCTGGATCTTCTTCATGCAGAAGAAGAGAGAGACATACTCAAAGTTATGTGAGTTCAAGGCACTGGTTGAGAAAGAATCGGGGAAGCAGGTGAAGGCTCTAAGGAGAAACAATGGTGGTGAATTCATCTCTGGTGAATTCAAGGACTTTTGCAACGCAGAAGGAATTCGAAGAGAGCTCATAGCACCTCATAACCCACAGCAGAACGGGGTTGCTGAGTGGAAGAACAGAACGATCATGGGTGCTGCACGGGTGATGTTGCATGATCAGGGCCTACCCATTCACTTGTGGGTGGAGGCATGCAATACTGCAGTATATGTGCAGAACTGTTGTCCTCACAGGATACTTGGCATGAGTACACTCAAGGAGGCGTTTTCTAGTAAGAGGCCTGATATTTCCCATCTGAGGATTTTTGGCTCACCTGTTTACATTCATGTGACGAAGGATGCCAGGAAGAAGCTGGAGCCGACTGTGGAGGTTGGGATATTTGTGTGGTACACTGATATGCCCCAAAACTATTGTGTGTATTTTCCAGACAGTCGCAAGACTGTTGTGCGATGGGATATCAAATTTCAGGAGGAGAAAGCCATGAAGTGTTCGCTTGAGAGGGAGGCACACTTGCATGTAGATGAGGAGATATTAGTTCCTAAGGATGAGTCTCAGGATGTGGATCAGCCATAAGATGAGGTTCATGGAGTGGAAGAGACCACTCATGTAGCGCCAACCATCAGAGGGCAGAAGCGCACTACAGAAGCTGAGCGACTGGCTCAAGATGCAGAAAAGGTTGTAGGAGCACCTACATCACAGCGTAGACAAAGACAGTCACCTGACCGGTATACTGGATACATGGCTCTTATGAGCAAGTGTATCGTGACAGAGCCATCCTCTTTCGAGGAAGCTGTGGAGGATCCCACATGGGTAGATGCCATGGTGGAAGAGTATGATTCGATTGTCAGAAACAGTGCATGGGAGATTGTTCCAAGGCCGGAAGGGAAATCAGTGGTGGGTTCGAGATGGATCTACAAAGTGAAGCAGGCAGCTGACGGGAGTGTAGAGAAGTACAAGGCAAGATTTTTTTCCCAAGGATTTTCACAGATAGAGGAGATCGATTATGAGGAGACCTTTGCACCTGTCGCAAGGTATTCTTCCATAAGGACGATTCTTGCTCTCTCAGTGCAGATGGGGTGGCACATTCATCAAATGGATGTGAAGATTGCGTTCCTCAATAGGGTGATTGAGGAGGAGGTGTACATAGAGCAGCTCGAAGGCTTCGAGATCTTCAGCAGTGAGTCGCATGTGTGCAGGCTCAAGAGAGCGTTGTATGGGTTGAAACAAGCACCTCATGCTTGGTACACACAGATAGACAGTTATTTCACCGGACTTGGATTCTCCAAGAGTGAGGCGTATCTTAACCTATACCAGATTGTGGTGGAGGGTAAGTTGCTGATCATTGTACTTTATGTAGATGATTTGATTTTGACAGGTGATGAGCTGTTGATACTCTCATGCAGGGAGGATCTTGCAAAAGAGTTTGAGATGAAGGACTTGGGCCTCCTTCATTATTTCCTGGGATTGGAAATTTGGCAGCGCAGTGGTGGACTGTTTGTTTCTCAGGGTAAGTATGCTTGGGAGATACTGGAGAAGTTCAACATGCATGTTTGTAAGCCTGATGATACTCCTCTTCCTGGTGGTTGGAGGAAGGAGGATGCTACTTCAGCGGAGGTAGTGGATGCCACTGTTTATCGACAGTTGGTGGGGTCGCTTATGTATCTGGTCAATACATGACTCGACATATGCTATGCAGTTAACCAACTTTCACAAGCTATGGTTAAGCCTACCAAGCTCTTTTGGAAGGCGGGGAAGCATGTATTGAGATATCTCATAGGCACATCGAGATATGGATTGTGGTACATACAGTCGGATGAGATGAAGCTATGTGGCTTCACGGATGCAGATTGGGTAGGGAGCCCAACGGACAGAAATAGCACATCTGGAGGGATTTTCAGTATCGGGTCGACAGCAGTTTCTTGGTACAGCAGGAAGCAGAGATCCGTGGCACTCAGTTCAGCAGAGGCCGAGTATATGGCAGCGAGTTTGGCTGCATGCGAGGCTATATGGATGAGGAAGATCTTGGTCGAGTTGTTCGGTTCACACTTAGAGCCTACTGTGATTTATTGTGATAATTAGAGTTGCATCAAACTCTTGGTTAATCCATTAATTCATGATAGATCTAAACACATTGACATCCGGTATCTTCATATCAAAGATTGTGTGCAGTGGAAGATCACGTTACTTTCATACATTCCTACGGAGGATCAGGATGCTGATATCTTGACGAAGGCACTCACCAAGAGAAAATTCGAATACCATAGGGGTAGGATAGGGGTTGCAGATAATCCATATCTTGTTGAGAGGGAGTGTTGATATTGCAACAAGATGATGAGCTTAGTGGAAAGAATTCGCCTTCACTAAGTGGGCCCGCAGGGTATTTTTGGCGCAAAGTATATTTTTAGACTATGTCTATTTTTAGACATATGGATCATGTTCTATGAGTTGCAGGATGCTATTTGTGGATGGTTGGTCAAGTCGAAAAAAATAGATGGACTTCTATTTTTAGACATACTGGGCGGAATCTATTTTTAGATTTCCAGTCTAAAAATAGATATGTCGAATATTATTAGCTCTTAATAATATTTGGACTCTAAACATTATCTTATCCTCTTGAAGCACTTCAGTTTGATGCCTGGATGTGGCACATGCAGCTGACAGAAGGAATTATGCTATTCCTAGGGTTTAGTGGAGCTATTGCATGGTTGACTTCAGTTAGAACTCATGTGACAGAGTTTCGTGGAGTTGATTGGAGTGGTGCTAGTGGAGTTAAATCTGCTTAATCGAGTTAAACATAAGCCATGCAGTGAGTATCTAGTCTAACCGATTGATACACTAGTGAGAGTGGTGTGAATTAATTAATAATTAATTCACTAAATATTAACTCATTAATCAACTGAAGAATACATCAGTTAACTACAGTGCATGGACAGTTTCAGTGGAGACCAGTGGAGAGGTAGGTGAAAGAGCAGTGTGACT